>JAWWEE010000158.1:25611323-25664379 GCA_035221455.1 Xenops minutus
GGGAGTGTTCAAAGCGACAAGTGCGGCGCTCGGCCGGCGGCCGTGACGCCACCTGCCCCCGGCGGAGCGCGCTCTCCTCCGGCCGCCGCGCCCGGGCCGGCCCCTCCGCTGTCTCGCTCATTATTAGCTCGCTCGCTCGCTCGCTCGGTGTTGGAGGGGCGCGCGGCGCCCGCTGCCGTTGGGCTCGCGCCCCGGTGCCGCCGGCGGGCGGAGCGGGCGGGGCCGCCCCGGGTGTCGCGCGCCGCCGGCGCTCCCCTGGGCGCGGGGCCGCGGGCGGGGAGGGTGGGCTGGTGTGTTGGTGTGTTTGTGTTTCGAGACGGGCGTGCTCGCGTCTGATTGCCCCGCGCTGAGCGGGTCGCGGTGCGAGTCGGAGCGTGTTTGACCGCTGCGGTCTGGTTGGGTGCTGCTTCTCCAGTAAAAGGTCTGCGTGTAGGGAAGGGAAATGCCTGAAGCTGTTTAAAACTTCGGTTTCAACAAATACACACTCTTCCCCTGAAATGCTGGATGAGAGTCTGTGTGCTGTAACAAAACAGGCTAGTGTGTGTGACCAAGTGTAATAAAATGTGTGAAATTGCTGGTGTAGTAGACCGTGTTAGCGCTGAAATAACGTACCTTTTGGCTACTCTAGTTGCACATAATCACACTGTAACCACACACTGGTTACTGTGTGCGGCACTTTTGGTAGAAATAACTACAGCAGTGCAACATAAGAACTTTAAATGTTGAAGAACAGAAACTGTTACTCAGGAGGTCCTTATATGCATAGAATTTTTTCTGAATCCATGGTTGTTGAGCTTTTTTGATTTTTTTTTTTTTTCTGGTAGGTGCAAGTTCTGTCTCAAGTAGATTTAAAGGTACAGTCGTTTTGCATATCTTAAATCATATTTGAAATCACTTTGTTAGTGTGTTTATAAGCCAATACGATTTTGGTACATGTTGCACAGCATTAATGTGAACACACTTTATGACTGTACATTTAGTATACATATAAATGTGTTGTATGTGTATATAGAGAGGGTAAGTTGGTGAAAAACCACATACAACTTAGATTGTGATTTCTTTCTCCCCAGTCTGTATAGTTGTGATTTATTTTTCTGTTGGGTTTGTACATATGAACTTGAAATAAGATTATTTTGGGGATAGCTTTCTGTGTTGCTGGAACTTAGTGTGTGATCTATGAAAAAAGCAAAGCAATATCCTAAAATTTGAAAATATGAAGCTGATTTTGAACAGCTAATTAATTTTTTATCCCAGACTCTCTTAAGGAGTTTTCAGTGGCTGGGTGTTTGCGGATGTGTTTATGGGGAAGAACTTTCTTTGCAAGGTAAAACTAAAAACCAGGTCCCCTAATTTCACAGGTATCAAAATCTGTGCAGAACAGTTTTGGTTTATTTCCTCTGATTTGACTTTTACATTAACTTTTAAAGTATGAAGTGTAAAAGGTGGAAATAGATCCTATTTCCTGGGCATCCAGAACATTTATCATGGTGTATAAATTGCCTCCTGAGCTTTGAGGTCATTTGCCACATGCATGTGGCAGCTGGTTTGCACAGAGGACTGTTTTCTTCTACAGTACCCCAGTCCTAACAAAATAAATATGTCTTGCTAAATGCCCAGTTCACTTAAAACCTGTGAATTTGAGTTAATTCTCTGGAAAGAAATATGATTGTTTTCCAGTAGGTAACTCATAGGATCATGTAATGGTTGGGGTTGGAAGGAGCCCTAAAGGTCACCTAGACTCAGCTTTCCTGCCATGGACAAGAATGCCATCTGGTAGGCCAGGTTGCTCAGAGTCCTGTCCAGCCTGGCACTGAACACTTTCAGGGATGGGGTATCCACAGCTTCTCTGGGCAACCTGTTCCAGTGCCTCACCACCCTCACAGTAAAGAATTTCTTCCTAATATCCAAACTAAACCTATCTCTTTCGTTTTGAAGCCATTCCCCCTTGTCCTATCACTGCATGTTTTTGCATGCTTTTGCAAACAGTTTCTCTCGAGATTTCTTCTAGGCTTCTGGGCTCACCAGAGCCTATTCCAGGCTGAACAACTGCAACTCTCTCAGCCTGTTTTCACAGGAGAGGTGCTCCAGCCCTCTGAACATCTTTGTGACTGCCTCTATACTCGCTCCCAAAGGCCAATGTCCTTCCTATGCTGGGGACCCCAGAGCTGGACCCTGTACTCAGGTGGGATCTCACCAGAGCAGAGATGAGGGTCAGAATCCTCTCCCTCAACCTGCTGGCCACACTGCTTCTGATGCAGCCCAGGATACAATTTTTCTCTGGGCTGCAAGTGCACATTGCAGAGTCATGTTCAACCTCTCATCCACCAGCAACCCCAAATCCTTCTTGCAGGGCTGCTCTCCATGTGTTCACCCCCCAGCCTGGATTGATACTGGGGCTGCCCTGACCCAGGAGCAGCACCCTGTGCTTGGTCTTTTTGAACCACTTCTCTTGAGTGTTTGTTCATCTAGGTCATTTAGGCATGTTAGCTTCACCACTCATCTTTCCCATATGGACCTGTGAGGGACACCACTTGTCACTGATGTCCATTGAGCCATTGATGACTACTGTCTGGGTGCAACCGTCCAGCCAGTTTCTCATCTACCACAGAGCCCACCCATCAAATCCATTTCTTTCCAGTTTAGAGAGGAGGGTGTCACAAGGGACTGTGTCCAGCCAGACAACATCCATAACTCTTCCCTTGTCCACCAGTAGCCACTCTGTTGTAGGAGTGCGCTAGGTTGGTCAGGCAGGACTTGGTGAAGTTGTGCTGGCTGTCCCAAATCACCTGTCCTGCATGTAACTTAGCGCTGCTTCTAGGAAGATCTGTTCCATGATCTTCCCAGGCACAGGGGTGAGGCTGACAGGTTGGTAGTTCCCAGGGTCCTCTGTTCTACCCTTTTTAGAAAAGGGTGTAATGTTTCCCTTTCTCCAGTCACCTGGAACTTCACCTTACTGCCATGATTTTTTGAATGTTATGGAGAGTGATTTGACAAATCAGCCAAATCCCTTAGGACTCTGGGATGCATCTCAGCTTCTAGCAGTAGTGATTTACTGTGGTCTCTGGTTCCCACCAACTACACATTTGATACAAGAATTAATATTTTTTTTCCATGTTGTATTCCACATATAATAAGGATCAAAATAGAAACATCTGGATGTGGAAATAGCATTCTTGCGATTACCAGAAGTGCTTATTTTAATTTTCACATAGAGAAATGTACAGGCTGTTTGAAAAAGGAAGCAGTTTATGATCTTTTGTTGGAGTGTTGACATAATCCTTAACCTGGGAGGTAGACACAAAAATGGAATTGTGTAGATGCAGATAAAAGTCACATTTTTAGTTCCCTAAACAGGGATTATACTAATCATAACAGTACAAATGTTTTCTTTTTTGATTTAAGTTATTTCCATAATTCAGAAGATAAAGGTAGCTGAGGCTCAATGCTTCACATTAATCCACTTTCCCCCTTCTTTTAGTCTCTAGCTTTGACAGACAATTAGAAGTTCTTGGGATGTGGGGGAGGTGTAAGCAAATTCCAACCACACAAACTTAGTTGTTTTCTATAAAGAAACTCAGTGAAAGTGTTTTTAACATTTCTTTTTCCTTTCCTCCTTTGAAGTTTTGGAAAGTTTTAGATCTCAGGGAACTCCTTTCTGGCAAGACTTTTGCATTTGTGTCAGAAATGTGCCATTTGCTCTCCTGAAAACTTCTGCATGTTTTGCCTAATGTTGTTAAGCAAAAGATATGAAGAGTGAGGCAATGTCAGAGAAAAGAGCACTTTGAAATGTCAAGAAAACAAAGGTGTTCTGTTGTGGCAAAGCATATATCAAAATGCAGTTTAAAGGTATCGGGGCCCCCATGTCTGTAAGGTTGAAATTATATACACACGTGATTTGTTACACCCTAATTGTGCTTGATTTTGTAGTACTGGTTATCTTTTAAGTTTTAATGTGGAGAACTGTTACGGAAGGGATGTCTCATGAGACCTAATTACTTTCTTAGACTGTATTGGAATAATTATAACTGTGTTCTCCCTTTCTTCCAGAATGTTGAACATACGTAAAAGATTATCAGATCTGTATAGAATTTGCTTTTGATTTGAGAACTCGCGAGAGTGCTCATCATGGAGAAACAGCAAATTGTCTTGGCTAGCCGGGATGGCGGGACAGTGTCCGGTGCAGCACCTGCTTTTTTTGTCATCTTGAAACAACAGCAGGGAAATGGAAAAGCTGACCAAGGAATCCTAGTAGCAAACCGTGATGCTTGTGCTCTCGCCAGCAGTGTATCAACTCCAGTAAAACCCAGAGTCAAGACCTGCCTCCCAGCTGACTGCGTCTCAGGGGGCATTACTGTCACCCTAGATAACAACAGCATGTGGAATGAATTCTACCATCGCAGCACAGAGATGATTCTGACAAAGCAGGGGAGGCGCATGTTCCCATATTGCCGCTACTGGATTACAGGTCTGAATTCCAGTCAGAAGTATATCTTAGTCATGGACATATCTCCTGTGGATAATCACCGATACAAATGGAATGGCCGTTGGTGGGAGCCCAGTGGGAAGGCAGAACCACATGTTCTTGGGCGAGTGTTTATTCATCCAGAATCACCTTCCACTGGCCAATTCTGGATGCACCAGCCGGTATCATTCTACAAACTCAAACTTACCAACAATACTCTGGACCAGGAGGGTCACATAATCTTGCATTCTATGCACCGTTATCTGCCAAGGCTTCACTTGGTGCCTGCAAACAAAGCCACAGAAGTCATTCAGCTTAATGGCCCTGATGTTCATACATTCACCTTTCCACAGACAGAATTCTTTGCAGTCACAGCCTACCAGAACATCCAGATTACCCAGCTGAAAATAGATTACAATCCGTTTGCTAAAGGATTCAGAGATGATGGCTTGAATAGTCGACCTCAGCGTGATGTGAAACAGAACAGTAACTTTGAACTGGAGGGAGGAGATGTTTTTAGAGCTGCTGGCATTTGTGGTCGCCCTGCTGAAGTTGATGCATTAGAAGTGCATAAGAGAAGTTTAGATTCTTCACTGATTGGTCAAAACCCATCAGACACTGAACTTAACAAAGAGTCCTTTAATGCAGAAGGAGACTTCCTGGGTCTCCTGGACACTGACCTGTCTTCAGGTGTTATGCCAAAGCTAAAACAAGAAGTCTCTGAAAGGTGGGTTAACACTGCATTTTTAGTACAAATAGTGGTTGACTGAGGCGACTGGTAAACAAATAACAGGATGCTCAGTGTTCAGATTTGCAGCTAAAGGTTGCGTGACCTGAAATGGCAGAACACTTAGTATTACTAAAGCTTTTCTCTGCTCCAACAATCATGTATCAGTCTGGGCTTTCTAATGTGTTTGAGGAGAGCAAGAGTTCAGTATTTTCTGTGTTGCTTTAGCTCCCTTTGTTAAGAAGTGTTGAGGGATTTCTCTTAACCCTCTTAGCATTTTTAGAAGGCTGAATTTATTTTTTCAGAGCTTTAAATAGCACATTGCAGTCATCAAAACACTGTCTTTTAGGGTTGCTTACCACAGTGACAGTGCTGTCTCTATAGCTTCGGTTTTCATTAATGGGTGGTGTGTGTGGGTATGTAGGTTGGGTATATGAAGGGATTGCTTCAAGGCAGTTGTAACTGGCAGCACATCACTGTTTTGTCAATAACTGCTCGATGTGAACTCTTTTCTTTCACAAAGCAGTGTGAGGTAGTCTGCCTGCTGGTAATCAGTTGCCTCATATTTGTGGTGAGGTAGGAGAATCTGCTCCCAAGGAAGTACTTCAGAATAACTTCCTTTTGCTAAAGCAAGCCTGGCATAACCTATTATTTTACTGCCCTTTCACGAAGTTTCCAAAATTCAAGCAATAGAATAGAGCAGGCAGTGAATAGTTAATGTGTGTCAGGAGATGCTAGAGATACTCTGAATGCGAAGAAATTATTAAAAGAGGTTTCTTTCCTGCCATGTTGCTTCATGTCACTTTGTCACTTGAAATTGCAAAGTTCTTCATACTTTGACACTTTATTGAGTGTAGTTGTAATAGTTCCTAAAAGTACTAGAATTGTTTTGAGATCTAGAGTGCCCTGGTTGTTTTTCTTTAGTATTTTCCAGTGTCAGTCTATTAGAAAGAAGAACGTCTTCTAGACTTCTTACATTCCCCAAAAATGGTGTAACCCATTTTAAAGACTGAAAATACATTGCTTACAGAGAGCACATGCTTTCTTTAGTTCCTAAGAATATAGCTTGGAGAAGTGTTTAGATAACTTTGCATATTGAAAGTAAAGCTCCAAAAATAATTATTTGCAGGTTTATTTTGCCTTCATAGCGACACTTTGTTTTCCTGGAGAGGGCCATTGAAGCAAATTATTTGGAGAATTGTTTATTCCAAAGGAATAAAAACCATTGTTGTAAGGACTCAAGGAACTTCCTTAAAATTATATGATGCAAATTTGGCAGACTTAATTTCTTTTGGTCCAGAGCATGTTAGATGCCTTCCTTGGTTTTGCCTCCAAGGCAATTTATCTCTGAAATGTGCACAGACAGGAAAAGACTGCAAAAGGATCTTTCTGTTACCTGGTCTTGGAAGCACCTGCCATTTGTTACCACCATCCTAGAACTATCTTCAAGTGTTGTCCAGTTTTTTGTTTTAGGTTTTTGTAATCTATGTGAAAAAGCAAAATTCAGTACTTGGAAAGAGAAAATTAATCTAATTCAAGAAATGGCAGAACTGTCTCTGTATGTGTTGGAGTTTTTCAGAACATTATTTCTCCTTTTTATTTCTGATCTGTTCACAGTGTTTTCATGCCATGGAATTGAATTTATAAATATGTCAGCCTTTCAAGGACAGCATTGAGCCCATGGCATTTTTATTTATCAAACTAAGTACATTAATATTTGCATATTAATGAGGACTGGGCAATAGTTTTTTGTGACAGGCCAGCTCTTAGTAGTAGTTAATGGGCACTGTCTTGCTTTTATGCGGGGTATTGATTTCTACTTAGTTTGGGTGAGAGGCAGAAGTTGGGAACTTCTGCCTCTCAGATAATCCTCTCTTAAAAGAACTGGAGTTCCTAGTGCTGTAGAGCTTGATACTTCCTACCAATACTCAATTCTTCTGATGTTTTTGACAATGGAACTATGTAAAAGGTTACACATACCTGACAGTAATTTTAATCCTGAGTTATTAGAGGACTTTAGAAGTAAAGGACTATTTTTCTTGGTACAATATACTATGTTGGGGTTTTTTTCATTTTTCTTCGGTGTTCTGATAGTTTGTTTAGTTTAATGAGGTGTGTTGTAAAGAAAATAAATGTTTATTTCGAGTTGTGGACACTTCTATAGGAATGCTTATGCCTGGAAACACTCAAGATGTTGGGGCCTTGGAAAGAACCACAAATGAACTTTGCCAGTTCTTAAGTCTTACAGGCTAATGTAACCTTTCTCCCTTCCAAGGTCTTTAGAATTTCCTGCTTAAAAAATAAAACTTCTGTGGGATTTTTAATTATCCACTAGTCTTGATTTTCTAACTTAGTTGTCTTGTGTTTACTCTTGACAGTTTACTTTTCTTACTTCCTTGTCTTTCTTTTGGGAGAGGAAGGCAAGTGATCATCCTTCAAACCTCTGCCGCAGGTTACTAGATTAATTCCATAAGAAATCAAATTTTTCCCTCCCTTCCTCTCTCGTATATTCTAAAATGATGTACCTAAAAAAATAATAGATATATCTTGGTACTTTCAAAAAACCGAGCAGCTTAATGGTTTTTAATTTGGCAGAATGCAAGAAAGTAATTTCTCTTCTTTTACTGTTCTGTTGTGAGGATGCCAAATACATTACTTAGGCTATAAGGAAGTTGGTTTAATATGAGCATTTTTCTATATCAGGCAAAGAAAGAGCTAGGTAAGATATTATTTCGCTATTTTTATTTGATCTCAAATTTTGAGAGGACAAACTTCCTTGCCTATAGATGAGGGGAAGAGAAGTTTGTGGCTACGTATGTTGCACATAACTTCACAAAGGGCCAAATGAAATTACTTAAGAGCTAAGAAGCAACTTTTTAATTCTTTGAGAAGTTGATAGTTGCATCAGAATTTAAAATAGAAAAATGCTGCTCAGCATTTGGTGCAAATACTTGATATTGTATTCTCATACATACATATACGTGGGTGATATCTCACTTTTGTCACCATCTGGCTTGTGGTTGCAATATGCAGAATAAAACAATATCTGTATCTAGAAGTTTCAGTTTTACAGCTGGGCTTCTTTGATTTGGATACTGTCCAGATCTCTAATAGAAAGGTAATGCTTACATACGCACACCTTGCAGTAGATAAACGAAAATGACTAGAGAAGTCTAGGCTTTACTGGGCTTCCAACAGGAAACAATAGCACTCAAATGAGATGAGAAATTTATTCCTGGCCTGAAGGTTTGTTTAGCGTCTTTTGTCTCTTCATTTTCAAGAATTTTAAGATATAATAGCAGATGAGTCTTAATAGCATCTTTAATTGTGGATCAGCTGGACGGAATCAACCTCTAGCTGTAACGTGACAGGATTTTTAGTTGCCAATAACTTGTAAGTGGTTTGTCTTTGAATTTCTTACACAGTTAACTCACTGAAGAAAAAAGGAGTTTTAGTCTTACAAAGGCTTTTTAATCTTAGATTTCACTTTATTAAGTAAATGAAAGACAGAAACTTTCTAATAGGAAACTCGTCTGGAGAAGACAGTAGACAAAACAGGACAAAACACTGTTACTCCTGTTACTCTCTGCTAGTCCCTCACAAGGCAAGTTTTTCTTCAAGCTTAATGCTGTTACTTAATGTCCTTCTGAATTGCAACAAGTTTTCTAGATAGCGTCTGTCTTGTTCTTTAGGATTATATATGTAAATATATAAATCTCTATCTTGACTGTCAGCTCCTTGTTTTAACACTGCAGTCATTCTTCATGAGGTGAAGACCATGTTGACCATGAAGACCATGAGATGAAGCTCCATGTTGTGACTCTTGTGTGTCCCAGTTTTTCTCCCTTAAGTATGTCCTCCAGCTACATAAGGAGGAAGCAGCCTCTTCATCCACTTTTTTCCCTCTTCCTCAATCCCAGCATAGTCATTCTTTAAAGGGGTAGGGATGGATAATTATAATAATAAAATAGACACATATATACACCAAATATATGTAAAGTACTATTATATAGTGTTATTACAATAATGTTAAATTATATTGGAAATTGTTATCATTAACAAGTAGTGTTGTTTTCAATAACAAAGTTGACAATTGGAATAATAATTCAATATAATTAAAATTATGCATAGTGTTTCATAAAATACATATAAAGGGAGTACTGGAATACCAGATCATTTGTTTAGTAAATGAAGTTCTGTCTTTTCTGAGATTCACTGTGGATATGAGTTTCTGGTTTCATACCTTAGTTATTTTCTCTTACAATGAGGAGCCAGCTTCTGAGACGCTTAAAAAAACTGCTGACTCCTTTTTTTTTTGACTGATGTCTCTGGCCCTCAAGAAGCCCATGATTGGATGTAACTGCCTGCACTATTAGTCTTCAGTATCTAATGTGTGGTGTGTCAAATTCTGGTTAGGTTAGTACTCAGACTTGGTGAAAATGGGGCAATATTCAGTAGAGTATTAACATTCTGTAAGTGTTCAAGCAACAGTTGAACTTAGGAATTATCTGTTTGTGGCTTTAGGATGAATTAAGTAAAATTTTTGTGCATTATGTGCTCATTTCTTATTTGCAAGCACAATGGCTTTAGTGTCTTAAGATACACGGCAAACTCAGGCCACTGCTGAGCATTTCAAACATGACAGCTTAGCATGAGTTCGTGCTGAGTCAAAGAGGAAAAAGTACAAATGTCACCCTGATACTAGTAGGGAAGGAAGTTGTGCTGCTGCCTTCAGATAAGAAATTGAATTGTTCTTAATAATGGCAATTTCTTAGAGCTTTTTTAATGCTTACTTCTAAAACCATAAGCTTGTAAATGACAGCTTATTTGGCAGACCCGTGTCTGGGAGCATTTTGGAATCTTTTTCCAATATGTAACCAAGGATTATGTGAGATGATGGAATTTTGGTAAAGGAAGAGATTTGATAAAGATCTTATGTTGTGTTTTGGTTTTGTTTCTTCCCTCCCACCCAGTCCCATTGGTAGCAGTTATGAAAGTACTTCCTGTGTGGCATCTCCCCTGGACCCAAATGGACACTTTAATGTAGTCATTAAAGAGGAACCAGCAGATGACTATGACTACGAGTCAAATATTTGCACACAAGGTATAACTGTGAAACAGGAAGACACGGATGAAGAAACTGATGAATATTCCAACACTGATGATGATGATCCCATCGTACAGAAACACCTCATGAGGCGCCGTGAAACAGATGGAATTGATGGAGAATTCAGGTCTAGGAAGCGTATGCTAACTGGTCCTTCAGGTGTTGCGAAAGCAAAAATGTTAAAACTGGATAGTGGTAAGATGCCTGTGGTCTATTTGGAACCTTGTGCAGTCACAAAGAGCACAGTGAAGATCTCTGAGCTGCCACAGACCATGCTTTCCTCTTGCAAGAAGGATAAGTCCTCTTTGAGTGCAATCCTGGATTCCTTGCCTGTGTGTTTTGAAAATCACAAAGACTCTTGCTCAGGCACAGCCGCCGTAACTGAGGAGTTAATTATGAAAAAAGAATCTCCTGGGAGTAAAATGTCACAGAAATACTCTTCAATTGGAGAGGCCCAGTGGGCTCTATCGAAATCATCTAATTTTAATCTCAGGGGCTCAGTAAATTGTGGCTTTTCGGTCAAAGAAATCTGTAGCAGGAGGCGGCCTGGTGTACTGAAGAATCCTACCCTCAAAGGATCTAGTAACAGTCAAACCACCTTATCATCAGTTACAACTAAAAGAGGAAGGCCACGGAAACTTAAAATTTCCAAGGCTGGTCGACCGCCTAAAAGTATAGGGAAAACTGTAATAACAAGCAAGAACACCACTGTGGGGCCTGGGAGTGTCCTTCCAGATGTTAAACCAGATCTTGAAGATGTTGATGGTGTCCTTTTTGTGTCCTTTGCATCAAAGGTAAAACCTCATTGCTCTGAGCAGAATTCAAAAGCTTTTATAATAATGTCTCAGTTTTAAGCCCTTTGTGCTTGTAAGCTGAAGGTATATTTTCTTTTAAACTGAGTTTGGAGATTTGTGGCCTTTTCCCAAATCTGTCCTTATCTTATCCCTGTGTTTTTTATAACATTTTCTTACTTATCAAGTTAGGGAAAAGTAGTGGGATCTAGAGTTCTGTATAAAAGAATTCTTACTTATTTATTAATCAGTCTCAAGTTTTGAAAAATCTGTTGATGATGTGGCGTAGTTTGCATCTGAGTGTTCAAGGTATTTTATACTTACTCAAGGCTCTTTATGTATGTAGGAAGCTCTTGACATTAACACTGTTGATAGAGCTGGAGGAGAAGAGTCACAGAATCTTCAGGCTCCTCTGTTGACTAGAAGTGATCCAGGTACATTTTTCTATTTTTTTATGAGGGTCTCTTCCCTGCAATAAGGGAATTTGTAAAGACATGCTGAAAAATTAATAGTTAAGTCAATTTTTTCCATGGTAAATGTTTTTTATATGTTCTCTCTTTTTCACTCTTTGAGTAGATTGTCAAGCAAGAATACAGGTGCTGGAAAAGGAATTGATGGAAGAGCTGAAGACCTTGAGACATAAGCAAGTAATACATCCTAGCCTTCAGGAAGGTAAGCAGGTGGTGTACATGCTGTTGCACACGGTTGATTATTATACTTAATCATATTGAGGTGATAATTTCCTATTGTTTGCAATACTGTATTTGCCTAATACAGCTGGGATTTGGGTTTTCATTTTCACACATTCTTGTTGCAAACTAGAAAATAAGGAGGTAGCAAACGATGAATCCTGAATCTCCCAACAGGAGAGCAGGAATCTGCATGTTTTGTGTCTCTTGCAGAGGTTGCTGAGCCTTCAGATTTCAGACAGTGCCTGTTTTGTAATGAGCTAAACTTGGTTGAGAGCAGGTGGGGTTGATTTTACTTCTTCATAAAAATAGGTATTTCCTGGTAGTAGAGAGGTAGAGATCCAGCAACACTTAACTAAGACTACATATGCTATGTTTGAGTCTGTATTTCTTTGAATCCTTGTAGATCCAGGTTCATTAGCCACATAAAGGGGCCAAGCAAGGTACTTGTGTTTTGTGATCTTTTATTTATATACAATATTATCCAGAGGTCGATGGAAGAAGGTTAAGGATCCACACAGCACAACTTTCTACTGATAATGTTGAAAGACTTTAGCAATAGCAGTCCTGAGACCGATGGCATTAATGTAGGCAACAGAGCAGGTGATGAAATTATTGATCCCAATGGAAGTGCTGTACCTCATGCTCCTGAAGTTCTGGCCCTGAACTTTTTAAACATGTGACTGTAATACTGTAGGGACTGAGACTCCAAATACTGATGACTCTGAGACAAGCTGTTCTGAGTCCTCAGAGCTTCTGTGGCGAAGAACACTGGATTATCTTGAGTGGTTTATTCATGGGGTATGATGACTACTAGCCTGTCATTTTCTGCCATAATTTAAAGGGATGCCTTCGCCTCCTGCTAGTGTGGAGCGGACATTTCTGTCTTTCCACTTTGCAAAATGGTCATAAAAAGGGGAGTAGAGAGCTCTTAGAGCTGTGTCCCAGATGTGGTGGAAATAAAACAAGATAAGACATCTCTATCCAGGTTGTACCTTGGTAGTATAGCATCAGTATTGGCAGTTGTATCATGAAAATGCGGTTTACCCTTGCCATGATTCCAGACATAGGCATCCCTGTTTTCTAGTGGCCTCACTGGTGAACCTGCACTCCCAGGTCCATGTGTGTTGTCATGCATTACATTACCATCATGATTTTAAAAATGGTGATGAAATCCCTTTTGTGGTCAGCTGCTGAGAATGCTAGTTACCACACAAAGTTCTACAGTAATGTTAAGCCTTCTTGTGGACCTCCTAGATGTTATCTTTACCCAAGAAATGTATCATAAAATCAGAGTATGCTGGTAACCATGTGAGATGTTGGCAACTACAGCACTAGCGAGGGTGAGATGATCCTGCAGCTGAGAATGTGTACAACCCACATGCTTTTTCTCCAGCTTTTGGAGTGGTGCTGAAGTGTGTAGATGAGTGTAGTTGAGAAGCTTAAGATTCTTTTTGAGATTCACTGATGAAATATTGGAGCTATGCTCGAATCCCACAATTGCTGTTGATTTGTGAAGCTAAGAACATGATCATTGAGGCTGTCTAGATCTTAGAGGTACCAGAACTGCAGGAAGATGCTTCATTAAGAAGAGAATTCAACTTAAGCATATTAGAAGGAAAACTTCTGCTGGAGTACTGCAATGTTGTGGGATACCTCTTCTATCTGAGCTAATTTGAATCCCATATTATATTCCTGAACATCAAAGGTGCTGTTGCCATGCATTGCATTTCAGATTTATCAGCTGCAGCTGATGGAGAGGAGAAAGTTCTTTAGGTTCTTCATTTGCTGTTATTTGATTATGGCAACTGAAATTTAGCAATGCTATGGAGATGATAGAGATTAGTAAAGGTGATAGTTCACCTGTCATGTACGGGGATGTCTGTACTGGTATAATACTTAACAGTTACCACTTGTGCTGTTCCAGCTGCCTGTGTATGTTCCATGTTGCTCTTGGAGTCATCCTCTTTGTTTTTTGTCTGGTTGATCCTAAACTGAAATAATAGATATTGTACGTGGGTGATATTTTTGTTTGGGTGTTAAACAAAGATAGGCTTGGTTTTGGAGATGACAGAATGGAAAAATAAACTCTGTACTCTTCGCATTTTATTTGAAATAGAGTTTGAAAAGAAATGGGTGACATCTTGACATTTGGCAGTTGACATGTTTTTATACAAAATGCCAGATTGACTTGCTTGCTTCTCATTTTCCCTATGTAGATATGAAAATTATATCTCACTAGACTGCCTTTGATAACAGTCTGTGTTTAAACAGCCATGTCTGAGATCTGTCCCATGTTGATTGTTTCCAGGCTGCCAGTAATCTGGTCACTGTTGCCACTTACTAACATAAATGTGTACTGCCAACACGGAGTTATCTATGCAAATACTACTTTATGTTTTTTGAGCCTTGTCAAATCATGCATTTTCGATTTCAAAACTCACACATTTAATGTATTACTTTCAAATGTGTTGACAACAGGAGCAACATTTGTAGGTTTCCATAGCTAAAAACCAAAATAGATGTTCTCAGCTCCCAACTATGAGCTGAATTTGATTGACAGTGGTAATTTCTGGAATTCAGAGTAACAATATTTTCTGAAAAGGTGCAAAGTCAAATTTCCTAGTGTCTGCTTTTCTCAGCATTTCTGTACTTATATTTGTTTTGCCATGTATAAAGATAGCTTTTGTGACCAAGTAAATCTTTTAGTTTGAGTATTTGGGGGCACTTAATGAAGGAACATGTTATAGGCAGTTAAGTATTTGTGGAGGCATCAACAACATGGATTGTTTAGGTTTTTTATAGTCATTTTCCCCCTTGCTTATTTTGAAGTACCAAGCCCAGGGAAAAAGAAACCTACTGAGATTGGGATCATTTGATGAACGAAGTTCTGAATCACTGTCTAAATAGAAGCTTATATCATAGCAAACACACATTCTTCAGAGCTAAAATGTGCTTTGTTCTTGTCTCTTATTGCTGGTTGAAACTGATGTGTGTGTGTGGTATATGTTGTTGCACAAGATTAACTCGTACAGGAGGGGATGTGTAAGTACCACTGGCAGGATTCATAATTTAGGTGGTGATAGGAAATGTCAGTCAGCTAGAGTTGGGCTCAGGCAGTAACTCTAGTCTTCAAGGATGTAGACAGTGCTGACTTTTTCAGAAAAAAAGCAAAAACTTTTATTGTGAGATTTATTGCAACATTGGCACTGTGGTTAATAGATTTCTGTGAAAACCTGAGTAATAATCAAAACTATGAAAAGTAATTCAGTCTTTTTTTTCTCAATTTCCCATTGCATAAAATGCTCTTTAATTCATACCTCCTGTAAATCCAGTATAAGTAACAGTTATAGATGCTAATGCTCTTTTTCAGGTGTCATAAAATAGTGGGTGAATGCTAGAAAAGACTGTGTGACTTTGTGGTTTATCTTTTAATAAATATCTTGACTTTCTTTTTTCTAACGTCTTGCTACATTGAGACATTTACTGATACTTGCCTCTTGTAGTGGGATTGAAATTGAATTCTGTGGACCCAACAATGAGCATCGACTTGAAATATTTGGGTGTGCAGCTTCCTCTTTCCTACTCAAATTACTCTTTGTGGAGCTATCCAGGAACCAATCCCAATTCTCCAGGTGGGTAGAGTATGAATGTGCTGAAATCCTGAGTACTACCCTTTTATCATCAGTGATGAGAAGGAGAGAATGGCCATTTAGTTCAGCTTAATACTTCAAAGCTATTAATATGGTATTAAAAGGACAAAATATGAGAACTTCATTGAATCATTATGTGGTTACTAGTCAAGGAGTCGTGAGTAATTGTGGCTGGATTGTCTTCAGCCTTCTTGTTTAGTGGTGGTTGTGATGTCTGGTTTATTTTATACTGACCTCTCATATTGGTCCAGAAAAGCCTAAACAATCTAAATTTGTCTAGTGTTGCTCACATGCAAAACAAAAAAATGTTGTCTTTTACAGAGCTGAGTGCCAGAATTTTCCAGGAGATGTTGAGATGCCACTTGGGACCTACCCTATAACCACTTGATAATTATTTTTTATAAAAATTTTGACTGATTGTGCTTTTTTAAACTAACCTAGTATCCAAACAAGTGCATTTCTCATTATACTGTGACTATGATTCTAATACTATTGGTAGGTAGTGTTTTTAATTATGAACTGGTTGGACAAAGTATAGCTTATTTTATATGCTTATCTTTCTTCTCCTTAACTTTTTCTCTCACTGTAGTAGTCTGATTACTGTATCCTTCTTAATCTGCTGCTTTTGGCAGCTGGCAGAGGCAGACATTGAATCTCAACTTTGTTGACACGGCAGGAGAGACAGATTCAGTTCAGAAGATCTCTGTCAGATTAGTGTCAAATGCAATTATTTCTAGCTTAACAATATCTTAAATGATCACTATGGTTTTACATTCCATTGTAGCTCTCAGAGCTGATGGATAACTTGACAGAGATGTCACTGTTTGCCTTCTGTGGTTATTCACTGTCCCTGCCCCTAACTGAGTTTAACAGAACACCAAAAATGTAATGAAATTTCTATAGGTCTTTTAAGAGTCATTGGCTCAATGGAGGGCAGAAAGATTGGCCTGTTAGACTTTTGGAATCAACCACTTGCGCCATTGCTAAGGAGACTAAAACTGAAAACACAGGAGAAGACACCTTTTGTATGGGATAGCACATGCATGACCATACAGCAGAACTCTACAGGAAGCTTGGCTTTTTTAAATATTCTGTTAATTTTTGAGGGACGAAGTAAAAATCAAGTTGCTTCAAACCTTTTGATTTGCTACTGTTCATCTGTCATTGAAAAGGAAAAAGCAGAGTTTGCTAAGACATTGATACAATCAAGCTTGGTTCATAAACTGAGGCTAGCTTTCTTCTTTTCCAGATACTGGGTTTCCTTTTGTTTCCAGGACAGGAAAAACAAACGATTTCACAAAAATCAAAGGCTGGCGAGGGAAGCTTCATGGTGCTTCTAGAAATGAAGGTAAAAAACCCCACAACAAAATGAGAGAAATCAGTGTACACATATCTAATACGTGACCTTTTTCTTGACCTTCCATATATCTTGCAGCTTGCTATTTGCGTGTGTCTTAATAAGAAATTTATTTTTCTTATATTGAAATTGTTATGATTAAATAGTTTTTTACTACTGGTTCTATAGTCAGAATGGAGGTTTATGGGGGAAGAGAGAAACTTACTCTGAATAAAATAAAAATGTATGTGTTCTGTTCTACACAGAAGACTTGAGTGAAGATCAAAGCCTTAACGGTTTTGGGTTCGTTTATCAGTTTTGAGTTTATGTGGAAATACAGTAATTCCAGAATTATGTTACCTCAGGGAGCCTAATGAACTAGAGTAATTTTCATTTATATTGATGTGTTTTTAACTCCAGTTGGGGTAGGTACGCCTGACATATTTGATTACTTTGCCACACCTCAGGGAGAAATGGATCATTGGCAATTGGCCCATTTTTTTATTTTATATTTATACTGTACCTTCTGCACTTTTTATAAAAGTTTTGTTGGGATATTCCAGATGTGTTGTGGTGTACCAAGTAGGCCAGGTGTTTAGGACAAAGTAAGAATAGAAACACAGAAGCCCTGCCTGTTGAAGGCCTACTGTTTTTGTGAGTGAATGCTGTATAGGGTCTGGCTGAGATGGAGTTTGTTTTCCTCGTAATAGCCCCCTCAGTTCTGTGCTCTGCCTTGGTAGCTGGAAAGGTGTTGACAACACACCAGTGTTTTGGCTGTTGCTGAGCTGTGCTCACACAACACCAAGGCTGCCTCTCCAACATTCATCCCTCAGCAGTAGGCGGGTGGGTGGGGACAATCTTGGGAAGGGTACAGAACAGCTGACCCAAACTGATCAAAGGGATGTTCCATGCTGTATGTCTGCTCAACACTAAAGCTTAAATAAAAGCAGAAAATGCATGGGCATTTGTTATTTATGATGTTTTTCTTGTGGAGTAAGTTATACTTGTACAGAAGCCCTGCTTCCCAGTAAGTGCCTGGACACCCCCTACTGCTGGGAGGTAGAGAATCAGTCTTGTGTTTTCCTTTGCTTCCACACATGGCCTTTGCTTTTGCTTTATTAAATTGCTTTATCTTGACGCATGAGGTTTTTTGCAGCTTACTTTCAATCCCCCACTCTGCTGAAACAGGGAGTGATAGAGCGGCTTGGTGGTCACCTGTACTCCAGCCAAGGTCAACCCACAATTAACCCACATGCGAGATCTCCACAAAAACAGTTGTTCAGGCACTGGTTGTATTCCAGAGTGGATTGTATTTGGTGTACCTATGCTACATGCAATTCTTTTAGAAGAGTGCATTTTTTAGAGATGTATTTGCCTATCCTAAAGTATTTAATGATAATATTTGTCAGTGTGTTTTTCCAGGGGTTAAAGTACTCTTTATTTACTTAGGTGGCAGTTCAGAAGGTTCATTAAAGAATCGCTCAGCGTTCTGTAGTGACAAGCTGGATGAGTACCTGGAAAATGAAGGGAAGTTGATGGAAACAAGTATGGGGTTCTCTTCTAACACTCCCACTTCTCCTGTGGTGTATCAGCTTCCCACTAAGAGCACTAGCTATGTGCGAACACTCGACAGTGTTTTAAAGAAGCAGTCCACTGTAATTCCATCAACATCTTTCACGTTCAAGCCTCTTGCTCCATCATCTACCTCTAGGAAGACAAAGACTCAAACCAGACAGACATCTGCAAACAGTAGAGTAAAGTCAACTTACAAGCCAATTCTGCCTTCACCTTTTCCTGCAAAGCAGAAACAGAATGCATCAGTGTCAGGGGAAAAGGCTTCTAAGTCTGCTAGCAGTTTGAGTAACCAGGCAGATGGTTTTGTGCTGCCAGCTGTAGATGAAAATACATTTCCAAAACAGATTAGTTTGCGTCAAGCACCACAAAATCAACAAGCAGCTCGTCCACCAGGTTTGTCTAAATCTCAAGTGAAGTTAATGGACTTGGAAGACTGTGCTCTCTGGGATGGGAAACCACGGACCTATATTACAGAAGAGCGAGCAGACATCTCTTTGGCAACCCTACTTACAGCTCAGGTAGGTCTGTCATTGTTTGTTTCCTTTCTGTACTGTTGCTTTTTTTAATCAGCCAACTTACTGCTGTTGCACAGAGTTGCAGAAAAATAAGACTGAAACTGCTAAGGAGAGTGACAAAGTATGAGATTACTTTGTGGTGTAGTCTTTGCAGTGAAAGTTGAGGAGTGCTGACTTAGCAGTATGTGAAAAAGCTAATTGTGATTATAGTGTGTTGATACAAATGATTAGTAATATGAATTATCTAAAATTTTCACCATTAAATATTCTGTTAATACAATTATTATTCAGTAACTGCATTTCCTTGCTATTTGTCACTTTTATTTTTTCAGTTGAGCTAACTGCAAGACAATGATGGTCATGTAACTTGGTTGTCACATGATAACTTCTTTTGCTTTTTCCACATCTTACTTATTAGCAAGATGGTTTCTCTGTTTCAAATTGACTCTCAGAAGAGTTCAGTGCAAACTCTCCTGTGTTTTCTTTTTAGGTATAGATGACAAATCTTTAGATGTAAACAATATAGTTGAAAGGTTTATTCTAAATGAACTTTGAATAGCATTTTGCATGTGCATGATTTAATTTTGCTAGAATACTCATCTTACTGAAATTTGAGGTTTATACTTCTCAAAAACTCTCTTTAGGCATCTCTTAAAAACAAACCTATCCACAAAATAATAAGACGACGAGCACCTCCTTGCAATAATGACTTCTGTCGACTGGGGTGCATATGTGCCAGTCTAGCACTGGAGAAACGTCAGCCCACCCACTGCCGCAGGCCAGACTGTATGTTTGGTTGTACCTGCTTGAAGAGAAAAGTGTTGCTGGTGAAGGGAGGATCAAAACATAAGAAAATGATGAAAAAGGCTGTCCGTGGAAATCTTGTGCTGTACGGGACACAAGGACAACAGCAAGAAGATGAAGATGTGGAAGAAGAGGGTGATGGGGAAGAAGAAGAGCTGAAGCAGAAAGATAAAAAGAAGAGAAAAAGAGTGGAATACAGTGAGTGTTGGTGGGCAATATATATATGCTTTTATACAACTGAGTAGCAGGAAGTAACATCTTTTTTTCTTTTTCTTTTTTTTTTACTCTTACATCTGATCAGCATTTTGGGCACTATGTAGTTTATTGAGATCAAATAGCTGGAGTTTCTTTTTGGTAATTTAAATACTTTCTGAAATCTCCAAATACCTTTAAAGACTACAGATATGAGATAATTACTGCTATCACTCTTGTTAATATTCACTGTTATAGTTCTGTTACCAGGTGAGTATCTAGGGCTGTGTTTTCTGTTGCCATATATTGCTGCTTAATTCATTGACTTCAGTGAAAATACAGTGATTTATGGTAGTTTCAGATCTGGCCTAAGGTACGCTCAGAAAACAAGTCAGTAGAAATTGTCTACCAATTTACATTTTCAGTTTCTTGTTAGTATTACTTTTAGCAATAGCTAAAAGTGAGCATAGTCTTCTCTGGTGTTCTACCAGAATAAATGAATTCTTCCATAGAGCTGTGGTATACAAGTCTGGTGTTTTTTGGGTGTTTTGTAATTTTTCAGTACACAGCATCAGTGAAGGTCACTAATTTTCAGTGCCTTTTTGTATCTGCTATCACAGTACAAGTGAGCAATGATTAGCATAGAATCATTTTATCATCATTTCCTCTTTCTTGTGGACAAATCCCAATCACTTTTGGCTAGAATTTGAGGCAAGAAAAACAACCAGTAGTATTTTCTGGCAGTACAAACTAGTGATTGCTGCATGGCTAGACCTCAAACTCAAACAAAAAATTGTTATGCTGTGTAGATGGTGTTCCATTTGTAAGTTATTTTTGGTTTTATTCTTTTTTTCAGCTATCTGTGACTCAGAGCCAGAACAACCTGTTAGGAATTGTCCATTGTGGGTGAAAGTAGAAGGTGAAATTGATCCAGAGCCAATTTATGTCCCAACACCTTCCGTTATTGAACCAGTTAAATCTACGGTACTGCCCAACCCAGAGGTCTCGCTTCCTAGTAAGAACAGATCTTCCAGTGGAACAAAACCAGGCAGAGTGTATACTCCTAAACCCAATCCAGTGGTAAGAGAGGAAGAGATGCATGTTTTTCTTTGTATTGAAAATTAAAACAAAATAGTGCCAAAAGGTTCTGTGCTAAGCAATTTTAGAGGTATTTGAGATGAAGACCTAAGTTTGACTGCCCATAAGAATGTTGATAAGCAAGAATGAATTGATTGTATATAAATCTTTAACTATGTCTATCTTCTGTTGAGAATTTACTGTAGCAATACCCAGATGGTAAAAGGTGATTATGATTCACTAATAGCCTCTTTTAAAAATGAAGTAATAGATGATATTTTTGTCTAAATGATTGCTACTCCTGTAATGCATTTATAAGTTACTGGCTACATAATCTAGCCTATCTAAGTAATGAATTACTTGCAAAAAAAAGTTAGGATACAGACACACACTTTTCATTGTAGTTCTGCGTATTTTTTTGGTTCTTTCATGTGATTTCAGTGCCAGTGTTGGAAGAATCTGGTCTTGCCTCTCCCCTCACCTTAGTATCTAACAAAAGCAGCAACAGCAGTGAAGTTGAGTGTAGTTATATCCGAAGAACAAAGATACCAGAGTTGCTATATAATGTATACCAGATAATGTTAAACATGCATGACACTTATGATTACTTTCCCCACTTAGAAGAATATCTGAATGGGTGTGAGTTTTTTAGGGTGGCCGTAGACTGGGCGATGTGATAGGAAGACGGCAGATTTGACTTTAAATGCTAGACTTTTCTAGCAAAGCTGTTTCTTGAATCTAATGTGCATGTAGAATGAGGAGGTTTTCCTCTTTTTTCTTTTTCTTTTTCTTTTTTTTTAGATTCGAGAGGAGGACAAGGATCCTATCTATGTGTACTTTGAAAGTTTTATGACTTGTGCAAGGGTGCGAGTATATGAATACCGGAGAGAGGAGAAAAAGCAGCAAAAAGACAAAAGTGATTCGCAGAGTTGTAGTGTAAAGGTAAGAAGTCACACTGTGACCAGCATGTATCATAAAATAGGCAAAAATATTGAAAATGTGGAGACAGTTGTTTCCCCTGAAACTCCTACATGACATGAGGGCTGGACTTGCATTTGGTGGTGGTAGGGCTGTGGAACCTGGAGTCTAAATCACTTACCAGTGCTGGTAAACTTAGAGTGTTACTGTGCCATACCTTGTCTTGTCTGGGGAAATTCACGGATACCAAGTGTACTACCAAGTAAGGCTTAAATGTTCATTGTTAAAGGAGCTGTTCTAAGATGAAAACAACAACATTGTCAAACACAGCATGTGTTTTATGATTCAGGGTGAACTAGTTAATTTTGTGATGTGATTTTTAGTGTGAAAGTGAGATATACAGGATGAATATTTTTCTTGCATTTCCTTCCTCCAGCAGGAGCATGAACCAGAGCTTCAGTCTCCTGAGAAGGCAACTTGTGAGGTCGACAAAGACACTAATAAATCCGGAGGTAAGAGCCGAGTCTTGAGTATAATTCGACCTCTTTGTAGTTACATGTTTTTATGGGATTTTTTTAAGAAAAGTTGCAGCTATTGATAAAAGTCCATTTGCTGGGAGAATTATTCCACTTGTCAATAAAAATCTAATGATGTGCTTGCATTTTCCTGTTTTCTTAAGCAGCTGTTTGTGTGTGGGTCACATGGGAGATGTGAGCTTTAAAATGAGACATATCCTGGAGGCACTGTGTCATTCACTAATGAAATATAGCTGCCTTTTTGAGCTGATTTTTTTTCACAGTTTAATGTATACAACAGCGCACTCTACATTTAAGCATGGGAATGGAAAAATAATACAACTAGTTGAAAATTCTGGTGCATTGGTAGGTGAAATTAAAATGGCCAGGACACAGGGCTCAACATCCTTTACAATTTTGCAAAAAGGGACATTTCATCTCTAATGACAGCAAAAGGTCATGGTTGTATTTATACACCTTCTGCCAAAGACAGTTCTGGCATGTTTGCTCCTTGTGCTGTTATAGGACTCTGGTCCTTTTCTGACTGCAAGAGAAAAGTGCCATATCTTGAATAACCTGTGATGCCTTCTATTACATGTTGATGGTGTTTGGAGATCTTTCACCCGTGTATTGAAACAACCCAGCTTTGTTTAGCTTGTAATGCAATGGGATACAACCTGACGTGGTATGGCTGCAGGGAATGAACCATGAGAGATAGTTACCTTACTTTTACAGTGAGTTTTTGCTTGCTTGTGAAGCTCTGCAAGGGAAAGTGATGCTTTGAACAGTTCTTGTACTTGTTGCCCTGTAGCTGAGCTGAGACAAGGGTGGAGGCGTGGGCAGAATGAAACTGTTTGACTATCCAGGTGATTAAAATGCCATAGTATTGCAGAAACCTATTTCAATTCTTTCTCAGAGAAAAGCTGGTGTTCTTCCCGTAGTGAGGGGGACTCTTTCTCCACCTCCTATGTTCATCACACCACTCAAGGTGAACCAACCAAACTTATCGAGATTATGTCTGACTGCAACTTGGAGGAAGATCACAATAGGATCTTGACCATCTTATCACAGCATATCAACAGTAACGTGCCACAATGCCTCCAAGTGGGTAGCTTCTTTATTGAATTGGCTTCGGAACACAAGGCCCAGGATAAGAACCACCCTCCTCTCTGCTCCTCCAGAGTGAAAATTTCAGTGCCGTCCTATCAGGACAAGGATGAGAAGCCTGAGATACCTGTCTTGGAGACCCTTGATAGCAGAGTGCCGTCATGCAGTAATTCAGAAAATGTAAAGTTCATGCGGGCAGACCCAATGGACAAACCACAGAAGTTGCATTGGGGCAAAGGCTTGCCTTTCTATGCAGGGATTTCTCCTGCGGGAAAGCTGATTGTCTACAAATGCAAAGCTAATATGAACCGCTCAGGCTTTATTCAGGTGGGTCTCTCTGCCTTTACTGTGGAGATTAGATGCAGTTTGATCCAGTATCCCAGAACTCCTTGAAGGGGAGAACACTCTTTCATATGTCTACCTAGTCTTTCACCTGTCCAGACAAGAATTCTCAGTATCTATTGGCATTCCTCCATCTCCATAATCTTGTCCCTTTCAAGGTTGATGCAGTCACAGGGAATCTGATTGGAATTCTGAAATCTGATGGTTTAGCTTCTCTTTTTGGTTATTTGGGTCTTGCTGACCCAAATACAGAATCTCTCTCAAGATCTTTTTGGTGCTTTGGAAAACCCCTTGAAGTTGCATTTGACATAGAATACTTCTAAATGAGTGACTCTTAGAATCCACAAAAATAGTATTTTCTGAGGAAGTATACACTGAGACAAAACTTCAAAATGAATACGTAAACACTAAATCTCTTTTTGCTACAGCTTATTGTTAATCTTCACTAATAATCTGCATCCTCTTTGTAGAATATGTATTTGTCATCAAGAGACTTGATAATTCCTAATTCTAAGTGTGTGTTTCCCTGTGGTTTTATGTTGCCAACTTGGTGTCAAAAATTGGTGGTAGGAACTGTAGAGCTAGGATGAAGGTCTTTTCCATCATAGGTATTTGTGGTTGTCATAAAACCACTTTCAGGGAAGGCATATGAATTAGAAAATGAGAGTCAAACATTTTCATGACACTTCAGATATGGCACCCTCAGAATGAGAAGCTAGCAGAGAGAAAAAAAAATAGGAGGAGATCTCTTACCTTTCATAAAAGTTGATCAATAAAAAGAGTCTAGACCTTATTTAGTAGTGTTTTAAATATATTTGGCTTTTAGAAGGTATTACCAAACAACCTGAAACAAAATGCTACCAAAACTTCACATTGTCCAGTATGCATAAAGCCTGACATTCAGAGAAATGTTTTCTTCCTGTGCAGTCAGTTACCACTACAACTTTGAAGTCAGTCAGCTCATCATACTTAATTACAGTATCAAATGACAGTATGGATAAGAAGCTGATAAAACTTTTACAAGCTCTGCAGAGTTTTGTCTCAATGTATATGTCATCAGTAGTCTTTTGTGATGCTAGGACTTAGGTTTAAGAATTTTGTCCAAAATTGTCCTTGAATTTGGAACCCATTTTTTTATCATAAGTAAGGGACAGGAAAAACAAGTGCTAGCTTCATTCTGTCTAATTTTAGTAATTTCACATGTTCCTTGGACTCTGTGGTTTTATGTGAGAGTCTGAGCAGCACTTAAAATCTGTATGACAGAGATATAACAAGAGTTGTTTGAAGTTTTCCCGGGTAGTAAGAAAATTAGGAATTCCCTTTCCAAATTGCAGTGCTTTTTGAAAAGGACATTTAAAAGTCCCATGGAATGAATCGCCTCTCCAGAAGTGGTGAATTAGCGTTCTTTTCACAAAATTTCCCTTTTCCACTTTTTTCAGGTTAATGATAAAAGGTATCCTCAGGCCAAACTGCTTTTGGGACAGATGGGGGCATTGCATCCTGCCAATCGGCTGGCAGCTTATATCACAGGCAGGCTGCAGCCCACAGTACTTGATATCGCAGCCCTCAGTACTGTGATCTCCAAGGTAGCATCCGGTGCTAAAACACCTGCTTCTGGGACACCATCAGTCCAGGGCCCCACAACATCAACTCCTAAAACTACATCTTCCACCAGCACTACTTCAACCCCCACTGTGACGACTCTGAAAACCCATGTCCCAGCAAAGAGACAGATAGGTAGGTTGGAACTTATTACTGTGTTTTAAATTGCCTGAAGCTGAAGTACAGAGTGAGTGTACAGTATTAATGTTGATTTCTGTGCAACAGTGCTGCCTTTGGCTGCATTGCCTACCTAAACTGCCTCTGCAATAAATAACCTTTAAAGCAGAAAGTTTGATTTTGACTTGAGAGTAAGATTACAGATGTTGACTATTAGTTGTCTTATTAATGCTACTAGAGCTTATTTTCAAAAGACAAGAAAGAGTGGATGGAGACATGCTAAATGTTAACTTGGATTTTTGTTTGGGGAGTTTTTTTACTGTCGTTTTTAATTGGTTTTCATCAAACACAGATTTAACTCAAAATGAGTGAAGTATCACTCTAATACGTGGTTCTTTGCTGTTAGATTTTCTGCTGATGTTGCATTCATAATTCTTGTGACCACCAAAGATGTATGAAGCAGCAGTGAAAGACAAGATGGTCCAAATCTGGATTAGCAAAACAACAGGTGTGCAGCCAATAACCACGCCAGCCTCTAATCTCATTGGATTTCACAAGCTAAACAGGGTTGGACTTAGTCAGTATCTTGAGTAAAAAAAAAAAAAAAAAAAAAAAGAAAAAAAAAAAGAAAAAGAAAAAAGAAAAGAGCATTGGAAGAAACATGAGGTATTTGTTGAAATGGTTACCCCAGCATGGCAAGAGAGGAAATTGCCCAACTTTCCCCAAAAGATCTAGTGCCCATCCACACATTCCCACACTAAATAAATATCTGAAGAAGCTTTGCAAAAGGAAAGGATGTTACCTGTGTCCTGGCAAAACTGTCGTTTCTGATTGATTATTTTGTTTCTTTCTGCATAAATTTTCATTGTCGTGTAAATGGTTGTGTTGTTTTTCTTGTCCTGTAATAAAACTTGTTGTTTTGTGTGTTTATGCAATATGAAAGAGCTGACTATGTTTCATTGATGGGTAAAGTCATTGCTGCATATAAGATATAAGTGTTTTGGCACAGTCTGGGTTAAAAATGCTGTATGCATGAGTAACTATAATATTTAAATTGGGCTTGCTCCATGATCTCTGTGCTCTTGTACTTACCTGTAGGCATCTGTAGTGATACAGATGCAGTATTCTGTTCCATTGGGATGAGGTAAAGGATCTTCCAAACAGTGGTTACTTTCTACTGATTAGTTTTTTTCCATCCAGTCCTCAGTTGCATGAATGTCGCTGCAATTAGAAGGGGACATGGCAAACTCTGTCTCCCTGCTCTGCCTTTCCCCCATGCCTATGTAAGATTAATATAGTAGAAGGGGGATGAAAATCAAGAGTCAGTAAACAGAGGAAGATCACTTAAGCTGTTACGGAAAGAATTGTTTAGAGTTTTAGGAAGCAGTTTGAGCTCATTATTTCGCTTAGGTGTTTGTTTTCTTGTACTATAATTAGTTAGTTTCTTGTCTGTAGTTTGTCAATGAAGACCAATCCTTCAAGACCTGATTATTTGTGTATACAAGAAGAAATGCAATAAAAACCTACAGAAGTGGAATAAGGCAGATATATTTCCAACATGTAAGGCATATTCAGGACTGCCATAAAGGTTTCAATTTAATTACAAAGTACAAAGAAAATGGAGGCTCAAATTCATGCTGAAATTACAATTGTAGCACCTCATGAAAGGCAAAGAGGAAGTTATTAAAATTTTGACCTGCAAGTTTTTATTTGCAGCTGCCCGACCCTCACCTGGTGGTATGTTTGCCCAGTTTGTGATAAACAAAGCCGGAACTCTAGAGGAGGTGGTTCGTGGAGTGAGCACACGCCAGCCTGCATCAGGGTCACAGTGGCTCAGTATCAAGCCTGCACCGATGAGGGTTGTTGCTCCCGTGGTTCCTTCAACGCCATCTCCAGCTCAATGCGCAGTCTCTCCTGGGGTCACTACAGTCACCACCACTCCTCCAGTTACTGTGGAAAGTACCAGTGTAGCAACATCTACTGTGACCACTCCTAGCCAGACAAAAGCTAGTGAACCTGCCTGCTCTTCTGCAATTACAGTTACAGCTGCTCCTGCAACACCTGGAATCAACACCTGTACTACTACCCCATCCACCACTTCCGTTGCTACTGTGAACATAAAACCAACAGGGATTGTTGCAGCAGTAGCAACTACATCACTCCCTAAAACTGTAGTAACACCACCAACTATTACTTGTCCTGTTGTCACAACATCCACTTCTACAGTTGTACTAACAACAGCTGCAGCAGTTACACCTGTGGTGACTACACTAACTTCCTCTGCTGTCTCTGTTCCAATGATACTGTCAGGAGTTAATTCAAGTCCTCCACAGAATCCAAAAAGAGGTAATCCTTAGATGCTTTGGGTTATTACTGCAAACACTTCACTTTTTAGTTCTGCCCCCTTTGTAGCTGTAATACAGTCTGCAACTGGACTAAATTGAAATACGGATTCACTTGCCTCACCCCTCTTTCCAAAATAGGATAAGAAATGTAATCTCTTAACTGTTTTTTGAATTCCAGCCTTAATTGGTAGAGAAGGGAAAAAAGGGTAACTATCTGGTCAGTGGCTGGTGTGAAGTCACTTGGAAGCCTCACATAATTTCTTGGCCCATAGAAATGTATAGCACACTTACAACTGCAAGAAATTCATGGTTGGCATAGAGTCCAAGAAGTGGGTATGGAATTACTCTCCTGTGTCATGGTTGAGAAATGTCAGTGGAACTACATGGAAAAAGAATGGTCTGGCCTGCTTGCTTTTATGCATTCTCTGAATAAAAATAGAAAAAAAGGCATTCAAACAAATCTAAAAGAGATCCAGTTGTTTCAAAAATATTTGTGCTAGTACTTATTAAGAATAATGCAGATTTGTTGGCTGTTCTCTGAAACTGATTTTTATACAACTTTTTAAATGTTACAGAAGATGCTACTCCACAAGCTGCAAGTAAGACTCCTCCGAAGATAGCTCCTGGAACAGACAAACGCGTAGGACCTCGATTGTTGCTGATCCCAGTGCATCAGACACCTTCTGCTTTGCGACCGCTAAACAACACACAGCTTGCGCAGAGGCAGAGGATGGTCCTTCAGCCTCTCAGGAGCCCTGGTGCTGTGAACCTGTTCAGACATCCTAACGGGCAGATCATTCAGCTTGTTCCCCTGCAGCAGGTTCGAACTGCAGGTGCTCAGCCCAGCGTGCAGCCAGTGATGCTCCGCAATCCAGGTACAAAATTCAGTGTGTTACTCAGAAATCAAAAATGTAGTAAATGTCTCTGTGATGCTCCTTTCCCCTGTTGGAAGTAGTTGAACAGAGTTTAATTTGGTTCTCTGTGAATAGTTAAAGAACGCAGTGTAATTATTCAGATGCAGTGCAGCTTAAATATCATTTGTCTAAAATACAGGAAGTGCAGCTAATAGCTAAGTCACAAGTATATAGGGCTTCTGTGCAGCACATAAAAGGGCCTCTGTGTGTGTGTGGCAATGGAGCCATGTCCATTGTACTGTCACACCTGAAAAGAAACTCTGTTGATCTGGTGACTCAAAAATAATTCTTCTTGGAGATTCTCTTAAAAAGAATGAGCTGTTACCTGTGTTTCACTGAATGTGCTGCTCTGCTTTTATTAGGTTCCCAGGTTTGTTAATGTGTTTACAGAAGGTATTCAGATGAAGTGTTACGCTACAGTACAAGATTTGCCAGGGTTTTTTCCTCCTTAAGAGTGTGAGAAGAAAAATAAATGTGATTTTCAGCTGTTTCTCTGTCGCACAGTTGAAGACAGATGGGTGAAGTTAGAAATTGCAGGTATCTGACAGAAAATGGGTAGGATGCCTATTTGGCATGCTGTTGTACATATTTGTAAATTAAAAACAAAATGTACTTTAAATGCACCTTTACTTTACAGCAGGACTTTTTCTTTTGTTCTCCCTTTATCAAAAAGCATCTTGAAGAGAGGGAGATGGAGTGGTGTGGAAGCACAGTAGATAAAATTGTGGGGAGGAGAGAAAATAATACCGTGCCTTAGTTGAGGTTCGAGCATGAGATGTAGTAAAGAATCAGTCAAGATGTTAATTTAATTTCTTTCTGGTTTGTGGCTTTTGTTAAAACTATTTGCCCATGGTAGTATTTTTACTCTGTGTTTTATGGAGTTGAAACGCTGCAGGAGAGTTCATTAAGGTGAGAAAGATGGTGGTATAATTGTGTAGTTTTGACATAGTTTTTCTCTGTGTAAGTCTTTTTCTGAGCAGGGAGAAGAAGACTTTAAAATTAAATACTGTTTTCTTACCTTTTTTTTTATTTTTCCAAAATACCACTTTCCCTGTTTTCCAATAGATGGAAAAGTAAAACGTAGAGGACTTTGAATGCAGTGTGTTTTCTGATTAAAAAGCTTAATGCTAGAACTTAAGTCTGTCAGTTTTAGAGTGGCCACCTCATGTGTTTTATTGGGGTGCTCCTTAAAAAAATTCCAGTTTATGTATCATTATGGAGGACCAACTCTTTCACTGAGAACTTGTGGTCAAATACTTGATTACATTGTGATCCTTGAGAATGCTGTCTGCTTCTAGTACAGCATCAAATACTAAAACCGAAAGAAAAAAGTTGCTTTGAGAAAGTATTAGTTGATGTTTTTGTTTCCCTCACAGGATCTGTTGTAGGAATCCGGTTGCCTGCACCTTCTAAGCCTCCTGAGTTACCTGTGTCTCCCACTTCCTCTGTGTCTTCCACTTCTCCTGCCACAAATTCAGCTGTGCAAACTGCAGTACCCAAGTTATCCCCTCCACCCAACCCAGCCACTCAAACGTCTTCTCTTCCTTCAGTAACAAGTTTTGTGTCACAGGCAGGCACTCTGACTCTGAGGATCTCTTCCTCTGCTGCTAGCAATGTCACAAATCAGACAGCTTCTGACTCTAAAATAACCTGCAGCTCAGGTGGTCTGCCAGCTACCACTGCTAATTTCATACCTTTACAGTCTGGTAGTTTTGCTTTACTTCAGCTCCCAGGACAGAAAACCGTGCCAAACTCCATTCTTCACCATTTTGCATCTCTTCAGATGAAGAAGGATTACAGGAAAATATGCAAGAAAGAGGACTCAGGTGCTGCTCAGCAGAAGGAGAGTGGGAAGGCTCCACACTCAGGTGACAGTGAAGTTACAGAGTCTGAGATCACAATGTCAGATGGGAAACAAGAAGAAACTGACCTGTCGATTAACCAGTCAAATAGAGCTGAAGAGTCAGCATCTGGCACAGTCACATCTAGTGCTGATAGAAATTCCACTACGTTAGAGATGGTCGAGAAGAACTCAAAGGTGCTAGAGAGTTCTTGTGACGATAGCTTTTCTTCTCAGCATGATGTTTCTGCAGATGTTGTATCATCTGACCATTCATACATCAGTGAGAAGCTAAATAATGAGGAAGAAAAAGGGCCTTCTGAAGAGAAAGAGGATTCTGTCGGTTCTGAAACTGTAGTGGAGGCTGGTCCAGCTAATTCTGAAACTGTTTGTGGGTCATCAGGTCAGACTGCAGTTGCTTCTCTGGATAATGCACATCCACAGAGTCTTGAGAATCAGGAGACCACCCAGTTGAAGAACCATGGGAATGGACAAATATGTGATGACCAGACAGAGAAACCAGTAAAAGAAGAGGAGGGAGATGCACAGACACAGATGAAGGAGAACAATAAGGCAAGTTCTGGGCAGTCAGAGAGTCAAAAGCAAGATACACAGCTGGAGAACAAGGACAAACAAAGAGGGATTGAACTGTCTCAGAACCAAGAAGAATGTCAGGGTGATGCTGCACAGCCTGATATTGAAAGGAAGGAGTGCAAGGGTTGTGCAAAAGCAGAAAGCATAGGAGAGAAAATAGGAAGTAAGTTTGAAATCAGTTGTGCAACAGGGCAGGATAATGCTTCAGGAGAAGAGCATAAAGTCCATACTGAGGAAGGCAAAGCAAACATAGCCAGGCAGGAAGGCAGTAACAACAAAGGAGAAAATGCTTTTGATTCTCCGGAAGAAATGAAAACAGGTCATGATATTGTAACACATGTCAACAGTTCTTGGAGCAAAATATCTAGCATTGTACCCCCTTTAGAAAATAGAAGTGAGGTGGGTAACAAAGCTGATACATCAGAGAAAAGTGACTTCATGACACCTTCAGAACAGAGGGCACACAAAAAGGGTTACATGCCTACTATTGATATAACTGCTGATGATATGGAAGAGGATGAAGAGGAAGATGATGAGGAAGAAGACGACGATGAAAAAACTGATGATTCTGCTGATGAGATGTTGGATGGTGCTTCTGACTTCCCAAGTGAAGAGGAAATAGATGTTGAAAAAGTGGTAAGCATTTAACTGTTTATGAAAGGATGGTTTTGTTTTTTTGACCAACTGACATGTCCTAACCCATGGTTTTGAAATACTATAATGTTTGTGTTTTGGACTTTAGTTTCTTTAGAAAGTCTAAATCAGGCTTCCAAGTGGGAATGTCTTCTATTTCTTCTTAGTTGCATGCTTTTTTTATAGGTAGCAGTGTAGTGGCCGTGTAGAAATTTTTCAGATAACAGTTCTATTGCAGTCTGTAACAGGACTGTTGCAGGTTGTCTTCCTCCAATATTTACTCAAGTAACTTGGTTCCTTGTAATATGACTTACAATCCAAAAATGTAGCAGCCAGTCTAGTATTTCTGTTATTTTCAACTTGTTTCCTACTACTTTGTTTTTGTAGCCTTAGTTAAAATTTATCTCTGGAAGGAATGTTTGAATCCCTCCTTAAATTCCTTTTGAAATTTAGTAATACATTTAAGTAGTATGTGACAGCTGTCATTCTGTATTTGATAGAAAACAAATTGCTTCAAGAGTCAGAGAATAAGGGTAAAATTTTGTGGTTAGTGTAGTTAAGATACGTTTAGATTTTAACGCGCATATAATTTCCATTGAATTTAATACAAAAATTAAAATAAAGCAATCCCATGAGTAACTCCTTGATACACTCCTTATATATCACTATGTGACTTAAGAAAGTGCATTGTTACTTAAAAGTTATGAACTTGTGGTTTTGTAAGTCAGTCAAATGAGCATAAGAAATAAGATAGCCTTTTCTTGGGATGAGATACAAGTGGAGAGAGAAAGATTAAACTAGAATTGAAGAACAGGAAAAGAGGACAGATTATATTAGTGTCTTCAGGAATTTGAAAGTATAGGATTTTTTTAGCCCTTTCGTGTTAATGTAGTCCTCTTGCAGTTGAAAATCAAATTAGAGTTGTCTTCTAACCACACAGCAGGTACAAACAGGTCCAGAAGATTCCTAGAACACCTGGACAATAACTTGGTACCAGTACTATGGAAGCCATGTAGGAAAGGTGCCTTCCTCCCTTGATCTGTTGCTTATGAGTGAAATGGCAATTGCTGACTGTCTTGGTGACAGCAACCATGAAGCAAACAATTTTAAAATCTCTTGTGACAGGAGGAAAAGTGCCAGCACTTCAAGCCTTGATTTGAGGAGAGCAGACTTCAGGCTGCTCAGGCAACAAGTTAGTAAGGTCCCCAAGGATAATGCTTTTTGAAGGTGTCCCTTCTAAAAGCACAGGATCAGGCAATTCCAAAATGTTGTTAAGTCAGGGAGGCAAGGCAGAAAATCAGCTTGATTAAAAGGGGAATTTCTGGAGGTAAGGTGAAAAAAGAAAGTGTGTGGCCACTGGAGACAAGGTCAGGTGACATGAGAAGACTGTACAGGGGTGTTGCTCATCACTGCAGGGAGAAAATTTTTGTAGCTGAAGACCAGTTGGAGTTGAAATTGGACAGCACCATGGGGGACAATAAAACATTTTTTTAAAATATGTCAGTGGCAAAAGGCAGACCATAAATAACATCAGTCCGTTACAGGGTGAGGATGGTCACCTTACCAGTAGGGACATAGGCAAGGCAGAGGTGTTTGATGTTTTCTGTGCCTCTGTCTACAACACCAATGATGAGCCCCAGAACCCTGAGCTGGGAGAGTGTGACTGCAGGAATGTTAAACTCCCAGCCAACCTTCAACTTGTACAGGATTTGCTGCTCCATCTGGATCTCTGTAAGTCTATGGAGCCTGATGGGATTCATTCAAGGGTACTCAGAGAGCTGGCTGATGTCATCATAAGACCACTTTCAATGATTTTTTGAACGGTCTTGGGAATATGGAGAAGTCCCAGTCAACTGGAATCTGTCAAACATTGTCCCAATTTTTAAGAAGGGCAGAAGGGATGATCCTGGTTACTACAGGCCTGTCAATATCACTTCAGTGACAGGTAAAATTATGGAGAAGATTATTTTGGGAGTTAGTGAAAAACACCTGAAAGACAACACAGTCATTGGTCACAGCCAGCACAGCTTCATGAGAGGAAAGCCCTGCTTATCAAAATGGATTTCCTTTGATGACAAGCTAACACATCTAGCTGATCAGGGGAAGCCAGTTGATGTATTCTTCTTGGATTTCAGTAGAGCTTTTGATACTGTCTCTCGCAAGATCCTTCTGGACAAAATGTCACACCATGGACACATTGACAAAAAACACATCATGTGATGGGTGAGCAATTGGCTCACAGGTTGAGCAAAGAGGGTGATAGTGAATGGGGTGATATCAGAGTGGTGACCTATCACTAGCAGGGTTCTGCTGGGCTCTATCTTAAAGCCCTGTGCTCTTCAGCATCTTCATAAATGACTTGGATGCAGGACTGGAAGGGATAGTAAGTAAGTTTTCCAATGACACTAAATTGGGAGGAGCTGTCGACTCCCTCAAAGGTAGAGGGGCCCTGTAGAGAGACCTCAACAAATTAGAGGGCTGGGAATTCACCAACCTTATGAAGTTCAGCAAGGGGAACTGCCAGATTCTGCACTTGGGATGGGACAACCCCAGGTGTTTGTACAGACTGGGGAATGAGATGCCAGAAAGCAGTGCCAGAGAAAGGGACCTAGTGGTCCTGGTTGACAGCAAACTGAATATGAGTCAGCAGTGCCCTGGCAGCCACGAGGGCCAACCCTGTTCTGGGGGGCATCAGGCACAGCACTGTCAGCTGGTCAAGGGAGGGGATTGTCCCACTCTGCTCTGCACTGGAGCGGCCTCACCTTGAATATTGTGGGTAGTTCGGGGTGCCACAATACAGGAAAGATATGAAGCTGTTAAAGATTGTCCAAAGGAGGGCAATGAAGATGGTGAAGGGCCTTGAGGGGAAGCCATATGAGGAGCGGCTGAGGGCACTTGGTCTGTTCAGCCTGGAGGAGAGGAGACTGAGGGGAGACCTCATTGCAGTTACAACTTCCTTGAGAGGGGAAGAGGAGGGGCAGGTACTGATCTCTTCTCTGTGGTGACCAGTGACGGGACCCAAGGGAATGGCATAAAGCTGTGTCAGGGGGGGTTTAGTTTTGATATTAGGAAAGCGTTCTTCACCCAGAGGGTGGTCGGACACTGGAACAGGCTCCCCAGGGAAGTGGCCACAGCACTAAGCCTGAAAAAGGTCAAGATGCATTTGGACAATACTCTCAGACACATAGGGTAATTCTTGGGATGGTCCTGTGCAGGGCCAGGAATTGAGCTTCAATGATCCTTGTGGCTCTCTTCTAACCCAGGATATTCTATTATTCTATGATAGCCATATCCAGAGTAATTCAATTAAGTCAGCAACTGGCTTTTAGAAACTTCCAGAAAAACTGACTAATCAGTTCATATTCCAGCTTGCTGTGCTCAGGCAAGATTATAGCGCATTGCAGCTGCATGAAGATGAGGAAACTGAAAGCAGATATTGTTTTTGTAAATTCTTTCAAGATGTGAACTAAATTGTTGCTGTCATGTCTTCACTTGGGTGGTGACAGTTTGAGAAGTCCTATATCCTTCAATAACTTGAGCAGAGTTATCATCATGTTTTGAGAACCACAAGTTAATTTTTCCCTCATGCCAGATAAACTTTACAGTCATGATAGTCTTAGGAATTTTTTGTTAAACTAGTAATGATATTTAGGTCTCAGAGTAGTCTTTTATCTAGGTTGATGCTCTAAAACTGTATTTTCTTTTTTCCTCCAAAAGAAGGAGGGTGAAACAAAAAAGTAATTATTAGAGACTATAAGAAATGTTTGTTTGGAAAGAAACTTACTGTGCAGGTTTTGACTAATAGGGTTTGGGAAGCCATGTATGGGTATGTCTTCACCACAAGCTCACACAAGCACGAGTAAGGTAGCCTTGGTTCTAGAGCAGTAAAGCTGAGGAATGAGATCTCAGGGGACTGTGAAAACTTGCCTGGAATTTGTATTTGTTAGTCTGTACTGCTTGCAAGTTGAGTTAGCCTGTCAATGCCTAATGGAGAATGCAGCTTTGAATCTAAATGTGTAAGTGCTGTCTCTCACTGGGATGTACTCTTCTCTCAGCATAGTGCTTATAAGACAGGCGGTGCTGCTACTGTTTGTCAGACTGGATGAACTCAGATTGTGTAAACAGAAGCAAAGATTGAGGAAACAGAAGCAAAGAGTACATGCATGTCCACTAATACTGTTGTTTAGCAGAGATACCTATGACAGCTCTTTCTCTACTGGTTTGTAATGTGGACTGGTTTTAGTTGCTCAGGAAATGGCCATTTAAAACCTCAGAAAACTCCAGTGGGAGTCAGGATGATTGCTAGTTTCCTGCCGTAGCTATTACTGTTTCTTTTTTAGTACGTTTTTTCACACTGGTTCTCATTGTAGTAATGACTTCATTGTTCTTAATTTTGCACATCAGTGCCCTTCAGATAACCTTCTTACCTTTGCTGACTTCAAGTCTCTCACTTAAAGAGACTTGTAATCTTTTCCTCTACTCAACACAAAGAGAGAAGCTTTCTGAGACGGTATATTTACCCTTCTGCATCTCCTACCCTGAACTGCATCAAGAGAGACTTAGGAGGATTAAGTATTGTGGTAATATGAATAAAACCACCTGAGAATACCTATAGAAGCAAACTAATTGGTTTCAGGACCTGTTGTCTGAACAAAGTCAAGGGCAGTGATCTGGGAGATGATAGTAAACTCTTGATCTTCAAGGTGTGATGATTGCACACAAAATTCCTGTTGAGAAGGACTGCTTGACCTGGGCTAAATTGCAAACTATCTCCTAATTGTTCATATGTGTTTTTGTTGGCTTAAGCCAAAACCAGGGGTTGTTCTGGTGTTTTAATGCTACAGGTAAGAGTCCCACAGTTTAGCTTACTAGTCTAAACACAGCTTCTGTGTCTGGCAAGTTACTGTATTTTATTGTTTAGAAGTAATTTTCAGTCATTCTTGTTCTGAGGTGAACATTGAAATTACAAGGAACTATTATGAGTTATTATAAAATGGTAAGTTTAATAAAAAGTGCATGTAACATATTTTGTGGATGATTTAAGTTCTAACAATCTCTTGCATGTTCTCAGCTTTTGGTGCAGCCCATGTGTGAAACCTGCAGACATTGTAGCATAGAAGGCAGATCCAGAAATTACACATTTGCTTGGGTAATGTCTAATGACAACCGTTGTCTTCTAACCTCTTTTGTCAGCGCTGCCACTGAAGATCCTCTACCATCAGGCAATTTGCTCTTTAGGAGCCAGCAATAGGGGTTTAGGCTGCCAGAAGCAGACAGAAGAATCAGAGGAGAGAGCTTAGAAACAGGTGCTGAAATGCAGAGAGGAAAAAGGGCTGTAATTTCCCTATTAACTTTAGAATTTCTGTTGTAGGGTGGGATTGCTCCTCTTGTCTTCATTCCTTGAGGTATTTTGCCCTTTGAAGCTCAAAGGTATTTAAAAATTATGTAACTACAGGAAGTAGTTTGGAAAGACTGATGCTAGAAATGTAGGGCTTCCACAAGAACCTTCAGAAATCACACTAGGCTATGGATAGAATTCGGACTATGACAGGTTGACATTACTTACATAGGGATAGCTGTTCTTAATGTCAGAGCTGAAGTGGACTTCTGCCGATCTTCATGATTGTGATACTTTCCCGTTATGAGTTCATGGGTAGAGGGGAAAGATTTGCCAACCAGAAGCATTTTTTTTCCCTTTGGCGTTAGATGTAAGAATAAAAAAATGATTATTTTTGTTTTGCGTATATCCACATTCACAATGTGTAAACTTAAAGGTGTGAAGTACTTGGTGGTCAGCAGTGCTTAATTCTATTATTTTTCGTGAAAAAGATGCCACGTCTCGGGGTTTAAATACCATGTTTCTAATATGGTAGCATGTAGAAAGTTCCAGTTCTAGAAGAAGCTCTAGCTGGATATCAGCTATCAGCTCTGATTAGCCTGGTATAACTTAGCAGCACTCAAAAGCTTTATGATGACAGTGTTTCTGTGGTAAGCTAATTTTTCCTGGGGGTTTTCCCCCCTTATTCTCTGGATTGTAGCATCTTTTAACCTACCCAGCATGACCACCTTCCCTGCAGTGTAATGATATCCAAATATATTTTAGACAGAGTGTTCCTGCCCACTGAAGAAAAACAGTTTGTGTCTGTTGCATGTAGAGGTCATGGAAATGATACTGTATAAAGTGGAAAAGCTTAGAGAAAGTATCAGAAGGCTTTCAGCATCAAGGTGGCTTTTTGAATGACCCGAGAGAGCAGGCAGGAATAAAAAGTACTCTTTGTGTAAAGAAATAGGTCTATGTTGCCTTGTACCTCTTTTACATGCAGTATTTTCAACATAAAGGCAAGTATCTGTTCTGTGATTTAAATAGTATCTTTATTTGAATAGTTTCTGTTTAGCCTTAAAATTCTGGGTTTACAGAATCTTTTGTTTTTTTATCAGACTCTCAAAAGAATTAAAAAAAGGCTATGGAAGCAGCTATGCTACATGTTTACATCACCTGTTGTTGCTCTACAGGAGGTCTGTGTCTGGGAGATGCAGTAGTTTTGGTGTCTTATAATCAGATAATCATTGAGGCTGGAAAAGACCTCCACGATCATTGAGTCCAACCTTTGAGTGAACACCACCATGTCAACTGGACCGTGGCACTAAGTGTCCCATCCCATTGTTCCTTGAACACCTCCAGGGATGGCAACTCCACCACTTCCCTGGGCAGCCCATTCCAATGCTTGACAAACTTTTCCATGAAGAAATTCTTCCTGATGTCCAACCTGAACCTCTCCTGGTGCAGCTTGAGGCCACTTCCTTTTATCTTGTCACTTGTTACCTGGGAGAGGAGGCTGACCCCCAAGTGGCTGCAACCTCCTTTCAGGTAGTTGTAGACAAAGATAAGGTCTTCCCTCATCTTACAACTCAGCTCCCTCAGCTGCCCCTCATCAGAGTTGTGCTCCAGACCCTTCACCAGCTCTGTTGCCCGTCTCTGAACATGTTCCAGCACCTCAATGTCCTTTGTCTAGTGAGGGGCCCAAAACTGGCCACACTATACTTGATACAAACCAGGGTGCAGTTGGCCGCCTTGGCTGTCTGGGCACTGCTAGCTCGTGTTCAGCAGCTGTTGACCAGCACCCCCAGGTCCTTTTCTGCGGGCCTCTTTCCAGCCACTCTGCCCCAAACCTATAGCAATGCCTGGGTTTGTTGTGGTTGTAGGGCAGGACCTGGCTCCCAATCTCTTGTCTTTTGCTTTCCCTTCCTTCCATTCTTACCAGCTAGTAGACTTTAATTTCAGATTCAGGCTTGTATTCTTCTCCTCAGCTGAGGAATTTTTGGAGCAAGCGTGAGAAGGCATTGTTGAAAAACTGCTGGTTGGTTGCATAGGCGATATTCTTCAAGTTAGGTTTTATATAATAGAACATAGATTTCTTAGGACTCTGTAAGTGTATACAGCCACTCAACAAATGTGAAACAACACTGGCTACTGTTCACAAACAGTGTCTGAAAGTTGTTGAAATACCTATGCTGAAATGCACTGTAGTCTTAACTCAGTGACAGTTTCAGTAGTCCCTGCATATGTGTCCTGGATCTAGACCGCAAACAGTATTTGGTTGACCTCACCAATCAATGTCCCAAGGACATAGTGTCTCCTGACTTTCCTTCTCCTTGGGAAGCTGTGGTAATATGTAGTCCCTGACCAATACATGAAATTCCGAGTGATGTGCTGCTTCCTTGGTAAAGGCTGTTCATTTTCTTTGTTCTGTGTTAGCACCAGGTGGTCAGTGTTAGTAAGTCTTCTTCTGTGGGACAGTATTTATAAGATGGATGAAATTAGGATTTTATGGGCTTTAATGCAGAGAGAGAGACACAGTACTTCCTTAAGTTCCTGTCAGTGCCAGCACCATACTTTGAGATGAGAATTTGTTTTACCTTCATGCTGCTCTTCATATTCATAAAAGAACTGTCGTGGCATAGCTGCTCTGAAGGAAAGCTGCAAGAAACTCCAGAAGTTAGTAGTAGTAGAAAAACTTACTTCCTTTCCAAATACAGAACTCACCAGAGATCAGAACTGCTTTCCTAGAGAGGGAAGAACAGTGCCTTTAAAGTCAGCATGTGTGGAAAGAAAGAGTGAGATTATTCTCTAGGACTAGTAATTTCTCATCTGAGGTCACTCTCCTTGCTCTTCTCTTTCCTTTTCAAAAGATGTGGCTTTCTACAAGTACAGAGATAGTAAGGAATGTGTGAGTGTGCACAGCAACTTGTAGAAGTAAGGATGCTTTTCTGTTCAGATCTAGCAGCTCTAGCTCATAAACCTGCTTTTCTTTGTTTCAGCAGTAATATCTTGATACTTCATAGTACAGGAAGAGGTGTCAGCTTCTCTGCAAGTGAGTAGTTTAGAAGTTTATATATCTTTCTGTGCTGAATCTATACTACCAACACTTTGTAGGGCTCCTCACAATGTGAATGGATGGTGACAGAAGACTTGGAATATTTAAGAGTGGTTTTACGGAGGAGAGGATGCTGCATCTTAAAAGACTGGGGGATTGTACAGGCACTCTTGCATACATGTGTGTGTATGTATGTAGACACTAAAATAAATGTACTGTATGCACACACACTCTTTTTTACATATATATTCCCTTACTTAGTGTTTTTTGTGATTAACTGTTTGCATCAATTTCAGGTAAATACTCAGTTCAGTGAAGGAGATTGCAGCTCCACAAAAGGAAGGAAAAGAAGCACAAAGAGAAGGAAGAAGGGAAAGTCAGAAGGAAATAATAGGAGGAGAGCAAGATTGGGATAGTTCAGGGAACTGGGTGACATATAGTACAGAATGGAAGTATAATTACATTTTCTTCCTTGAGGAGAAAGAGTTCGTTCTGTAATCAGACCAAATATTATAATATAAAAAATGTCAATAAAAATTGTAGTACAAAAAACCTGGTTGAATAGGCATGTTTTCTTGGTGGCCATTGTGTCACCTGGTACTACAAATGGCCACAAGACTGATATTTAACTCTTGTAGTTGGTACAGCACTGCAGTTTGTCTCTGTCTTCACAGGTGGTAGCAAGTTTTCTTGGTCAGGCAAGCATGGAGCAAAAGCACTCTTCAGAATATCATAAATATTTAAAATAATGATTGGGCAGCATTTTAGAAAAGAGCCAAAATCATACTCTTCATCATGTAAGCAGTTTATGACCCAAAGAAGCCTGATTGTAGGATATTCTGACTTTCGCTGTCTTAGGTATGAGAGACCATTACTAAGGTGATAACTATCTCAACTTTTGCAAAAAAGAAGTTAATTAGCAAGAGTTTACACTAGTAAGTTGTGTAAAGGCAGTTTAACCTTACTTGAAAATGAAGGCAGGAAAGCTCTGCCATGTGAAAGCTTTTATCTCACCCATGGTTAAAGCATTAATGACAGAGGTGAGTTCTGCCTTTACAGCAGTGCATTTTACAGAGTTGATAGTGGGAGGAATTCTGGAGGCGACAGTTAAAATAACCACCTGCTTAGCACTGTTTATTGGCCAGTGTAGCTGGAGATGTTGATTCTGTAACGGTTCTAAATGTTGTAATATAATCTCATTTGAGACTGAAGTGAAACTGTTTTGGCCTGAGTGCCATTGCTAAGTAGATACTCATTTTAAAAAAACAAAACAAAAACTGTTCCAGGATGCGTGTGAATACAGAGAGGATGACGAGCAGGTGGACATTGAGACCGTGGAGGAGCTTTCAGAGAAGATTAACATTGCCCGTCTGAAGGCCACAGCTGCTAAAATCGAACCTTCCGAACAGAAGTAAGCATCCTTGGAGAGCACTACCTTCAGTTTTGTATTTTATTGATGAGCTGGCATGGAATGGACCTAGTAAGCAACAGGTTTAATATGATGACAAGATAAAGCAAGGTTTCTGTCAGGCCTTCCTGAGCACTGGTGCTTCCCAGTGTCTGTGAGGATGGTGCTGTCAGAACTAAGAGTAGTTTCAAGGTATCCTAGCCATTTTTTTCTCCCCTCTGTTTAATTTGTTGATGGGGATGTATATCTTGTAATGTAAAATTACTAAGTGAATCGCCTCCCTTCCTGCAGGCTGAATATGAATGGGGTCATCATTGTTTTAAATGTGATTTTGCAAGCTTTGTTTATTCTTGCTGGTGGACTTTCAGGCAGGAACAGTCATGGGGTTAATCCCTGACCCTGTAAATGAAAGCTTTGTCTTTTGCTCCAGCAAAGAAAGTATTTTCTATTGACATATTTTCTGCCATCGTTGGATAGCTTGGCTTTATTTTTTTGGTTGGCTTGTTTTTGTTACTGTTGCTGCCCTTGCATTTATAATGACAAATGCGAAGTGAAAACATGGCTTACTTGAGGTGTGTGATGATAGTCTTGGCTGTTTCTCAGTTGAACCAAGCAAATGAATGGGGAATGTTGCCTTTATAGTTTTTTATGTTTGAAGAATTTTTTTGCAGAAGCTTAAAAAAACCTGTCTGGTGATACTATATACTTCCCAGATACTTCCCTTCCCCTCCCCATCCTCTTTAAAGATACAGCTCAACTTTTATCCTTAGGTGGTGACTTGACTTTAAATTGTGAAGATCTTTCAGTGACAGAGAAAAACAGATGTCAAAATTTTTAGAAAATATTTTTCAAATGTATGTTTTCTTTGATTACTTGCAGCTCCTGAGATATGAGGAAGCTGCTGTTATTCTTTATTAATATAGTAATAAATGTGAGGATTTTGATTGATGGTTCTTGATGGGGGAAGGATTACTCTGCCATCTATATTAAATCTGCTTTTTCTTTAAAAACATAATTTACCAAAACATAATTTTAAAAAATACTTTATGCAGCTAACAGTCATGGGCTGAATTTATTCTCTTTGGCACATAGAGAAATAGTTTGTCTTTTGAACTACGAGATAACTTCACAGCTTTCAGAACAGCTCAATTATTTCCAGGATAATGGCATTGGAGATAAGTGTTCACTTTCTTGAGAAAGCTCAACAGTATCCTGCTTTCGTGCAGTTATACAAGGAAAAGTTAATTTCAAGGCATCAAAATGAGCAATTCTAGACTGTTGGAATGTAGTTAATGAGGATAGTGTATATGAGATGAGTAGTGTTGGGAAAAACTTTTTACCTTTCTTCCAGATACCATCCTCCTAATTCTTCGGATGAAACATTATCAGAAAAACATAAGAAGGTATATGTTTGCTCTCCTCTTTCCTTTTGGTATCACACCTCCATTTTAAAGATAAACTTTCATCTCAAGTGCAACTCTTAATGTGATTTATCTGCCTTCTGGATACTTGCGATTAAATGCAAGAAACCAAATGTGTTTTATGGGGGGAGGGTGCTCAGTCCAAATCTCATTAAAAGCAACAGGACTGCTGCTGGCATCAGTGGGCTTCAGATTCAGCTTTATCTATGGGAGGAATGTTTGCATTTTATTTATGACTCCGTTTGCTTCGGTTTTCTGTTCTTGACATAAGTAATTTTTACAACACACTAAAAATAATAAATAAAAAATACTTTCATGTATAAAGAAGACAGTACATGGTATTATATAGGGACAGCACTGGGTGCAGGATTTCTGAAAACGAGTTTAAACAATATGTATTTAGGCAAGTTAAAGATACCGCAGAATCCTTTCAAACCAAAACTCATGGCAATCCTTCAGAATTTTCTGCTGTATTTGAGGGTGGCTTTGAAGCCAGTTTTGCTAACTGTCCATGAGAACTATCTGTGATATGCTTGATGTCAGCTCTAGAGCTACCTGCTGCAGTGGGGTGGGCTTTGGGGTGTGGTGTAAACCTGATGTATGTCTTACATATTAGAGCAGGCTGGTGTGTATGCCTTTGCCTGAGACGAGATGGGTTCCAGGATGCTCTGCCTGCCTCACCTTCTCTATGTATCCTCCTCTCTGCCCTTGAATTTACATCCCAAGGCCCTCCCTTCGAAGGAACTTAATGCCCACACAGGAGCAGATGCAGCCATGCTGTGCTCAGGTCTGTCTGTGAGGGCAAAATGGATGTTGAGAGCCAGATGTCAGGAAGGCAGTCTTCAGATTCCTTCTAAGGCCAACAGGCTGAGGTTTGAAGCAGACCTGAAATTATCAAAACCCCCTGTATTAATTACTTCTCTGATAAATAAAGAGCATAATTCTACAAAATCTGTAAGAGTAATGATGAAACAACAAACTTTCAAATCTGTAGAGATTGCTAATTTTGCTTATTGCTTGTCAGTCTTTCTAGAAACTTCAGCAAATTCAAAACCAGAGCCTCATTGCCACATTCTGTTTCTTGGTGGATGTCTGGGGTGATAAGTGTCAATGCTGTCTCTCACACTCTTATTTACAATGTCTCTTGGCCCCAACTCATATGAAGTTGTGAAAGAAAATGGAAATCAAACTAGTTTAACTCCGGGGAAAAATTCAAGTCTTCTGTATTTGGTGTGATTATTTCATTTGTTTGTAGAATTTTTTTGACAAACACTCAACAAAAAATATTTGGCTCAAATGTCTGGGATTTTGCTGTAATCCCATGGTTTATCTAAGTAGCCTTGTATTGCAAAAAATAGATGCTTATGAACAGAAAGGACTCGAGATCTTTTCCTTCAGGGTTGATGGGATTATGTTGGTCACTTTTTTGGTCAGCTTTTCATTTCTTACTGTGTGTGCTTCTGACTCCAAACTTTCATGAAGACCTAGTAGCAGGATAGCATGTCATGGAATCTTCAGGTGTCTGTAGAAATGCTGTAAATCGTGCATGCATTTGAACATTGTTTGTCATTACACTACCCTTTTTATTTAAACTCGTCAATCTGGTTGCTTCTCCAGCAGAAACATCAGTCCTGGAAGAGAAGGCTGAAGTCCCAGGCAGAAGCCTTTGCTCATTACCGCCAGACACACACAGCAAATGAACGTCGGCGACGCAATGAAATGAGAGGTCTCTTTGACAAGTTGAAGAGAGTTCTGGGATTGCAGAACCTTCCCAAAGTCTCCAAATGCTACATTCTCAAGCAGGTAGGTATTTTGAAGCTTAAGGGAGGAGGAGAATCATTTAATCTCGGTAGAGTAATTATGCTAGTATGACATCTTCAAGTGAGTCCCAGTGAACAGAGAACTTGTGTCACTTCTGCAGGACTCTAGAATAAAACAATGTCTGAAAGAATCTGTATTCCTAAAAGCTTAGTCTTGACAGAGATACGTGTTTTTGGAACAGCCCTGCACTTGTATTCCTTGTGAATCATGTAAGGCTGTGTCTTAATGTTGTAGTGGTTCACTGTGTACATAAGGAAATTTTGAAACCCATTGAAGGCTTTTAATGCTGGAGAAGATAGCATTCCACTGGGTGTCATACTGACATTAAAAACTTAATTGTAAAGATGTAAATGACAGGAAACTATAAGCTGTAGATACATAATTATGCTTATCATCTGTACCTAGAAACTGTGGGATAAAAGTTGGGCTTTTTTTTTAAAAATTGTTGAACTTTGGAGAAGGGACAACTAAGATGTTTATTACTCTTCAGCGTGCATTTAGGGAAAGCCGACATTCCATGGTACTTCACATGCTTTCTCTGTGTCCTGTTTTCTCAGGATTATGAAAATATATAAATAAATTTTAGAAAGGCTTCTGGGAAGGAAAATTATTGTATTATTTTTTGTGTCATAAATCAGTTCCCTCATACTTTTATAGGCCTTTGAAGAAATCCAAGGACTGACTGATCAGGCAGATAAGTTTATTGGACAGAAGAGTTTACTGACACGCAAACGAGATGGTCTGATTCGAAAAGTATCAACACTTTCAGGTGAGGCTGGTTCTGGATACAGACTAGCTGTAATAATGAAAGAAAAGGCTTTTAGGACTGGGAATGGGTAGAGCAATCTGTCGGTGAGTCACTTTTTCACACAAAATTTAGACTCGTGATGCAAAACAAAGATGTGCTAAGCTCTGACTCAGTGATGGACTCTTCATGCTGATAAGAACTGCTTTTGTTTTCCATCATGCCCAGAGAAAGTGTAGAATGATCTCTGTGCTTTGTGCCACAGGTTTGGGTTCCTTTGGAAGGGTGGGGTAACTCTAATGGTGTTGCTTCATTCTCACTTCCTGAAATGGGTTTTCTGCTCATTTCTTCACAATGGTGCACTGCTGTCTTTGGTCATTACTAAAACTTCTGAGTCCTTTGAATAGCTTTGCATATAACGTTCCTTGTACTGCTTTTCCAAAAACCGGTGTTTGCAGTGTCCGGACTGCAGCAGCTCTGTCAGTAGAACAGAACTGCAGTAGAGTCTAAGCTGCTGTTCATCCAGGCGTTTCAAGCCAAAACCATGTTGTACTTACTGTGTCTTTCTGTCTCGTTTGGAAGTGTAGGAGTGCTGTGACACATTTTCAGCCAGTGCCAAAATGTGTGAACAAACACATTATTCCTGTCATCTTACAGTCTGGGAATATAAACAGGGGAGTACCTGTAAAGTAGAAATCAAAGATACTTAAATCTAGTGTATTTATGTGAATCAATTCATGTATATTTGAGGTACTTGATTAAAAAAAATGTTTCAGTGAAGTCTAGTAATCCAGAAATGTATTAGAGGCCTTTTAGGCAGAGAATAAAAGCAAATAACTTCACAAAGTAGTTATCTGATCTTTTGCATTCCTAGTGAAGGACCTCAAATTTGATGAGGAAAAAGTTCTCTCTCAGGAGAGTTAGTCAAATATAGACTTAATTAAAGATATACCATGACGTTAGAACATAAATACTAAGCAGAAAACAAGCTAGTATAGTTACTTCAGCTTTGATCATATTAAACTGTGTGCATCTGCAGAAAACAAATTATTTATAAAGTCTGTGTGTTAGAATTTTCATGGCAATGGTAAACCGTATGTGAGTTTGAGCTATATTAGTCCAAGCAATTTCATTCTAGGTAAAGGTAACGTTTTATCCAGTAGTCATACTTTTATCATGAGAGAGATGGGAGGATTTTTTTAATAGCTGTGCGTGTTTTCAAGTAGTACTTGTTCACCAAGAGCCTGTTCTTGTCCAAGCTTATTTCAGCTTACCAAAGTGGCAGATAAATTCTGAAATGTAAGGATGTTTCCGAAGGAAAAAAATTACACCGAAATGAATAAGTAATTGCTTCTCTCTGATACTAAGTATGCTATTTACTTGGTGGGGACGCTGGCTATCTGTTGGATAGTAATTGAACGGTGTCAGCTCCGTAGATTTTTAGCTCTGTCTTCAGCAGTTTATTTTTGGATAGAGAGTTTGAAGATAGGCTGATTCTGATAATTTTTCTGTAGGAAAGACAGAGGAGGTTGTCCTGAAGAAGCTGGAATATATTTATGCCAAACAAAAAGCAATAGAAGCACAAAAAAAGAAGAAAGAACCTGAGCCAGAGAAATCTGCTGCATCATCAACTACTAATACACAGCAAGAAGGATCCTCTTCTCCCCACACAGAGCCGACCCAAATAGCAATGACAAATAGAAGAGGCAAGCCATTGATACTTGCCAGAAGAGGAGTCCGTACCACAGGTGGGCTAAAAGGGGAGACAGGCATTGAAGCAGCATCCCCTGGCAGGCCAGAATGCCAGCTGGCTTGTGTAGGGAGCTTCACTCTTGAAACAGACTTGTGTATAGGACCAGGCAGTGTCCATGTGATAGGTGTGGAAACCATTTGCTTTTAGTAAGGATTAGACCAACAGTTCTGAGATCTTCAGATGAACATGATTTTAGAGTTTCAGAATTCTTATTGAGTTGTGCTGTGCTTTCAGTGGGTATCACTGCAATCTGGCAGTAGTTTCTCAGAGTCAAAGGTGGTTCTTTCTCTGCTGACTCCAAACCTGAAGCTCAGACTCCGGAATGCTGGAGTTGTTAGAATAGATCAGTTTTTAAAACCTCCCTCCTCAAACACGGTAGCTCTTGGGGTGTGGAAACATGCTCTTAAATTAAATTACTGAATTGTTAGACACTTGCGATTTTTTTTGGAGCTGAGAACTTGTGGAGAAGTGTTCAGCATTTATGGAGACCTTAGCACAATAAATGTAGGAAGGAACAAAAGAAAACGGAAATCCCAACTTTTGTGGTAATACTACTGTAATACTCTGTGGATCTGGTGATGTTTCTTGATTTGGAAATATTAAGTAGACTTTGCTTGAAATGTTCTTGGGCTTTTATAAACAACGGATCATTTTGGTTTCTCAAGCTTAATTTTTGTCCAGTCTCGGGGAAGTTTGGCATCAAAATTCGAATGCGATGAGAGAACTTCCTTTCTTTCTTCGTACTGAACCAAGTCGCCTTTGTAATTTCAGCCAGGCTGCTCTGATATTTGATCTGGCTGCCACTCTGGAGAGTTAGAATTGTTACACTACATGAAGAAATAGTACAAACTGTCTCTAGCTGGGTAGGTGCAGTTCCTAGAGCATGCATAACTCTTGTAGCAGCTTTTATTCTGGGCTTTGTAAACCTTCTAGCTGGATTTGCTTCCACAACTGTACTTAATGCTGGATTGCAGGATGCTGTTTGCCATCAAGGGTGCTCTGCCAGAATAAATCAGTGTTTTACGTACTTCCTTTTTTACAGAGGACTCCTCAGCCTCTCTTACACTAACTGCTGCAAGTGTAGTGATGACTCCACAGGGACAGGTGCTTACGCTGAAGAGCCCCCTGGTACCAGGACAGGTGGCAGCTGTTCCTTCCACACTTTTGCAAGCTGAGTTAAAGCCTCGAGCTGTCGGTACTACCATGACAGCACAGCCAGGTATGATCATGTGAGAACATGTTAATGAAAATCTGTATAATGCTGTTCATAGACATGCACAGCCATTTACAAAGTAATGTGTCATTTAAGTTTTGCTTGAATTTTGGGGTTTTTTTTACAACTTAACTGACTGAGGTAGAACCTGACTCTGATAAGAGATTTGATGAAATTAATTCAAACTCTTAGTTTATCCACAGGTAAGTAAAATGTGGTAAATTTTGCTATTCACAAATTAGGTAAACATAGGGAAGAATTCCTAATCACATAACCAGTCTGTATGTCTATTTTTACTACTTTAAGATGTTACTGTAATGTGAAGTCTTGCCTAGAAGTGCACAGCTCTTATTTTCCAGTCTTAACTGAGTATCTGAAAGGCTCTTGTTTGCACCTCACCCCCCTTTCCCTTTTCTTGGATAAGGTATTGCGTCTGTGATGATTCAGCTACCAGGATCAACAGTTCCTGTCCAAGTAAAAGGAATCCTTACTAACTCTGCTATTCCCATTACACTGTCAACTGTTGCTGGAAATCCAGTGCCCTCAACAGTAGCAGCTACAGTGCCCCATTCAGGTACGCTCTTGTTTTCATGAATCTTTGTTCTCGCGTGCAGGGAACGTTATCCTTGCAAAACTGAAGATAAATTGTTTTCTCACTAGGAAGTAATGACAGGTATTATTGTCTGGGTATTCAAAGAAAATCGCTATTAAATGTTTTGAACAGTTTAGAGGGGCCTCTAGAGGATTATAGATGAGAGCTTTTTAACTTTCCTTCACCTCGCTGAGCCTCCTTGCCCTAAGCAAAGTCAGAATAAGTGGAGACTGCAATGTGTCCCTAGTGTAATGCATCCTGCTAGGGAAGCTGCAGTACAGAGTGGTGGTGGGGCTGCTGAAGATCTTTTCCTCTTACATCCTGGCTCTTAGTCAGGCACAACCGCTTCCTGTACCTTGCCAGCTCTGCTGCGTGTGGGAGGGCTGTTTTTCAAGACGGTGTACTGCACAGTGGATGTAGGTGTGGATCTAGGTGTGGGGTGGTTCCTGCCAGCAGTGTGCTGCTTGCTGTCTGTTGGGTTTAAATCAAGCCACTTGCTTTCTGCTTCTCTGTAATCATTTGGTCATAATGAAAAAGAAAACTTCACTTCAGATACGGGACTGGGAAAAATATGAGTACTATTAGCAGGGAACTGCTTGGAGGCAGAAAAGGTGTAATCATTTAGTCCCTGAAATTCCTCTGTAGTGCACAAAACTAGTACTGCAAGATGTGAGCGTAAAAGCAAAGCATGAAAAAACAGTAAGAGGGAAAATCGTCATTCTGTTTTCCTTGTGCATCACCATCAGATCTGTAAGCATTACAGTTAGTTGCATTGTGGCAGGCTGCTGAAGGAGGGGGCTGGTACTGTGGAGCTTGCTCTTGTTCTACAAGTTGAAAATTAAGCTTTTGGGGTGTTAATGCTTCATTTGACCAAGCCTATGTAGGCAGTTTAAATTGTGAATAGCAGTTTACTTGAGGAAGACCTGAAAGTGAGCAAATTATATTTGACTAGGAATTACCTTGCAGTTAACATGTACCCTGATGGATGCTGCTTTGTTTGGTTTTGCAGAAAGTGAAGATTCATTCATGATGCCAAAGATTGTTAATGTAACATCACTGGCTGCTGAGGCAAGCATGAATCCAAACCTGAACCGAAACAAAAATTCTAATATAACAACAGCTACAGGTACTCCAGCTTCTGAGAAATCCTCAGCTGTAGCACCCCTTGAAACTAGGAAGAGTGATAGCATCCTTTCAGAAGAAACAGCCAAACCATGTCTGGGAGACAGTGGCGGAGACGGAAGAAATGCCACAGGTCCCACGAAGGTTTTCTTTGAAAATAAAGATGGCCATCCACAACTCCGAAACATACCATGTACAAAGGAACCTCCAGAGTCATTCAGCAAAAAGCTCTTAGTTGGAGAGTTTGTAGGAAGCCAAGCCAGGAGGAAAGACAGTGATCCTGGAGGGGAAAGATTAAAATCTAAAGAATTGCCATTCCGTAAGCTACAGATCAAAGATTCCAGGATAGAAATGGAATTGAGAAAAGTAGCATCTGCATTGGAGGAAGCCGACCTGGATACAAATGAGATCCTGAGCAGCATTGAGGAGAGTGACGACACTGATGAAACTCTCACTTCACTGCTCAACGAGATCGCCTTCCTCAATCAGCAGCTGAACGACGATGCTTCAACCATGTCAGAATTGCCCACCTCTCTCAGCTCGGATTTCTCTCGTAAAGATGCAGAAGCTCGTCGGGGAACAGCCAGTGATCTCTCTGCTGCAGATGGGTCTTCCTTCCAGTTTGGCCACTTGGGAGGCAGTTTTAAGGACCTTTCTGAAGTTTCAGAGGGTGGTGGCTCTTTAAGCCCTCTCCTGCTGCACCTGGAAGATGATGACCTTAGTGATGGGGACAAGACCTCTGGGGAGCCTTCATCTGAAACAGATGTCTTAAAGATAGTGATAGGTGCTGAAATGAAGAATCCGCTCTCCAATCTGACAGGAGGTGGGAATGGCAAAACTGTAACAAATTTGTCAGATACCACCAATGTGACTCCACCAGTTTTGCAGATGAAAACTAATCCAGAAGCCGGTAACGCTGAACCTTCGTGGAGACCCATGCCCAAGCTGGCACCACTTGGTTTAAAAGTGGCAAGTCTGCCAGTGGACTCAGAAGGACAGAGTAATAAAGTGATGCCCTTATTGGCACCTGTAGTTGCAAAACTGGCACCTACTGGGGTAAAAACTTCATTACCCGCAACTCTTCAAGAAGGACAGGATAACAAAGTGATGCCCACATTAGCACCTGTGGCTACAAAATTGAATACTACTGGGACCTTGCCTTCAAATTCAGCAGGCAAATAAATGAAGATTTTTTTTTTTTTAAATCAGAGACTGGAATGGAGATCTGGAGCAGTGTGAGCCAGCACCGTCGTTCAGCAGCCTCCACTGTCAGCAACGCTTGTTTTCTGTAGGCATCAACACTGTTCATCTGAGGGGCAGGCCCCAAACTGAGAAATAAGTGTTATGAAACTATAAGCATGTTGATGTATTTTTACCTCACTGTTTTATTCTGGGTGTTCTCCTTCCCCTTCTCAAAACAAAGAAGATGATCTATAACCATTGCTGGGCACATGGTATCCTTCCAAAATTGGATCCTTCACAGAAATAGTTTTTCAAAGGACTGAGAAATTGAGGCTGTTGAAAGAGATTTTTTTTTTCTCCCCAGTAGGGAAGCAGCTGTCTTGTTGGGGAAAAAAAAGTCTGGATTACTTGTTTTTGTACCAGGTAAATTATCTATGCAGAAATGGCATTGTTCACACTTGATGGTTTTAGTATGTGCAGAGTATGATAAAGGTGCAGAAATCAGGTTGTGGTTACTCTCAAAGTTGTTAAGCAGAACAGAAATCTGAGACTCTGCAGAGGGCTGAAGTGCAAAGGATTTTTCTTTGGTGCTAGATAGCTCTCTAGCAGAGGGGTTTTTTTAGGAGCTTATGCACAGAAGATTTTAATAAACAATTATAACTCTCACTGCTTGGGGAAGAAAAATGTATTTCCCAGTGTAATTAGAAGTAGGACAGTATGTTAACTTTAGTAAAGCTGTCCTCTCTTTCACCTCCTGCTCCCAGACAAATACTCCCTCTTTTGATGATTAGGACATCTGTAAAAAAAAATTACAGCGAGTTGAAAGAAAGTGTGGGCACCCCATTGCTACATCTTTAAATACATTGCTGAAGTAGCTTGAGTGTTTTCCCAGTTCCTGTTTTCTTTCCTTCTGTCATTCTTCAAGATGTATGTGGTGGCTAGGAGTGTTGCTTCGTGAAAATACAGAACACTTTCAGGACTGTTGTAGCCTAGCATAAGTGAGCAAGGTGTACATGTGAATGTATATATGAAAATATGTGTATAGCTTTCCAAACCTTTCATTTCTTTATAGATTCAGGAAAGGTACTCAGAGGTTTCTCACTGCATTTGCACAAGCTGTGTATAGCAAAAAAAAGTCAACATAAATGCTCATTACCAGGGAAATAGGGCAGTATTGAATCATGAGATGTAATTTTTATTCTGCTCTGCCACTGCTTACTCAGTAACCTGTAGCTGCTCTTCACTGCTCAGCTGTTGGATGTGAAGGGCCTGCAGACTGTAAAGATATTTATATTTTTGTACACAGTTTCTGTTTTCATAGTTTTCTTGACAAATGAAGTTTTCAGCCTAGGAGAGATGATTTGTTAATGAGTGTAAACACAATCTTTTCCTATCAGGTTTGTAAATACAAGTTATGGTGCGCTTGAGGGGCTTCTTAACTGCTCCAAAAAGGTAAAAATTGTTGCCATGAAAATTGAAAATTATACAGAATTTGATGGTGCATTTTGCTTTAGTTTAGGAATGTGATTCTATGTCTTACTGTTCCAGTAACAGCAGCTGGCATTCCAC
>JAWWEE010000158.1:25664390-25683853 GCA_035221455.1 Xenops minutus
TGGTGATGCAGTACTGCAGGAATTTCATCTTTCGGGCACTGAGGGTGTGCAGGTGTTGTGAGTGATGTTCTTCCACGGTTGGGGCGCAGTGTTTGCACACAGAGCAACCATAGGCCCTGTTTAGTAAGCTGCATCTTCCGGATCTGTGTCTCGGTTAGATCCATCAGGGAATAAATACATGTACCTTGGGTGTTTCCTCAGCTTTTCACTAGCTTATATTATGCCACAGAGGAGAGAAGCCCTTCAAGCTCAGTTTGCATAAAGTTACTCCAGAGACTACATTAAAAGGATTCTTTGCCTGGCCATTCTAAACAGTGTGTTATCAAGCAGTTACATACAACTCTCTATTGACTTTTGCATATTTACTATTTTAATATTTGATACAAGTCCTGTATTAGTGATTTGGAAAAGAGAGTTAGGTCATTATGAGAGTCCTGCAGGGTCTTACCGTTGTCACTGAATGCCTTAGGAAAGGGGATTTACAATCCCAGTAAGTACTTAGACATACATTGCTTATTATTAAGGAGTTTTAATCTTATTTTAAACCAGTAGAAATCTGGAGTAACTAAAGTAGTTTACTGGCACTATATCAGACTTAAATTTTATTTACCTGGGAATCTGGTTCTGAGCATTTCCAATAGGCTGAAGTTGCTTATTTTTTTACTTGTGGCAGTTTGTTTTGCCAGTAGATTTTATTCCTTCTGTGTGAGAAACAGCAACCAGACCTTTGCTGTGTTTCCTCTCAGATTCCTAATCACTGAGCCTTCTTTCTGTGCTTCACCCTTTTATGGTTCCAAATAGTGAATTTTAATTAGCACACAGAATTAAGTCCTCTCTGTGGGACAGAGAAGGTTTTAACTTACCATGATAATTGATCAAACATGATCTAAAATAAGTGCTGTACTTTTGAGGATGTTCTGTTCATTATCATGGTAGCATAAAATTCCTGGATGTATTTAACTATTTGGCACTGGGCAGTAAGAAATATTACTGCAATAAAAATGTACTGTGTAAAGGTGACAGCAGAAATGTTTGTCCCCTGAATGTGATTACTAAACTAAGGAGAGACCCCCAATTTGGCTGCAAAAGGTGGCAGTTGGTGCAGTTCCAAGAAGGATCTATGATGGGTTCTACTAGTCAGCGAAATATGTTAGAAATGCTCTTGGTTTTTGCTCATTTCACTGTCTCATGTCTGCAGCTCAATATTTTGCTATAAATTTAAATGATAACTCTCTTTTTTGATCTTCCCTTAAGCTCCCAAACTTTTAAAAATTATATATGCTGTCATTTGAGGCAATAATCATAGAATATGACACCTAATGAGATGATGTTGGAAGCAGGAGAACAAAGGAAACCCCTGCAAGGCGCACGCTGTCACTAGACCAAGAGACCTGGAGATTTTCTTTGTTTTTTACACATCTGTAAATAGACTGGAATGTTTTTAAGAATATAATGAAATGTCAGATTTAGCTTTTTTCCTTTTATATATTAAAATATATCTTTCCCTCTTTTTTGCTTTTGAAAAATTGATATTTTTGTAGAAATCTAACAGTACAAGACTCTTAACTGTATGTGAGGGACAAAGTGTAAAACTAAAATAAACCAATCAAGGTCAACTAGAAACTGGCTTTGAAAGTTTGTTACAGGGAGGGAGAGGGAGCAGAAATGGTGTGGTGGCATGTGCTGTTGGTGACATGTGGCACTGGACCTGAGCAAGTGACACATGTATGCTCTGAGGCAAAAGTTTTGGCAGCACAAATACCTGTGTTTTGGTTCAAAGGATCAGAAAACTCGGAGATCTCTTCCTTTAGTCTTGAGCAGCAGCAGGAAGTATCATTGACTGTAAGAAGGGATTTCGACTTGCTGAATGCAGAAAAGGTACTGAAGGGCTTTATTTTCACTGAGATGCATCCTGAGCAGGAAGGCAACATTTGATCATGGCATAGAAAGAAAAAAAATCCCACAGTTGAAAGATTCCATCCACATAAAAGCACTCTTCAGACACCCTCCCCTGGCCCAAAACTTGGGTTGATCCTTTTATTACAACCTGGTCCAGAAGCTCCAAGCTTTACCAGGTATTTGCTTTCATTTCAGGCCTCAAGAAATTTTGCCTATATAAATTCTTGCAAAGCCTTTTGATTCTTTTATGTCTTCAGTTCACATCCAGAGAAAAACTACACATTTTTCTCTTGATTTCTTTTAATTTGGTGAGAAAATAGGCATTTTGGCAAAAAGGGTTTTACAGAAATAACATGCAACTTCCCAAAAGCATTACAACAGATTACCAGGACTAACAAGTATTGCTACAGAGAACCTTTGTTAGGCCCAGGAAACACAAACTCCATGCAACTTAAGTGAGGTACTCACAGCTGAAATGAAATAAAGAAAATAGGTGTTTAGGTTACCCGTGAGAGGAAGAAAAGAATAAAGGAAGAGAGCTTAAGAGAAGAAGGAATGAAGAGAGAAAAAGAGAAAATATAGGTACCCCTTCAAAGGTTACATGTTGATGGGTCAGGAGAACAGGCCAGGCCCAGGATCCTGTGTGCCTGTTTGTCTGCTCCGGTCTCTGTGGCCAAACCCCCAGGCGGGACCTCTGACCTACTGGCCACTCTGGGGCTCCAGACCAGGGTGGGGGGCTGTGTTCTCACTGTTCCTGCCAATCCAAGCTGGGTCAGGGCCTCCAGGAGCTGTGGGGTGTTAGTTTTCCTGGGCTGTTTGTGACTGGCAGTTGCTCCGCAGCTTCCCGGTGTGGGCTCCAGGCTCTGCCATGAGGGATATGATGCCACCCCACCTGCATGAGGTTCAGCCTGTTGCTGTCCCCTCCACACACACACACACACTCCCCCCCACACAAGGTGGTTCGGACTCAATAATAGCTGATCTGGTGTCTTAACACCTTGCATTTTCTTCCTGTAGAGAAGTTCAACACCAGAGCTGTCTGGAATAGGTCTGCAGATCTGCCTTCGAGTGAAGTGTTAGAGGAGAGGCTGTAACGAGTTGCTGTCTATTGCTTTCACATGCATTAAATGGGAGATAACACACTTGGAAATGTGTGTGGGTTTTTTGGTTTGGGGGAGGAGGGTGTTTTCATTCTTTTTTTATTGTTATGTAGTAAATGTCTACTAATGAGCATGTCTTACAGACCTGAGATGGACTGGAGAAGAAATGCTGCAAAATTTATTTTTTTTTTTTAAAGAGAAAGATCAGATGTCACAGAAGTGAATAAAAATGGGTGATGCAGTCAACATATTTTTGAAAACTTCTGATGAAACCCTTCAGCAAGGTCTCATCCCATTACTCCTTATTTTAAGGGGTAAAGTTACTTTTTGGAATAGAAAGGAATGTAAGTGTAAGGTATATCCAGACAGGTTTGCAATGGAAAGAACTTTCCCATAGAGTCTCATGATACATGCTGGGGACCTGTGTTTTCCAGCATGTTCGTCATGTTCTTGGAAATAGAGATGATGGTACAAATAAGCTCTGTTGTATGAAAAGTTATAGGGAGCCTTTGCAATAAATGATTCTAAAGCCTGATTTGAGTCTGTAAATGCAACCCAAAAATGTGCAGGACCAGTTTGTCTATAATGAGCAATGAATGATATCTAAATTAATTACTGTCAATTGGGATCATGGTAGTGGAGGAATTTTGATGCCATCTGTTGTCACCTAAGCTCAGTACATCCTCTATTTGCCCATTTAACTGCTGCTGCAAACCAAGAAGGCATCATTACACCTTGGTTATTCCTATTCATTTGGATTTTGTGTGCCTCAGATGGCACCCTTGTCCATCCTGTGTTTCTTGGGAGTTGGAGGCACGTGACAGATGAGAGCTCTTAGAGGTGCCCCCCTCTTCATTCTGAAACACAATTCTAGAAACATTTAGAGTCTCCCCTTGTCTGAGAGTCTTTTCTGATGGAGAGAAAACCCTCAGTCTGTCCTCACCAGCCATCTGGGTCTTGCAGGCTGCCAGCACAAACCTTCTGTACAGTCTTTCAAGAAACTTGATAGCCCTTTGCCCCAGGCTTCCAGTCCCACACCCTCCAGCACGTTCATCAGTGCAAGCACATCCTGACGCCAGCGAAGCCTCTGGGACCTGTGGTTGTGTCTGTCAGTAATTCACTTACGCATCCTGCCCGGCAGCCTGGGATGTGTGACCTGTGTTGGTGCATGAGGGAATGCCCCTGCTGTCCCGTTTCAGTGGGGCTGCTCTCTAACAGCGCCTTGCTGGCAGCAGCGTTCCTGTATACAGAGCACAAGCAAAGACCTCTCCTTGTTTTAATGGTTCCATTAGTGGGACCACTTACCTGGTTCATCTGGCTCTTGTGAGGGTTCCGGTTTTTGTAGGATTGTCAGTGTACTGGTTCTTTGAGGTTACAGCTGTTGGACCTGGCTCTCCTCTGTGAAAAGCAGATGCTGGAAATCAAAGTGGAGGTGACATTTTAACCCGCTGTCTCTGCAGCCTTCCCTCCTCTGCTCTCAGCATGGGAATAGCAACTGGCTAGACGAGGATCCCTAACTGTGAGAGATGCGGATGTGAACGCGGGTCTATCAGTGGGCAGCCATGCAGGTCTGTCCCCAGTCACAACTACGTGGGTTTGAACAGGGCTCAGTCTCTCCTCTGCCAGGCTGCTGGGACCAGCACTAAGGAGGAGGAAGAGGAGAGGAGCTTTCCTGCCTGCTTTTGACTTCCTCTCCTCTTTCTGACGAGCCCAGAGCTCCCTGTAGTTCCCCCGTGCAGCGCGGAGTGGTGCCCCTGGCAAGCACCGCAGCGTGCTGTGCCTTGTGGGCTGAAACCAGGCAATTAGCAGCTAAAAAAAGATGCAAACATAAGCCGTGTGCCATTTTTAGTGGCTTTCAGCAGCGATTAACTCCTTAAACAACAGCTGTATCAAACAGCTTGCCTGGCTGTTCCCGGTCTGTCCCTCTGGACAAACGCCGGGCGTGCTGGGGTAGGGCTGCATCTGCTCACAGCCGAGCAGGGAAACCTGCAGGGCTGCAGCTCTGCCCCGGCTTCTCCAGCACACGGGGCTGTACAGGCACAAAGCTTTGGGGCAAGCTCTGTAGGCTGGCGTGGGTAGGGAGCTTATGTTAGCAACGGGTTCCCGTTCACTACTGAGGCTCCTGGGCACTGCAAGGGTATAAAATTCTTTATGCCCCTGAGGTGCCGCTGAACCTGGAAAATGGAATTTGGATCCCTGGACTCTGGGATCTAGTGATCTGTGATGGTTACTAGACAAAAAATGTAAAATAACACCAGTGTTACTACCAGTCATCTTAAAAAAAAGAGGCCAGATTTTGTTTCCTAAGTTGTGCTGGATCCAATCTACATAAAAAACTAAAAGGGAGTATGAATGCATGACACAAGCTCACTGGTTTATGGAATAGCACAATGTGTTTTCAGCCCATGGGGATGGGATGACTGATGACCCCCACCCTTCCCCAGGACCTCCCACTGAAGGACTGAGGCAGTAGCATGTGCTGCTGTGGCCTCCAGTTCAGTGCCTGGCCAGGATTTCCTGCAGCAGCAAGAGGAAAGGATGGGTCTGTGCTGGAGATGATGGGGTAGTTTGGCAGAAGCAACTGGGGAAGCTGCTGCCAACTCTTGCACTATCCATGCCTTGCTGCCTCCACAGTGCCCTGTGTGCCAGACCCCCCTGTGGGAGCGGCACAAGCTGTTCTCAGCCTGAGGGGCAGGTGCTCCTCTTTTTCCCCTCCTTCCATTAGTCCTTCTGCCTGCTTGGGTCTAAACATCTGAGCCCCATCCTCTGTGTAAGGAAAAGGGGCTCAGATCCTGCTCCTTCCTGCACTCCTCCCTGGCCTGCCATGACACACACACTCCTGGGCACCCCAAAGCCCAGGCCTGTGGCTACACTCACCTTCTGGCACCAAGTCAACTGCTAAGCACATACTGGGTTTTCTGTTTTGAGAGCAAGGCCAGGGCAGTCTCCCAGTGTGACAGGGCTACAGCAGAGCCCTGCTGTTCCTGATGAGTGGAGATCCAGTTATCCAGTAAGCTGCAAACAGCGTATCCACAGCACCAACCTCCTATGTATTCTGTATCTATTCAGCTATGTCCTGGTTTCCTTCAGGAGCCACCTAGTTTGCCTTATCCTGCAACCAGCAAATGCACATCTCTCCACCCCCTATTGCATCTGTACAGTCAGAGCTCACCTGAGCAACAGTGTCATGACAATCCCTCTGCTCCCTTCTGCTTCCATCTGGCTCACTCTGTCCTCTGCACGGTTGAGGGCTTGCCAGCTGTAGTCTTTTATTCACACATCTTTCACCCTAAGATGTCTTAAAACAGCAGTAAAATTTTTGAAGGGATGCTGAAATTCCTTGCTGAGTTGCTTTTCTTCTGAAGGAACAAGCCCAGTGGAGACAAGGCGTCTGGTTTCTTTTGGTATCAAATGAAGCCCGGAGCTGTTTGGATAAACAGCAGCTAAAGGTGCCTCTTAGTGCAGGAGTCACTTGTTGCTTGGCATGGGTGAAGCTGCGCTGTCCTTGGCCATGAGGGCTTGGCCATGAGCCCTTGGCCCCCATCCCATCCCCATGGGGGCACAGCTCTTAGTTAGACAGCTTTGTCTATCCCCGCCTAAGCCTGAGGCATGGGCAGCACTGAGCTTTGAAAAGGTGTGAGCTAGTGCTGTGCCTTATTTCTGAGACATCCTGAACCTGGACTTCACTATAAAACATTATGTAGCTGGAGTAAAACATGATTCGATCAACTATTAGTGTCCCTTTGGGGCCTGGCTGGAGCCACATTTTGTATGCTCAACCTTGTAAAGGCAGCAGGGCCTGGACAAAGTTCCCCCTGCCCAGGGAGCCCTGTGCAGGAGCAGGACTCTGGGCGGATGGGAGGCTGGTGGGAGCCCACAGCACATGCCCCTTGCATGCAGGGCCAGGGCAGCTGCTGACCTGGCAGGGGTTCACTGAGTTTGGGGTGTGTGGGAGGTGGTGGTGGGGCCCACTGACCCCGCTAGGTGCTCTCTGATACAGGAACAGGTTACAGGGCTGGATAAATTCAGATGGGCCAAGTTTCAGCAAACTTCAAATACATGTGATCATTTCCACATGTGAGATGGGTAACACAGCAGTAGGATTTTCCTGTTCTGGTTATCTTGATACCTTTTTTAATGAGGTAGATCTGATGTGATTGTGTTTTAACTTGTGTTAAGGTGACTGGCTGCAAAAGCATGACAGAAAAAGGAAGTGCCAGCAAATCTTTCACTATAATGATTAACTCCTGCTCCCCAACCAGAGCTTTCAATTTTGGACTACAACGACTCTTTGGTTTAAAAAATGACTCAAACAGACTTGCAACTCGTGACTGTTTTTGCAAAGCTCTGAGTTTGCTATCTCAGCTTTTGAATGTCCATGGCAAAAAAAAATCTCACACCACAAATGTTTTGTGGCTCTGACATATGGAGCAATCAACTTGAACCAGGAGGCTTAGCCTTCAGGAAGAAATTTTAATAAATGGCTCCCATCAGGCAAGCTGAACTGATGGCAGCCACAGTGGGAATTGTTACTACCGTGCTCCAGTGTAGACAAGGCCTCATTGTCTGGCTTTGACGGGGAAAATGTCCAGTTTTACAAACTTTGCTGAGCAAGGGAGAAAATAATTATATTGCAGATCAGCTTACAAGGGGCACATTCATGTTTGAAAGAAAACTTGATTTTCATAGGGTGAGGAAGAGAAGCACAACTGCCAAAGGAAAAAGCCAGTGGCTTTGGTGACCTACTAAAATTGCCTCAAGTCAGAAGTTATTCCTGGCTGTAGGTGGGTCCCAAAGGGCTGGATCCTTGACTCTGGCTGAGAGGCAGGCAGTGCAAGTGGAAAGCATGCACGGAAACCAAGCAGTCCTCTGCCTCTGGAGCTGCTCTGTGTGCTGCTGGCACCCAGGTGTGAGGCAGGCATGGCAGAAAGCAGAGCCCTTGCTGTTGCTGCAGCTGTGTTGCACTTGGGCCCCAAGGCCTTCTGGTCTCCAAGCTCCCCAATGGGCATTTGCTGGGGCAGAAACTGGTGGCACTGTCACATATCCCCATCCTCTGCCTCCTGATTCAGGAGCCCACAGAAACTTTGGAGCAGGTCTTTGCAGTGCCGTGTGCCTCCCATGAGTCACAAACCTGTGTGAGCGCTGGGCTCCTCGGCACTGCTCACTGGGTGGGTGATGTCGTGTCACAGGAACACCACTGCCCCAAATTTGCCTGTTTCCAACTCCCAGTTACTGCAGTTGAGATTTCATTTGCCGTATTTGAGCAAAACACTGGAAGCGTCTTGCTTCGTGTGCTTTTACTGAGGAAGACAACAGGACAAATGGTGAAGGAATATGTTTTACAGCACTAGACTGGCTGTGCTGAGCCACAGGCAGCTGGCCCAGGCTGCTGACTGGCTGCCTCCCACCAGTACTGGGAGTATTTGCTGAATCCGTTTTGGTTATCCCCCCAAAGGGAGGATGTAATTATCTTCTTTTTGCAAGATTGCATGTAATTTTCTCATCTCTATCTTAAAGAAAAAAAAATTGAAACAGAAGCAGAAATGAACAAGCTGAGAACCTATTAATTCTTCCATCAGATTGAAAGCAAAGCTTGAATGAATCTAATACTATAAATCTTGCTGGTTATGTGAGCATTTCTCTCAAGGAAGCATGCAATCTCCTCTTTGCAAGAAGCTGCAACACCAGCATAAACCCAGTTTGTTGTCATGGCAACATCAGTAGTTGCCTTCTCTGTATGCCAAATCATAGGATCATGGGAAAAATTAGGTAGGAAGGAACCTCTGGAGATCTGTAGCCTAGCCTCCTGCCCCAGCAGGGTCAGTCACGAAATCAAACCAAGCTGATCAGGTCTTTCTCCACCCAGGACTTAAAAACCTCAAGGGATGGAGTTGGTGCCTCCTCCATGGGCAACACTCCTAGGCTGTTACTACCAGACTCCTAGCCATCCTAATTGCAGTAATTCTGAGAATAATATTTGGGTTTGCTGTGTCTTTGATATTTATTCCGTTTTCTATTTTTCACCACCATGAGTGCATCCAGAAGAGGAATTTCCCTTCCACTTTCATTTTTTTCTCTGACTGTAGGATTGCTGCACCTCACTTCATTGCTTATGAACATACTAGCTCAGGCCACACCACTATCTTGCCATCTCTTATCTGATGAGGTTTTTGATGTCATGGTGATAAGCTTCACCATGATGTCTGAAGAGTTTCTCCTGTGAACTTAAGATCTGGCTATACTTATACATCCCTCTCAGTAAGTCATCTTGCCATGTGACTAATGGGCTATGTTTTCTTTTATGTGACATTTGCTTTCAGCCCACATTGGCATTGCTTTAGGAAAACATCCCTAGTCAGACTGGTATTTGCACACCAGCAAGGGAACAAATGCATCCATCCATACAAGTTAAATGTGTGCTTGACTGCTCTTCAGATACACTTACAAGCATGCAAATGTTGTCATTAATCTCTGTCCTTCCTACTTGTTGTCATCGATGTAAAGTGCACTGGACTAAAGAAAGGAGAGAACACGTGTGTTTGTGTGTGTCCTTGTCCTGAAGGGCATCCACTTGCCAACCCTCTTTTAACTGGATTGTTTCATGAGTTTTGTGTTTCACTCTTCTCCTGCTGCTATCGTATTTAGTATACCATGTCCTGTCCAAGGACCAACTGCTGTCCAAGGTTTGGCTTGTTTAATTGAATTATGGTTGCCATGGATAGTGGAAAGGTCAGATTTCATTCTGCATAGTGAATTCTTCAAGTCAAGGTATGTTACAGAGGAAGGGGGAAATCTGGCTCTCAAAGTCTGTGTCAAGGAGACAGGGGTTGAACAGACAGGGATTTTATAAAAGGGTTTTATGATAATTTGTAGCTCTACTTCCCATTGAAATGCAGTTGGGATTATGTACCAAATTTGGGCTTATTGGAAAACCCCAGCTTCACAACCAAGTGCCACAGCTCTTTTTGTGCCTATTTCCATGCCATCTCCCTGCTTGCTGGACAGAGTTTCCTCAGGGACAGAACTGTGCTTTGCCTCTGACACCTACCAAATTCCTCTCAGTCTCTCTAGAGAACCAAGGAAAGGGACTGACATCAACTGCACACTTCTGCGTAGGGCTGGGCAGGATACCAGCAATGGGTCAGGGAAAATACAGATAGATGCAGTGCCAGCATTTCTGGTATTTGGTGTCCAAACATGACATTAGTTTCCATTTCATCCCCTGTGCCTCCCTTCAGCATCTCTGGGGTGAGAGGATGGAGCTTGGCACCCAGGAATGCCATGGTGCTAAGCTCTCTACAGATCTCTTGAGGGCTTAGCACTCACCTCTGTACCAATTTGACATACACACCCCAGTGCAGCCCTGCCTGCAAAGAGGGGACACAGAGATGGACACCCCAGTGGGAAGCAGCAGAAATCTCGGTGGGAGGGTCTGGGACACAGCAGGAAGTTTTGGAAAAAACTCGCTTGCAAAATTTTGTTTTGATGTTTGCTTTTGGCTTTTAAGGATGTGAAGCGCAAAAAGCAGTGCAAGGAAAGGGAACATTAATGAGTTGTCACCCTCCAGGCAGGACTTCATGAGAACAGATGGGGAAACTGAGGCAAAAGGTAGTGCCTGAAACTTGGCCAGCTGAGTGTTGCCCAACAACATGAGAGAGTGTAATAAGTTGCATGCTCTGGTGCATTTGATTTTCCAGCGTTCATTCTTCAGATCTCATGGGGAGGGCAGGGTTGTGACATGAGAGGAAATTTAGAACATCATCAGCATGGTAAGTGTGATTGTGGGAGACATAGTGAGCAGCTGAGAAAACTGATACAAATGGGTGGATTTCATGGCTTGCAATATAATGCTTTGACATCACTTTTCAGCAGAGGTACTTATGTATGTGCTTGTTCACTTACAGTTTTGCTATAGTTCTTTAATTTTGCTAACAGTAGTAATAATGAAAGGCATATGTGGAGGCCAGAGAGCTGCACAACACAGTCAAGCTGTAAGATCTGTCATGCCGTCTTTTTCTCAGGGCAAACCCTAAGGCTGGCTGAGTTTGCACTTACTCTGTCAGCTTGCTGCAGGTCATCAAGAACAAGACTAACTCCAGCAAGGGCACTGCCTGCTTTAGGTTTGCAGAAGATATTCATGCCACATTGTTCTTATTAATTACTGCTCTCTGGAAACATAAGGCATGGGATGAAGGAGAATGAAACAAACAGGCTTATTTAGGTCAATTACAAAAGTACAGGCTAATTGCAAACAAAGTGGTAAAACAGGAGCAGATGGGGCTCAGAGGAAAACAATGTCAAGTGACCTACATACTCCTGGGGAGTGGGGGGAGGTTAGACAGCAGGCTAACTGAATGCATAGCTCAGCACAAGAGGGGTTTGTATGCATCTCTCCTTTCAGGTCTCTGGGCCAGGGCCAGCCTGTGTGCTGAGTGCTGTCCATGCAGTCCATGCAGAGCTGGCCTGAGCACCTAAGAACACCCAGGGAGACATCAGCCAAGTGACAGAGTGGCATTGTTCCCCTGTGATGTTTAGCTCCATAGATAGCTGCAAGATCTCTCTCCCGAGCCTCAGGGCAGACCTGGAGAATAACACTCCCTGCTTTCTACTGCAGAACTGTTCTGGAGTGAAGATCATAGAATCAGTCATAGAATTAACCAGGTTGGAAAAGACCTCCAAGATCATCAAGTCCAGCCTTTGACATAACCATCGTGCTTACTAGACCATGACAGTAAGTGCCATATCCAGTCTCACCTTAAAAACCTCCAGGGATGAAGAATCAACCACCTCCCTGGGCAGGCTATTCCAATTTCTGATCACTCTCTCCAGAGAAAATTTCTTTCTAATATCTAACCTAAACCTCCCCTGGCACAGCTTAAGACTGTGCCCTCTTGTCCTCCTGCTGGTCATCTGGGAGAAGAGACCAACCCCTGCCTGGCTACTACCTCTTTTCAGGTAGTTGTACAGATAGTATAGTTTGTATGCTCTTGCTTATGCTGCCAGAGGCAGGACAAGTGAAGGACAATCAGTTGCTTAGACACATGCTGGAAAACCTATCTTGTGATCCTTTTTGATCCCTTTCTGTGCCTGTAACAGTAAGGAGCTCTCTCTAACTGCACCTGGCCCAACATAACATAGCCCAACCCAATCCTTCTATTGGAAACAGGCCCCTGGGTGATCTTAGAGCAGTTGAGCAGCAGCTTTGAGCCTCTGCTCAGTGAGCCCTTGCAAGTACTTTTAAGACATTTGTGAAAAGTATCTGTTCTCTATTGCCTTTCACCACTGCCTTAAACCCACTGCCAACAGGCTGAAGTGTGTAGGTGTCTGCATCCCCCACTCATTGCAAAATGTTTATGGGCCCAAAACTGGGAGAAATATAAAGTGACTGCTCTAAGAGAGACCTTTATTATTCCTCACAGAGCTCAATGGTAATTTCATCCTGTGCTTCATATTTCCAGAGAGCAGTAATTAGGGAGAACAATGGAACACAAATAACTCCTACAACAGGGAACAAGGATTTGGCATCGCTTATTTAAGTACCAGCTCAGTCAAATGCTTTCCTATCATGTGGTTTTCAGCTCTAGACTCTCCTTGCAAGCAGGAACCTCTGTATCAAACATCCAATCTCTGTGTGCCTGCCAGCCCTGGTGCCTGGCCAGTCAATGGGAGACAGCCCTCTCCTATCTGCATTGCACTGTTCTTGTCTCTATCTACATGTAAAGTCCCAGCTAACTGCTCCCTAAAAGCAAGAGAGCTCATGCAAGACTGCAGTTCCACTGTGGGTTTTTGAGACTGTCCAATCATTTGGTCCTGTGTGTAAATAGGGCCAGACTCTGTTCCGACCTAAGCTTAAAGAAAACCCCTGGATTAGCCTAGGTAACATGTCATGGCTTATCTGGCCAGCCAAAGCTGTGATGGTGGGGAGTTCACCAGACCCAGGCAGTGTCTGGGTTGAGTTTTGCCTCAGTACTTGCTGTATATCCTCCTTCAAAGCCCCCATGTAGCCAACAGGAAGCACAACACACATTCAGCAGCTACCCCATGGTATTCTGATAGCCTGCCACTGCAAAATGAACAACACAGACAGGTCCTGCCTCTGGTGAAAATTTAATAGGGTTGTAACGTCACTTACTTCCCTCCACAAGCTGGCTAATGCACATATGTGTGAGCCAGACCATAGCTAGTGACAGGATAGCTGTTCACACATACTAGTTGAGAAGCTGGTACAGAAGCAGCGGGAGCTGTGGCATTGCCTTCAGGGAGCTATGGGCCCCTGCAGTGCCCTGGCAAGCTTGTCTGCCCCTGCAGCATCCAGGGGCTGGTGAGGCTCTCACGAGGACCACTCACCACACATGCTGCTGAGGTGGCTGTGCGAAGTCCAGCAGCCATTCCTCCAGGCTTCAATCAGCAGGCCCAGACTTTTTTTTTATCAACCACATCTGCCACCTCACAGCAGGCTTGGAAGCATAACTCACTGCACACCGGATGCACATGTGCCTCAGGCATCAGGTGAGTCAGAACACAGCCTTAGTTTGACAGCTGAATGGACACTTGTGCGCACTTGGCTAATTATGTTAAAAATAGTTTTAAATGAGGGCATGGTTTTTGTTGATCCCTTGAAATGCAGGAGTGAGACATAAGTGGACTAGTTCACCTGTTATAGTAGCAGACCCAAATTTTAAATGGATTTATAATTTTTTCCTTCAGTTTAGGACACATTCTGCTAATTCAGGAAAAAAAGTGAGTGTAGTGACTGGGATTTCCACATACACCTTTTGTCTTACTACAGAAACTATCCATCCCTAGTGGATAATATGATTTTCCAAGCAGTAACTTCCTATCTTCAGCTGGAATTTCTATACTACACATTTTGTTTGTTCTCCTCATGGTTTCTCTTTATCAGCAAAATTTCCTGGCAGCCAGCTGAATGGCATTCATGCATGTATATTTTTCTTTTTTTAAAGCACAGCTGGGATCTGCGATATAAGCATATTCTCTCTGGATGCATTATGAACCATAGATGTCTACATGACTTTTCCATGGGAACACATGAAGAAAAGATCCTGTATAACTGTTGGCCAAAATCTAAACATTTTAAATCAGGTACCAGGAGCCAGATAAAAGGACTGAGGCTATGGTTGGAAATACTTTCCAGAAATTCAGTCTGCTTATCCCTTATAGCTGTGGCAATAAATGAGAGAGAGGAAGGGACAAAGATCACTGTAGGGAAACAAGTAAACCAAAGCAACTAACTCTGTTCAGGTTTTATCACCTGACATGTTGTACGCTGAGCTTTGGAGAGTTTGTGTGTCCGGCAAAGAATCCTCAGCATGTTTTGCCAGGGCAAACTCATATCTAATTGAGACGTTAATGATGAAATTATTATTGAACTCACAGTAATTTTCATAGTTGGAGAAAAATTAAATGCAAAATGTCCTCTATATATTGCATGGGAGCTCCTTTTCTTCTTTTATCCTCTACCTGTCTGATTTCGCATATAGTTATTTTTATTCTGGACTAGACCAAAGCTGTTAATCTTTCCTCCTCCACCCTTTCCTCACATCTGAGTGCCTGCTGTTTGCTCTTCTAACAAGTCAACAGGTGGAAAAAGGCATAATGACCTGCTGAATCAACATCCCGTGAGGTTAGTCCTGTGAGGCTTAGGATAGTCATTATCCCATCTGGAAAGCAGGACCATGGTCCTTTGGAGGTACGGGGTAGGCAACTCTTACAGAATATTCTTACTGATTGCTCTTCTTACAAGAGTTTCAAAGCTTGTGGGAAAAATGTGTTCTCTGTTCTTCGCTTGGCCTGAAAGTTGGTTAGAACAGCAATGAGGGTATGGAACAAAATGTCTGTCCCCACTATATTTGCAGATACACGTGAAGCAAGGTCAGACCATGCTCTAAGATGTGTGGAAGCTATGAATCTGCATGAGAGTGATGCTTATCCTGACTAACTCACCTGGTCTCTGAACTGGCCTCAGTTGCTCATGCTGGCTGACACAACTTCCAGTTTGGAGCTCCCTCTAGTACCAAGAGAGCAGATCAGCTCCTGCACATTGGTGTCTGAAAAAAAATCAAATCCTTTCTCAGAATTGTTTCTCTGACTAAGAAAACAATTTTAAACTGGCAAAAGCCAAGTTGATCAAACAACCACCCAGGGGCACGGCTGCAGTACTGTATCAACACACTGGGGTTTCAGAGGCACAGAGCATCTTGCTGTCCCCATCCACAGTGTGTGGGCAGCACTCAGCTGATCCAGTGATGGGACTACACCAGCCCTCAGCACGTCAGCACAGCTGGCTGGAGAGGACATCATACTCCCTGACTGGCCACAGGTAGTGAGAAGAGCTTTGCGTGTAAGATGAACAAGTTCAAGGAAAGGTGTCATATCACACTGAGAAGACTCACATAGCACTTCTGCTCCATTGCCTTGTGCCCCCTTTTATAATGATATTTTTAACTAGAAAAATAATTTTGTTTAAAATCACTTCTGAAATGTTCCTTTTACTTGGAGCCCTACAGGAGCATTACAGAAATACTGCAAGATGCAATTTTTTAGAAAAAGCACAGAGGATTTCTGCAACAGTGAAAAAAACCATTTTCAGATTCTTCATTACCTAATGCTTAAAAATGCAGCATTTAATTTACTGAGGCATCTGTTCTCTGTCATTATTTAAGGCGTCCCTGAGAAGCCTACTTTAAGAACACATCATTCCAGACCAAATGCTGGAAATGCCAAAGAAAAATGATATAATTTATTCATGGTACATTGTCCTTTCTGTCAAGGAAGAATTCATGACTTCTAGAGTGAAGCTGAAAATCCTGTTGCCTTTGCTTTTCATTAACTGATCTCAGTACAGGTGCTGCCCTGTGGAGGTGTGCCCTATAGGAACAAGCCTTGTTCTGAAGTAAAGGCAATCCATGGCAATAGTAAGGAGGCAAGAGTGGCACGACAAAAGGAACAGCAGCAATCAGTGGGGTGAGTGAGCACAGGGAGAAGCACATGGCTCAGCGCAAGCCACACGTGTGAACCTTTAATGAGCTTCAACAGAAGCAGCAGAGAATGACTGGCCGGCAGATTACCAGCTTGACTGCTGCCGTGGGAGAGCTTATTTTGGACACCACGAGCAAGAGCAACATCAGGAGGCAGGTTCATCAAGCAACAGGTTTACCAATTGTTTCTAGACATGTCACTGGATGAAAAGTAGTTTCTCCATTTCAAGTGGTTTGCTATTTATTGTAGGATAGAACTGGGAGAACAGAAGCCATTCAGGTAGGTTAGCATCATTACCCTGGTTTTACCCAAGCTAAGGCTCTGGTAGTTGTAGAGTCAGTGTAAGGGTTTTGCACTAACTTTCCATAAATTTGATATTACAATTGGAAAAAAAGGCCCTTTGAATGATGAAACAGTTGTGTGGTAATACTTGTACTGCAATACCTAGAGGAAGCTGGTGATTCCTGCCTGTTTCCCTTTTGTATTATTGAGATAAAAGAAAAAGAGAGCACATGTTTGCACTAATAAAACTACATAAAAAGTTTCTTCAAAAATCACTAGCAAGACCTTTCTCTTTAGGGCAAACTGAAGAAACTGTGACATTTCAGCCTGCTTCAAAAATAACTAGAAAGATAGCATGCTTTAGTCTGAAAATCAGAAACATCCGTTCCCTGTCCCAGTTCCTTTTCACTGAATTTAGAAGTCCAGTGATGTTTCAGAGTCAGCCTGTCTCTTCAGTCAGTTCACAGACACAAAGAATTGTAATCACAAATCACATTATGCTGTGCTCAGCTTTCAACAAAAGAGGAACAATTCTAGTTGCATTTAAAGTGTCTCCCAAGCACACATTTCAGCTGCCCCATGTTTTCAAAGACATCCCTCAGTTCTTTCTCAGTGTATGCATGTTTCTCCCAAATGTGATGACTCTGATGTTTTACTATGAACAGCAGAAATTTAAGAACTACTGACTACATTTTCTTTCCCCGTGCAGTGCCACGTCCCTGTCCTGTACAGGCTGGTGCACATTTTCAACTCCATGTCCACTGTGAGTAGTTCAAACCACTAGAATTGATAGTCTGGATAAAATTAAGTGCATGTGCAAATCTTCATAGAAGAGGGATTTTATTTTTGCAGCAGCAGTTCTGGTTTCCTCCATGAATTTCTCCTCGCCCTTAGCAATAAGACACTGTTATTGAGCAATAGGACAATAGAGTTGGTAAGAATGGACAAGATTCACATTCTCTAAAAGAATCCTTTTCTTGTGTACTACCTCTTGGGTTGCAGACCATGTCTGGGGCTGAAAGCTAAGATAGCTAAATGATTCCATGATTCTACACCTTTTTTCCTAGATCCATGGACTTCAATTGCTTTTAAAAACAATTGCAACATTACCAACTCTTGCAATGTTTTCATAAATCTCACAAAATTTGATATCTTTTGGAAAGCCACAATTCCTGAAACCTTGTGATTTTTGACACGGCAACAAGCACGGATTTCTCTGTGTATGTGTGTATCAAAACAAAAGCCTATCAAAGGTTAGAAACTGACATTTTAAATTCACTTCCTGCACTGTTACTGTGACATGACTGGAGTTGACAGAGATTAGAAAGATGTCCTATTATGCCTGTGGGTGTTTTCACCAATATATGCAGCTTTCTGACCAGTCAAACCTTAAGATCTTAGTGCTGTAAGCCCTTGTGCCTGCTCAGAACTCCACTTGGAATGCAAAGAACCTTTTCCTGAAATTCAGGCAGTGCAGGTTCACACAGTCACAAGCTGTGATGGTGGCAGAGTGCCAGCCACAGTGGGGAAGACCATATCCCATGTGGATCATCTGTCATGGTAAATCTGTGCCTGGACGTCAGAAAATTTTCATGGACTGCATTTTTTGAAGGATCATCTCTAATTGCTACAAATACTCTAGGTTTGAATTAGTGACTCAAGATGGGGCAGTCATCAAAGACAGAAAAGGGAGCAGGGCACCCACCGTAGGAAATAGGGAGCCAGAAGGATGCTCCAAGGATGGAAGACAGATTGCAATAAATGGCAGAGCTAGCAGGACTTTTCCAACCCAAGAAATGCTGGTTTCCTTTCTTCCCTTTAGGACTTTGGTGTGACCAGTGTGAACACACTTTTTATACTCAGAGAGTTCACTGTGTCCTAAATGTATGCCCCCTGACAGTAATTCAGGCCTGGTGGCTTGTGAAATCTGCCTTCTCACCTCCTCTCATGTGGTTAGTAGCTGCCATGGCATCGTAGGGCAGCTGTCTGTCTGCCCATTTGGGATGCACAGGTTAGCACTGTGGCTTCTGAACTCTTCCATGAGGAACAGATACTAGACAGCTCCAGGGTAAAATCTTCTTGCTGGCCTGATATATGTTTGCTTCTATGCTCTCACCGGCTATGAGCCAGTACACAAATGTCCAAATTTGTAACTGCATGGGCATCTTGATGTGGCAGTGGGCTGCCAGACTCTTAGCAAAAACTTTGAAGAGCTGAGAGGAGAAGGAGCTTCAGGACCTTATGAGAGTGGGAAACTATGGGAACCCATGCCACTGTGGGGCCATGGAGTCCCATGGTCAACTAGGAACACCCAGCTCAGCTGCTTATGGGTTTGGCCAGCAGCCTCCACACCAGCTAGCTCTGTGAACACTGTAGCCCCAGTAAGGGATCCACATGTCAGATGTGAAGTGTTAGAAGATGTGTCTCGTCCAAGCCCGGCTGTCCTGTGGTACGGCATCACTCAGGAACTTTTGCATCCCCACAGTGAAATGCAGGACCCACATCTTTCTAGCAGCACCCTGAGTGAGCAGTGCTGCTCTTGAGATGACCAGGCACAGTGTGATGACCCAACCTGGAGGGGGAGGAAGCACCCAAGAGTTGTAAATGGTTGTAAGTCAAAAGGAACAACGAAAGTCAGTGTCTGCAAACAATGTAGTTGAATTGTAGACGTATTAGTTTGTATCAACAGTTCAAGCCGTTTGAGAGACTCATATGGGTTAAATAACACTTGTTGATGTCCTACCTTTTGTGTCATGTATGGGCCAGTCTCCCCAATCTCTAGTGTCACGGTCCAAGGGATGTTTGATGTTTGCTTAGCTGTTGTTGGTCATGTCAGGGCAAATGTAGTTTGGTTATTTTGGGAACCCTGTATTCAATTTGAATGTTAAGTCAACCTGGGTTCCATTTTGCCAGGCACACACGACAGTGACAGGTTCGACCCCGGCAAAGGTGCCAGGGCCACTGGGGGCGGGGGGCACAACCACGGGCCGCGAGGGGCGCCAGGGCAGGCCCCTAACGCGCCCTGACCTTCCTCTGGGTCTCCCTCGGCTCCTGCGTGGGACACGCACCCCAGGTGCCCCACACAGGGCCCCACACAGGGCCCCCCACAGGGCCGGCCAGCGCAGCCGTCCCCACCCCACACACACACACCCCCCCCCCACCGCCGGGCCCGGCCATCGCGGC
>JAWWEE010000158.1:25693778-25778203 GCA_035221455.1 Xenops minutus
CAGCCCCCGCACCGCCCCGCCGCTCCCCGGGACTCCTCGGGGCTCCCGCGTCCCTCCCGAGCGCGCTGCTGAAGCCCGGCAGAAGGGCTGACGAACTGAACAAACCCTCCTCTAAGCAGCCGGCCCGCCGGCTTTGGTGCCTTCTCTGCATCCCTCGGCGAGCAGCGCCGGGAAGGATGGGCATTCCGCTAGGTCGGGCCTGAAGGACAGCCAGCAGGGAGGTCTTGCCTCCGCTCCACTCTTCGGGCTTGCAGGTAGTCCTGGCTGCAGCAGCCCATGTGGCTGCTGTGTAATTAAAGAGTTGGGCACCATTAAAGAGCTTCAGGAAGATTATATGGTTTCGGATAAACAGGATTATGGATCCCTGTCCCCTCTGATCATTACTCCAACCAACACTCAGGAAAACCACTTATAATAATCCTGTTGAAGAAGCCCTGATGTTTTATTAATCTTTCCCTGCTTTCATGGGTCCACAGAGACTGGAGTTCAGCTCCCAGCAGGGGCTTTTCTTGGTCACAGCCATATGGAGAAAAAAGCCCAAAGACATTGGTGCATCTCTTCAGGAGGAAACCTGGCTAAAACTTGCCAGCAGTGAGGGTCCTGGTAGAGACGTGCCGATTTGAGGCTGGCTGGAGCATGTGCTTGAACCAGACTCTGAGTTTTCATCCATCCAGGCTCTTCCTCCACACTCCCCATGGGTGTCAGGACTAACAGCACAACCCAAGGTGCTCCTTGGCTGCTCATTGCACAAACAGCCGCATCCTGCACACAAAAGCCTTTATACTTGCTTACACAATGGGCTCTTTCAGTTACATTTACTTTTACCTTATGTTTCAGTCAAGTGTAAAGAGCCTTTGGGTAAAAGGTCAGAGACATAAATTCAGCCAGGATGGAATTGTGCTGAGAAAATAATTCTGTTCCTCCCTCCTTAATGGTAAAGAAACCTCTTTGTCAATGTGGTTACCAGTGGGTTTAAAGGGGGGAATACAAAAACCTTTGCCACTGTAAGATAGGGAGAAGAAATATGTCCAAACCCTTCAGCAAGAAGCAAACCCATCTCCAAGCAAGAGGAAAGATGTCTTTCCTTTAACATCCCAGTCAGCAGGATTCTCAGCTGCGAGGCGTAGGACGACACCCTGCCATAGCAATGGAGTGACAGGCCAGGGTCACAGAGCACGGGCAGAGCCACAGGTGGGGCAGCTGCACCTCCTGCCGCTAACCAAACACGGATATTGCTTCCCAAACTGCAAAGACTCACTGGTGAAACCAAGAGTTTCTGGTTCAGTGCCTCGCCCAAGCTAACAGAAGGAAGCCTCTTCTCAGGACACACACTGTATTTATCCTCAGGCTGAGGAAGCTCAGATCATGTCAGTGACAATTTGCACAGCATGGGTGGCAGTGTCATCAGAAAAGGTCAAGCAAAGTAAACCTCACTTGTTTGTCTGTGCTCTGAAGGGAAAATGCTTTGGCACATTCAGAGAGAGACTGTGAAATCCATTCTGAAGATTAAAATATCGCAGAAAAAATGAAATTACCTTGCTCAAAACTCTGTTTCTACTCAATACTTTTAGTACTAAGCATAACTGTTCAGCTGCAGCTCCTCTGCCTATCACTCCTGCACCTCTTCAGGCAAGGAAGAATCATAATGAATCTCCCATTTAGGTATTTAACTGGAATGCTGCTCTGTCCCATCCTGGAGAGCTCTTGATAGGGACCCTCATCCCTTGCACTTGTGTAGGGGTTTGAAACAAACATTTTACCCATTTCAGACATGAGTGCAGTTCATTAAAGGCAAAGCAAATGTTACCTTGGTGGTCAGAGAGTGTTGCTGTTGACTCTCTGGAGCCAAAAATGAGAGGTATTTCTGCAGGCAAGCAGTTTTGTGCTCCAGAAGAGACCTGGAGACAGGTAAAGTTTTGATGGGTGAAAGGAGGTGATCACAATTCAGAAAATCTCAGATGTGCTGCTGCAGCTGGCTGTGAGTGTCTACAGTGAGAGGGAAAAAGGACAGTCTGAGTGGCACTGCTGCAGCAGAGTCCTGGCAACTGCAGTGCTTCCAACACTTGAACAGGGTTAACAGCATCACGTGGCTGTGAAGAAGGCAAATGCCATGCTGGGATACAGATGTAGGAATCCTCCTACAAAACCTTTACAATATGAATTTCCCCTTCTGCTCTGCAGAGAACCAGGGCAGAATGTGGTGTTAGCCAAGATACCATATCTCTCTGAGGTGCCAGCTCTTTGGGCAAGGTGAGGCCTAACAGGGCTGGGTCCAGAGAAGGGCAGTGGTAATGATGGGAAAAAAGTGAACCCTAAAAAAGGACTGAGGGAATTGGGCTGATTTGACCTAAACAAATGACTTTCAGGCCAACAGTCTTCAGGTATTCAAAGACCTGCAGGAAATAGGAAGGCAAAAAATGCTCTCCATTGCCATACTGGAGGGGACAAACAGTAACAGGCGAGTGCCTGGGAAGTGGCAGTGTCACCTTCACCAGAGCATCTTTAAAACCAAGTTCTGCAGCCATCTCTTGGGACACAGGTACAGCCAATCAGAAAGCAACCTTGGTGCAGAGCTTGAATCACATGATTGTTCAAATTCCTTTTCAGCTTCATTTTCTCTGATTTCATCCTTAGCTTTATTTGTAATCTGATTACAGCAGGAGACTGAAATAGCAACCAAGTATGTTCAGACTGAAAAACTGACACTGACAAGAGGTAAGCATTCCCAGCCTCACAACATTTGATACTGCAAACGCACATGTATGACCAAGATCATTTTATCACTGCTGAGAAGTAAATCATCATCCCACTTGTCATAAGAAAGGGATTCTGCTCTCCTGTGCTCCATCCTGCCTGGTCCTGTTCCCACTGCTTCCCTCTATTGCCCATGGAGACAGAACTACAAGTCTCTGATCACACCACTTTGCATTTGCTTTGCCTTCACCCTCCACCATTGTGAGCAAGACATGCAAGACAAGGTAAGCAGCCCCTGGGCCTGAACACAGGAACGGGAATCCAGGCAATTCTGCATCCTGCCAAGTTGAAGCTTTTGGTTTCCCCACAGCAGACTGTGCCAGGAGGCTTCACAGACTCTTGAGGATGACTGTTTCTTGAGGAATGTAGGGTGAGATGTTGGTGATTTTTGGTCTGCTGCACGCAGACTCTGTTGTTACAGGAGGGGTCATCTGCCTGGTGATTGCAGCCTAGACAGCTGGTATGGGAATGATTCACACTGTTAGAACTCCTTTCTTTGGGGGTCAGGCTGACTCTTTAGGACTCCCACCACAGCCAAGCTTCTACTTTAAATCTGGTGAAAGATATCTTTTGTCCCTTTTATTTTTCTAGTGTTGGTGTTCATATGAGTGGAATAGCTGGTTTCTCCCACAATTTATCTTCCTAGCCATGAAGGCTTTCTGGAGTCATGCAAGTTCCACACTTTGGCCCTTCAGCAGCTCTTTGTAATAGTGCTGCCTTTATTTTGCTTTGTTTTTTTTTCTCTGGATTTGATTATTTCTCCATATATTGCTTTGGTGTGGTTTTGCTCACTGTTTTGTGCAGCACGGAGGGAGCAACTGCTGTGTTGTAGGTCCCTCTGCTCATGAAGGCCCACTGAGAGCAAGGTGAGGATGAAAATGGGACTTTCAGTCTAGTTTTGAAGATGTGGCACTGCAGTCCTCAGGCTCTTAGGAGTCAGGTCATGTGTGATGACACAAGTAGTTATATATCCAAGGGCTGTGATTTCTTCATTTAAGTCTTTATGGGGACAATTAAAAACACAGGAAAAAGTCAAGATGGGGAGTAGGGATACAGCAAAACATCCTCTAGCAAAAGGTAACTTTTGAGGAAGGACTGGTAATCCCTGAAGCTTTTCTCAGCCCTCTGCTCCACAGGTCTGCCTCATTCAGAATAAGTTTCTCCTTTTTGGTTTCCTTCCAGTGGCTGGTTTAAACTCTCTCTCACACACATTTCTCTGTCCAGCCAGCTTCATCTGCTTTCCATTCCCTTCTTCCTCCTGTACGCTCTCCCAGCCAGGTACCCAGCACACCTGCTCCCACCACCAGTAAGCAGAAGTGGGACAGAGAGGGGAGCCAGCACAGAGATCTCACTCACTACAGCTCCCTGATAAAACCAGAGAAGGGGGCAACACCTTTGAAACCAGAGTGTTCTTAAGTCTTCTGCCACAGATGAAAGACGGAATGAATTGTATTCTGCATGTTGCTTTGTGTGCAGCTACACAGAACATCAAATTAAATGTCTGCCTGCAAGCAGGCACTGATGTTTCATCAGTGACCACCAAGTCCAGGTAGGTGCGAGCCATGCTGGAGCACTGCAGAGAAGTGCAGGCACACGTGTCCATGTGATAAGGAAATGTGCAGCACAACTTGTGCTTTTCCCCCCGCATCTTGCTTGAAAAGTAGAGGGGAAAGTGAAGAGCATATTAATTGCATGTTTGCATATGGAAAGGATCCATGAATGCTGTGGTTTCAGTGAGCACCCTAGTGCTATGAGGGGAATGAAAGGGAAGCCACAGAGCTCAGCACTGCAATTATTATTCTTTCTGGGGTGAACCTGGGGACCTTGGATAGACCTAAATCAGCCTTGCAAACAAGGAGTGAGTGACAGGCAGGAAAAGTGAGGAGTGCAAGACCCAGGAAAAGCAAAGCCTTGAATACAAGACACCAGATCGTAGGAATATCCCTTCATGGAACCCCTTTAGCCTCCTGGGAATGTGACTGAGCTGCCTGTGTCAGTATTAGCTATGTCAGAAAGCAAAGCCTCAAGATAGTAAATGGACACTACAACAAAAGATGAGACCTGAACACTCACCACTTTGAAAGTAACTGATATAGGGGGAAAAAATCTCTTTGTAACTCCTTCAGTTTTCCATGGCAGTGTCAGAACGTTTCTTTGCCTTCTCACACACAATCTCCCATCCCCGCTCTACACCTCAGAAAGACCATAGACTGGCAATCTCCCTGGACAATGAGACAACTTTCAGGGTGACTGAGGGAAGAGTAACTTCAGTATGAGGGCATCTCCTGCCAGCAGTTTGCTATCATTTGAAGACACTGTATATTACTCCCTTTCAGGAAGCTCAGGTGAATGGGAAACTGCAGGACAGCAGAGGAGGGTGGTTTCCCCTGCTTCCCATGCACTACTTTTTATTTACTCTACTAGGCTTCTAGCCTTCCTGGTTGCAAGGTCTGCTTGCAAAAAGGACCTAGGCAGTCTTCATGGGGCTGGAGACAACCTGAACAGTCATTCTGAGGGAGCTATATCACCTCATTTCTCTTAACCATTTTCTACAACTCAAACTTTTCTCTAGGAAGGATGAAGAGTAGAGCTGCACACCCTGTTTGACTGAATTTTACCCCAAGAAGGTACCTTGCATTAAGGAGTGGGAAGCACATGGCTTTGGTATAGGAGGAAGCTGAAGAGATGCTGGAACAGGACTGCATGAGATGGGGCAAGGAGATGGCAACAGCTTTGCTTTGACACACTGGATGTGCCATACAGAGTCAAGTCCAAACCCCCAGTCACCCACATGATGACTAGAGGACAATCCCTGCAGATTCGTGCCACTTGACCCCTCAAGCATGGAGGAGAAGTTGGACACTCACATCTTGGCTATATCCAAGAGAATGTGCCCTGGTTGGAACCAAGCAGATCTGGTACATGCAGGCTGGTCAGAGGAGTGGGGGGACGATGTTTTCTGTGCTGCCAAGGGTTAAAAGCAAGGTCTGGATCCACAAGCAATCCTGCGAAGAGAAAAGCACAACCCAGCAATTCAGACATGTCTCACCCCCGTTCAAATGACATTGTTTCAGTGCCGTCTGCCTCACCCCTCAGTGGTAATTACAGACTTTCACTACAGGGAAAGGAGAAACACGGTGGAGGAAACCTTCATTACAGCCATCTCCTAGAGAAAAGCAACCCCAGTGTAATGTCTCAGGCACCTTGCCAGGATCAGCCACCAAAGAAAAACACTTACATTTAGGACAAAAATAAAAGGGGGAGAAGTGTTAAGTGATTTGGGAAGATCAGAAGCCCACCAGGCTGGCTGCTGTACAGCGCTGGGTGTGGGGAGCACTTTGGAGGAACTGGAATGCCGCCCTGCTTTTAAGCAGTGCGGTTTGAATTTATACTCTTCCTTCCTTCCTCCTTCCCTGTGTGCTTGTTTTCCCTGATGTCTGCATGTGTCCCTTTGTTACCCCTGGCAAACACCAGTGGGCTGGGAATGGATGATTTCCCTGGCCTTCCTAGCTTGATGTTCCTCAAAGGGGCAGATAAAGCTATATGTGTCCTTGGCTGACCCCTCTCCCCTTTGCACATCTAACTTAAGATACACACTCAAGAACAAGATTCTTGTATTCAAAGTCAGGGGCTCCTTCTCACCTTGTCTATATCACAGGGGCCCAAAGTTGGAATTCTGTTAGAAAGAATGCAGAAGGGATTTTCTTCCCAGCAGGTCATGCCACAGCCCACGACCATTTCCTGTTGCTGTGGTGCATCTATCAGGGTTGGTGTTGACCTGCTCACAGGTGGCTGACACCTCTGGCAAAAAAAAAGGTCTCATTCCTGCTGCTTTTTTCCTCATCCCAACTTTCAGTTGGCAAGTGACATAGTTCCAAACTAAGTTTCTTTTTTTGCCCCTGAGCATTCACATGTGTGGAACTGGAACCACTGTCATGGCACAGTTAGCTGTGTTTGTGGGAGACCTCATTTCAACGACAAAGTTTTCCTGCAGAGCCCTTTTTTGCTGCTGGTGGTAACACCTTGTTCTTGCAGATCTGGAGTTGATGCTTCTTTAGAAAGATCCTTCAAACCAATAGGCCTTGATCCCAGGCAGCTATTGACAGGGATGGGAGAGGACCAGGAGGAGAAAAACATTCAATCAGATTGCTATTAACATGTGTCTAGAGAACTGGCTGAATTTTAATTGTTCTTTCCTACTCTGTGAGTGAGCACAGGAAAAGATTTACCTTCTGGCCTTTCCATTTGGGCATGTTGACATTTCCAGGCGGCACTTTCCTCTGATGGAGAGGTTTGACGTCAGGTGGGCTGATTAAAGCCTGCAGTGCCTCTGACTCATTTGGCTATGGCCTGTGCAAGGGGATTTGTAATGTGTCTCTTCTCTTTCTATCACTTGTTATGGTTGGTTTTAAATAAATAAAGCTAAGCTCAATTCACAACTTCAGGGAAGATGCATCTCGGCTCAGGCACAAATATACATTGCCATGGCAACAGATGCTGTCAGCACATGCAGAGGTGTCACTCTTTGCAGCAAACTCCCCTGCCTGACTCTCTATCCAAGTGGTGCATAGGGCTGGAGCTGGCTGCAGGGAGGCAGGGTGAGGCTGACACTGTTTATACCACTAGGGCAGGCAGCTGCTCTTGGGAGCTGGCCTTGCTGCTCTCCAAACCTCAGAAGAGCTCACCTGAGCCAGCTAACTGCTTTCTTGCTGATCAACAACTGCTTTGGGGGAAGCCCTGGTAAGTGGAGATTGTAGAGCTTCTTGCTTGACCACTGTTTCCAGGCTGAAAAGCCCCTAGTGTGGCTTTTTCAACACGCAAAAAGAAGAAGGAGGACTTCCTGGATCAACAAGTTTCATACAGCTGCTGCCAAGTGTGGCATGCTCTTCATGCATGGATTAAGATGTGAAATAAAGAGATAAAAATTATCATCTGACCTCTGGAAGCCCCACTGAGCAAATGGCTCATGCTTGCTAGAGAGAATTGTCCAGCAAGGAAACAGAGATGGAGAGAGATGTTTCTGCAGCTGACTGTGGGGTAGATAGGTGAGCCAAGGCAAGGCAAGGCAAGGCAGTAGAGTCCCTGGCTCCTCTGTCCCAGAATATCTGTGTCTCCTTGGTATTCTGAGCAGCTGATGTCATGTCCTGTACAGCTTTTGATTAATTAAGAACTTGATTATAGCAGCAGCCCAAAACGTGAAGCATGAAACATGGCCAAAGGCAGCAGCACTAAGGAAGAGTGCTTTTTGAAGTGCTCAAGAACTCCCTGCCTCCGGGACTGCGACTGTGCATCTCTAACATCCATTGATCACAGAATCATAGAATCATCAAGGTTGGAAGAGACCTTTAAGATCACCAAGTCCAATCACCAACCCAGCACTGCCACTGGAACCTTAAACCACTAAACCACACCACCCAGCGTCAGATCCAGATGCTTCCTCAACACCTCCAGGGGTGGTGATTCTACCACATTCCTGGGCAACCTATTCCAATGCCTGACCACCCTAACAGTGAAAATTTTTTTTCTAATATCTAATCTGAATCTCCCCTGTCTCAGCTTAAGGCAATTTCCTCTGGTCCTCTCACTGCAGACGCGGTAGACGAGACAGGCCCCCACCTCACTACAACGTCCTTTCAGGTAGTTGTGGAGAGTGATAAGGTGCCCCCTAAGCCTTCTTGAGACTTAACAAACCCAGCTCCATCAGTTGTTCCTCATAAGACATGTTTTCTAGACCTTTCATGAGCCTTGTTGCCCTTTGCTGGACATGCTCCAGCATCTCAATGTCCTTTTAAAAGTGAGTGGCCCAGAACTGAATGCAGTACTCTAGGTCCAGCCTCACCAGTGCTGAGTACAGGGGGATGATCACTTCCCTGGTCCTGCTGGCTACGCCATTCTTGATACAGGCCAAGATGCCATTGGCTTTCCTGGCCACCTGGGCACACTGTTGGCTCACATTGAGCCAGCTGTCAACCAGCACCCCCAAGTCCTTTTCCACTGGGCAGCTTTCCAACCACTCCTCCCCCAAGCCTGTAGCAGTGCCTGGGGTTGTTGTGACCCAAGTGCAGGACCCATCATTTTGCCTTATTGAACCTCATGGAGTTGTCATTCCTCCATTGATCAAAACTGTCCAGGTCTCTCTGTAGAGCCTTCCTATCCTCGAGTAGATCAACACTCCCACCCAGCTTAGTGTCACCTGCAAATTTACTGAGTGTGCACTCAATCCCCACATCCAGGTCATCAGTAAAGATGTTAAACAAGACTGGCCCCAAAACTGAGCTCTGAGGAATGCTGCTAGTGACCAGCTGCCAACTGGATTTAACTGCACTCACCACAACTCTCTGGGCCCAGCCATTCGTCCATTTTTTTACCCATCGAAGAGTCCACTCATCCAAACTGCGAGCAGCCAGTTTTTCTAGGAAAAGATGTGCAAGAGAAATGAGAGGTTCTGCTTTGTGTGGCAAACAGAGCTAACAGTGTTGCCACTGTTTCTTTCTTCAGGTACTTCAGGACATTTAGCAGTTTTCCCAAAGCCTGAGCACCTGAAGTCCTAGGAATGTGGAAGTTTCTCACCTTCCCTGCTCTTTTCTTAGGTGACTTCTGATGGCTGCAGGGAACTGGCTGAAAATACACCCCCCTGGCTCCAACACAGGCAGGCAAACCTAAGAAACCATCATTTACTGGTTTCAATCGTATTATTTTTAGATCACCCCCATTGACTGAGCTCTGAATTACAGTTTTTGGTTTGGACTGTGGGCGAGCACAACACACATGGAAAAGTATTTGGGTGCTGTCCCACTGACCTGAGCTGCACCAAGAGTCAGCATACACCCTGTTGGACTTGTACTGGGGCATGAAGGGGCAAAAACCAACTTCAGTTTAGAATCCAGTCTTCCCACACAGATGTCTAAGATTGGGGGATGGTTTCTAGGTTAATCCTCATTTTGTAGGTTTAATGCTTTCCCATGTGGGGTCCCATGTAATTTTTCTACCACAGATGACTTAAAATTAACCTAACCTCTCACGGTCACTGTACCCTGTCACATCAATGAAGTTAATAGCACCAGAAGAGTTAGAACTTGTGAAATGTTTCTGTGACTGCAAATATTGAGCCCCATTTCCATGACAAATCACTGAAATCTGAGAAATCTAATTTACAACACAAGTTCCTTTGTTTTGTGTGTCTTTCCCAACTCAAATTCAAGTCAGAAACTCTCTGGGTTGTGCAGTAACTCTAATCTAGCAGAACTGTGGGTGTAAGAGGGATGAAAAACAATTACATGAGGTCTCCAGGGCTGGTTTACCATGACTCCAAACCCTAAATTGCTCATCCCTTGAGCGTGGTTTACAACTGCAATGGATCCTGGCAGAGCTGCGTAACCAGTATTTAAATAAAGGGGAGGCAGCAAGCCCTCCTGAATCAGTGGCATCTGTTCTGGGAAGGGCTGACCCAGAGACACCCACAGCAAGAAGGTACTGAAACCCTCTATCTCCTCCTAGAAACAGAATTGAAGGTCACAAAGTAAAGACCCCTGCAACCAACACTGGCCTCTGATTAAAAATAAATCCTTTCATGCTCAGACAGTGGTTTGAGAAAGGAAAACACTGGACTGGGATGAAATCTTGAAGAATTGATGACTGAAGGAACCTTGGAGTGGAGACACAAGTGGCATCAATTCAGGTACAGCTCTATATCCCCAGCCATTGGCATCAATGTACAGGAGTCCTCCCTCCTCTTACACTTAATGTCTTTCACAATAAAAGTGATTTTTATGGTGCTTTTATCTGGGATATTGTGAAAGTAACTCAGTCTTAGGAAACGACAGATGAAAGTCTGCTTGGTGTCACCAAGCCACCTCTGGAGCTAGGAAAATCATGGCCCTCTGTAAACAGTTGGTGCTTTGCCCCAGTATGAGAATTAGTATCATTATTTCCAAGTGATAGGGGCTGCTTCTGTCTCTGCAAGAATTATAAACAAAATAAAGCACTGTGGTGTGGTCCTCCTACCCCTTGTATTGTACTCTCAAGGCTAGCAGACAGCAGAGGTATTCAGGCACTTACCTGGCTCACTTCATTTAAAACTCACTAGAGGAAATACTGGTAAAACACATTATTTGAATGGCCTGCATAACTTACTGCTGTCACTTATAACTGAGAAGGAACCACAAAGAGAAGAACTGATGTTTATAGGAGTGAAAACATTCTCCGTTATTCCACACAAGGGAAGGGCATCTCTTGCAGTCTCATCAGCCCTTTGGAGAAGACAGGTTTTCATAAAGTACCTGAAGCAGGGGTTTGAAAATGGAGACCCATTAAAAAACCTCAGCACCCTAAACTGCAGACCATACCAGAAATGTTCCTCATGAGCAGGTCAATATATAAATATACTTCACATCTTATCTGTATTTCTGCAGAAAACCATTTAAGTTTCATCAAGCACCCAGTGCCTGACTGGCACAGACCAAGGGAGGCTGTGACCCGAACAGCAGCTCTAATGATCCCATCACAGATGGAGTATCTTGCAGTATCCTACACAAATATTAGTCCTGGTGCCAGCAAGTAGTTTTGCCTGGTCTTTTGCTGCCTGATCAATCTCATGTAAGTCACTATTCCCTCACTGCAGGATGCCATCCTCTCCCTCTTGACCAGATACCCAGTGGATTATTTTTGTCCCAGATCACATAGTCCCAATGGTACAATTACATGCTGACCTCAAAGACTTACTTTTAAATTACCCTTCTTTACCAAACCCTCTGTCTAGTGGGTTGGGTGGTTTTCTTATTTTTTATTTTTATATCTAAATGGTTAAATAGTGGGTGTGGTTGGGGAGAGAGGAAAAGAAGAAAGAGAAAGAAGCAGACAGAGCAAACAGTAGGGGAGACAGTCGTGAGGGTCACAAGTGTGCTCAGGAGGGGGAAGGCCATGTGCTCTGGGGAAGAGACACTTGGCTTCCTCTCTTTCCTCAGCAGCATCTTCTTCTGGAAGGTCAGTTCTCATTTTCAACAAACATCATTTCACCACAGAGACAGTGGCAGTCCCTCTTCCTCATAACTACACCTAAAGACTTGTTCTTGCAGCCACTGCCTAAATCCAGAGACTCAACAAACCAGCATCCTTCAAACATGGCGTGAAACTTGGGGCTTCCTGTAAATGCTCACTGATGTTGAATATTTTCTAAACATAAGAGAACAGAAAAGCAATTGAGAAGGGCTCTGAAGGGCCTAAAGGTGAAGAGACCTAGGATAGGGAGAGGCAATCAGAACTGTAGAGATGAGTTCACAGTGAAATGAATGTTGGATAGGTGTCATCTGTCCATGTTTCTATCAGCTGACAATTCCATCAAATTTCTGAAAACTTTCATACCACACAGAGAAACCTCTTCAGGAGAGATGAGCATCTTCTTTGAGGATGAAGTCTGTCCTTGCAAGGAAAAAAAGGGAAGGAACTCACAGGCTGACAGGAGGAACACTATATTTTCAGTTTGCTACACGGCTTCCCCTCCACTCTAAACAGCTTTAAAGCCCAGCTGAAATGGTTTTATAGCTGGCTGGAGCCACAGTGAATTGGCTCCATGGGACACAAGGAGCATTTGCTGAGATGGTTGTGAGATCTGATCTTCTAATAGCCTGCTACCACCTGGGCAGTGGTCACCTTGTGCTCATAATGGTCGTCTTCTTCTTCAGGCATGCATATTGCTTCCACACTGTTCCATATACCTTATCTTCTGTAGCCTTTTCTGCACACTTGGCTATGTCTCAGTCCTGAGAGTGTGAGCTTCTGTCAAGTCAAACCTCACCAACAAAAAGCCAAGAATAGTACTTGCAGAGGAGGCTTGCACATGGTGCCCCAAGCCGCAGGTATTTGAGAAGAAGGCATCTGTCACTCAGGTGAGTGAGCATGAGACCCTGCTCTGAGGGGGGTCTGATTACAAAAGTCAGATCCGAACACCATCAGATTGGAAATGATGTCAGCATTTCCAGTAAAGTCAGCTTTCCAGCTGTTTGGAAAGGAATGGTCCTCTTCCCTTTGTTCTTTCTGCAGCTCCCCTTGGACACAGCATCTTTTCCCCTTCTCCACTTACTACACCATTGTGTTGGGGCGGTTTCTTAGCTGGCCTCACCCAGGCCTATAGTGGCTGCATTTTATGGTGAGTGAACTGATTCTTGGTGAGGGTTTTTTGTCAATTCTCTGAAATTCTTTGAAGCCTGTGAAACTGAAATGGACTTGACATCTGCTGGAAGAGATGACAGGATGTTTAGCACAGCTATGGCTGGGGCAGAAAGCAGTATCAGAACTCCAGTTAAGTGATACCTATAAATGCTGGCAAGGGACACAGTGATGATGAACAGGCATCTGTGTACTCACCACTTCTCTCATTTGGGTTTAAAAAGCCAAATCTACCTACTAACATTTGCTGAATAGAGTTTGTTTCACCGGTATCAGTCAGCAAGACATCAGTCAAAGGTGTTAATCTATATAACAAAAAAATTCAAATTTCAAACTCTTCTCTTTTAATGAGCTCTGGTAAATTTGCTCCCTTTAAGAGTCCTGGGGTCAACCAATTAGTGACTGCCTAGAGAGAAGCTTAATTAAGCTCAGATAACACAACAGAGGTTTCCCCCCTTGCCCTCCCTCTATACACATCCTCCTTTACACATCTGGATAAAAGCTTCACTGCAAAGCCTGGAGACAGCAATTGCTGCAAGCAGAGTCTCTGAGAGCACATCTGAGCTCCCAAAAAGCATTGCAAACTCTTGCATCATGCAGAGGCAGTAGAAGCCAAAGCAGCTAGGAAGTGAGAAGATCCACTCCGGCAAGCTGCTGCCACAGGGATAGGGTGTCACTGGGAACAACAAAAGGTGTTTTTACTGAGGAAATGTGGTGCCACGAGTTATTAGTCTTCCTCCTTCAGAGGCAGGAATTCTAGAGCTGCTCTGATGGTGCTGCTCTTGCAGCAGGAGCAAGCCAGCCATTCAGAACTAGTCTGACAAATCTGGCTCCAGCTGCTTGGCTTTATTAACGACAGAAGCCCTGGAGGGGTGGGATCCAGAGGCATCACAGCAATTTTTTTCCCCTTTCCTAAGCACAAAAGACTGAAGTGGAATGTAGCTGAGGAATGCTTCGCCCATGGAATGGATGTAATAAATCTCCTTGGATGTGATATTTGGTTTATTTTGTGGGAGTCATTCAAAAGGAAAATGCAGATTGTGGGGCTTAGTGCTCAGCCTATGCTGGCAAAGGATCCCTGACAAAGAATGTCCATTGGCAGGGAATTTCCTGACTTTGCAAGTGAGCAAATGCCTCTTTCTCAGTTACTCTAAAAGCTGTTTTGTTATTATATAAAAGATTCTATAAAGCAGATGGTGATCGTTTCTTCTCTAGGTCCACCAGAAGAAGGACAAGTAATAATCAGCCCGATTTGCAGGAGGAATTATTTGGGCTATGCTCAAGAAAGTGCTTTTTTTTCCTGGACGGTCTCCTGGGCCGCAGGGGGCTGCTGGGGAGGCTGCAGCATCCCGATCGCTAGAAGCATTTCACGCCCACGTCAGGCACTGCTCCTGGGTGACTCCACCTTGGAGAGGAGGGGATGGCTTCAGAGACTTCCTGAAGTCCCTGCCAACCCTCTGGTGATTACTACTGTATGATTATTATTTAATAGCAGGAGTTGCTTTTGGGATAGGTGCTTAAGGAGGTTTTTTCCTGTGCCAAACATCACTGGACCTAAGGATATATTAGCAGGCAGAAGTTGGGGAAGAAGAAAACAGAAGGGAACTGACGTGCAGGCAGATTGGATTTACAGCAGCAGCATGGCAAAGAAAAATCCCAAAGGTGACTATGGAACTGCCAGAGAGCAAGACGAGGCCAGCCTCACTAACAGAGGTGGGCAGGGAGGAGGGAAGGGATTACTTCTGGGGTCTCAGGAATACCAGAGAATTCCCTGGGAAGGTCATGACAGAGGCCAGTCAGGTGGCAGAAAGCCATCTGGGACCCCTAAACGAGGTTTAAAGGGGACCTGCTGGAAGAGGAACAGACTGCATGGAGCCAACCAGAGCTGTCTGCAGCAGTTCCACCCACGGTGGAGGGTAGAGGAGACAGTCAGCCATTAGGGGTACACAAGATGTTTTTAAATGGTAGAGACTTAGTTATTGCCACTGGTGGTAAACCTTCAGCTGTAAAAAGCCCAAAGCCCTTCCAGCCATCTCTTTGGACAGGAGTAGGGTAGCCTGAGCAGGCAGATCTGCCACTAGAACTGCAGGACACCTGGGGATGGGTGGAAGTGTGGTCCCTACACAAACTCAGTGACCCTTGCTGTGAACCCCAGAAACTGTCCAGGCTACGAGTGGTGGCATCACTGATGAAGACCACAGTTCAGAGGGGTCAGCAACACAAGCCATTGTCTTGTTGCTCTGTTCATCCTCCTGAAGCGCAATTTTGTTCACTCCATCAGGTTACTGGAGATTCCCCTTTCTCCTCTCCTCATAGAAGAAATTAAAAAGGATACCACTAACAAGATAATTGCCAAGATTTTGATCTCCTAGAAGAGAACGGGTGTTTGCAGTGCTCAGTGGAGAGGCTGAAGCCTCCATAATAGATTTTAAGAGTCCTTCAGGTCATTGCCGACCATTGTCTCCTGCTGGAAATTACATGTATTCAGTGTTTCCTTTCTTGTCAGGGAACACAAATATCTTCTGGGCTGCACCCTGTGTTTTCATGTGGAGAGGAGGTGCCCATGTGACGCAAGTGACCTTATCAAGATATTAGCACTCTTGGATTATTACCAGGGCTGGACGGAGCATTTTGCTGCCGTTATCATTGCTATTAATTTTACATTTATAGAGAGCTGCAAATTTACACAGTGCTTAATAAACACAAAGTTTCCCGGACTGTAACTAGTATAGGAGAACTGGGAGGCCTTTTTTTAAAAAACACTCATTTTTTTTTAATAAACAATTGCATGATATTTCTATGTTATTTTTTCACTAGTGATAGGCTGAAGATTAGGGGAGCTGCTGCCACACTTCTATATGGCCACACACAACTCAGGGCATTAATTGCAAAAGCAAACAGACCTATCATTCTTCCAGACAGAATGGCAATTTTATACCACTTATCCCACTGACATCATCTAAAGTTTTGGGCAGAGAGGTCCAAAATATGCTGGGTAAGACTGAACAAGCAGAAGACCTTATTAATGTCTCCTCCACCACACACCCAGAAGTATCATTTTGTGCAACACTCCATGGCAGAGAGACTCAAGAGAAGAAAAAGGAACAGCAAATAACCATTGGGACAGGGAGGATGGAAGTTGCAAGGGAAAACTGGAAGACATGAGGCCATAACAAAAGGGAAAAGAGCATGTGCTGAAACCAAATAATCTCTGCTGAATTAAATAGGCAGGTTGAAAAATTCTTGGTGAAAGCACCGGGTTAGGCTCCAGATCTGAGTCATCACATATTGGTGATCAAAGAGGACTACAGACAGCAGTGATGTTGAGCCCAGTATTTGGGAAGCAATCAGATAAGCGGAAACAAATGTCTGAAGGTGATTTTTGAGTGGAAAAAACCCAACAATAAGAACAACAACAAAGCAAAAAAACCCCCCACAAAACAAAAAAGGCTTTAAATGCAGAGATGACATGTGCTACAGCAGAAACTCTGGCAGGTAACCCTGTGAGATACACACTCCCTGAAGGTGGAAATACCTGCCAGGAGTTTGGGTCCTCTGCTGTGTGCTCTATCTTCAGCCCCTCGTAAGGAGTTAAAGTTCTGCCACTCTCCGCTCACTGCTTTTGAAGCAGAGCCCTGGCTGTGAATCAGGCATACCGCTCACGCAGTTTACCTTGGCAGGCTGTGAATGTCCTACTGCGGGCTACAGGGTGTGGACAAGTGTGCCCAGGCCCTTTCTGCACAGCTTCTCCATATCCTCTAGAGGCTGGCATGGACGAATGGCCCAGCCTTGGAAAATATCTCACAGAGAATGCTGCTTCTGAGCTGTACCCCAAGGAAGCCAGGCTGCACTTGGGGAAAACTTAGTAAGAGGCTGGGTGAAGCTCCCTGAGCTCTGCACATGGCGAGAAGCAGAGACTTGAGCTTTTGAGAAGTTCACTTGAGAACATTCCCTTACATCTTAGTCCTGACACTGTGCTTTCAGCCCAACACCTGCCTATGTGCCATACACTGTGGCCTGACATATTTTTGGAGTGCCGATCCTGTGTGGATGTAGCATATTTATTCATCTGCCTCTTCCACCAGACTATCCCAAAATACCTGACCAGGCATTAACGGCTTCAAACTCCAAGGCCCCACAGCAGAATTTCCCCACCAAGTACTGCTTTTAGCGAGAAGGACCCTGAGGCAGGTTTGAAGGCCCTGGGCCTTATTCCAGGCACATCCAAACACAGTTTTGCAAACACCTGTCCAGGTATCTTTCTGTACTTCTCACGTAGAAGCCCAAATGTAATCAGTCCAGTTCCAGGTCACGATCCCACAGGGAACTGCATATTGTTCTAAATATGAATTTTCCCTCTGTATACCACTGCTTATCTTAGTACAACAATCATGAGGGCTAAGCCACGGTGGTTCTGCTGTGCACAATGTTACTGCAGAGTCCTTGACAGTACTCTCCACAGAACATTTCCACTTCACTTTAACCCACCATTGCTCCATCTGTACATCTCACTGCATCTGCCAGGCACAGAGAACGTGATTCGATTTGGAGTTTTTCCACATGGGCCAATAAGATACCAGAGTCTGTATATGAGCATATACAAGTTATTTTCAGCTTGTCTGTGACATCCAATTCCACCCACCAGGCTTCCAGAGATATATAAATCATGGAGGTGTCTAAAATAACAGGCCCTGAGGAAACATCTGTCACCTCCACAAGCTTGTGAGGGAGGAGAATGAAGCATTCAACTCCACAACTTACTGAATCTTCTTTTAGCTATAAGAAAGTAGAGAGCAGCCAGTCTTTCTGACACAGCCCACATGCCCTGGCAGTTGGGTATTCTCATTGTCTTCATGCTGCATTTGACCTGTGAGTCTAACACGGGCAATACAGAGGTGCTCAGCAAACCTCATGGCATTTGTGTCACCTCACCTTTACCTTCAAAAGACACAGATTGCTTCAAAGCCTTTTTGTTTCTCCAAAATTGACTGGTGGCTGGCCCTTTGCACCTGATCTCTTAATCAAAGGCACACAGACCTTGCTGTGATGGAGTCTAGCCCTGAAACCCGCCACCTCCTGAAGCACGCGGGCCAGAGCCTTGCCCATCCTACAGACATTCCCCTTCCGACACGAGAAATCAGGGAGAGAACTGCGAAGTTGTGTCCCTGCTCTCCCGCTGCTCCTGCTGGAGTCACCTCCTCTCTTGGGCACCAACTCCACTCCCTCTCTGTTGCCCTTTCTCGCGGAACACAGAGCAGTGGATCACTGGAAGGGCATGAACACAGCCTTCCAGCCCTCCTGCCGCCCGCCCGGACCCCGCAAGCCGGGAGCGCAGCGCCGGGCCCGGACCGCGCCGCCGCTGCCCCCTGGCGGCGGGCGGGGGGCGCTGCCGGTGCTGCCTGTGCTGCCTGTGTGCTGCCTGTGCTGCCGGTGCTGCCCGTGCTGCCGGTGCTGCCCGAGCTGCCCGTACTGCCGGTGCTGCTGGTGCTTCCCGTGCTGCCCGTACTGCCGGTGCTGCCCGAGCTACCCCTACTGCCCGCGCTTCCCGTACTGCCGGTGCTGCCGGTGGTGCCTGCGCTGCCGGGCCATGTCCGTGCCGTGCCCGTGGCTTCCTGCCCGTCCCCGCCCGTGGCCGTGGCCGTGCCCGGTGCGCAGAGCCGAGCCCCCGGGTCACGGCCGCGGTAGTTCGGGCAGGTGAACAGGACGGATCCGGCCGCACGGGACGGAACAGCAGAGCTCAATATTCTCTCCGCCTGCGTATCTCAGGACCCCCGAACTATCGGTGATTTTTCGGAAAGTTTGCGAAATTTTTTCCCCTAAGAAACCATGTGGTGTTTAACGCGATTTTAGTCAGGATTGAAGGAAAAAAAACTCAGCCGGAACCGAAGCAACCCAACCCAAGCCCGCAGCGCCAGAGGGCGCCGCCGGTCCTTAGGGAGCAGCTGGAGCTCCCGCAACCCGAGCTGGCCCTTCGGCAGAGAGGAGCTGCCTTCCCTCCATCCTAAAGCAAGGCCTTCGGGAGAGGGATCCGCAAATGCCTGCTCAGGCTTAGAGACCACGTCTTCATCTCCAGCTCAGAACTAAGCCATCCAATAGGGATGTTTCACTAAGCCATCCAAGAGGGATGTTTTCCTCAGGGTATGTAGGACAGAGCCGACACTAAAGCTGCCTCTCCTAGCAAGAGGTCACTGTGTAGGAGTTCTTGACATCTTTCCATCACTGCACTGATAGATGAGCACCAGCCTCATCCAAATGCCAAAACAGGTCCAAGATGTAAACACTGAGGAAGATTTTAAAGGATGAGATGCCTAAGCTGTCCAAGCTGGCTGTTTCTTACTGGATGAAGCCGACTCTAACTCAGATGTAACAGTGGTTCAAATAGTTTTCACTGTCAGCTTGGCTATTTACAGGTATGTTGTGATCAGCGTGTCATTTTACGCCAACTGCACACTCGCAGAGAGGCTGGGGAAAGACGTGACACTGAACCCCCAGTAGCCATGGCTATACTGGTAGGAGGTGCTAGCTAGCAGCTGGCTCCAGTCTGTCTCCACTGCCCTGGCAGCAAGGTGACCATGCAGCGAGAAGTGCTCCTGCTCACTGTGCGTCAGTATGTTGATGGTGTCATGTCATCTGTTCCCTGCAGGAGCCTGGAGTTGCAGTGTAGAAGGATGGGATAAGCCAGGAACTAATTCTTTCCACTTCTGCAGCCTTTTGACTTATGTTCTGAATTGCATCAAACACCTACCTTTTGCAAAACCATCCAATATTTAAAACAAAATCCAAACAAAGCTAGAAAACAAACGTGGAGAGTTAACCCAGGTTAGGTCCCTGCCCTTGTAAGAACTTGGATTTATAAAGGATTCGTAGTGCTTGGCTGAAGGTAAAACCCCATATTGAAGAAGTGATCGATGTCGTAAGAGGGAGTGGATAATTAGAAGAACATGGGAAGTTTCACAGACATTAATGTTCTCAGTGACATGACAGCAGATTAAACTGGCAAATATACATTTGATAAAATGATGTAAATGGTAGCAGATCACCTTACTCAGATGGATAGAAGAAGGAACTGCATAAGGGCATCCTTACAGATTCTTTGCATGTGCAAGAGCTGATCACCAGTGCCATTGCTGTGTCAGTATCTTTAATGTTTTACCTTTGATGTTGGCTCAGCACACTCTAGGACCTACGGTTTCTGCATAGAAGCAGCTCTTTAGGCTGCCTTGGGTTGCCAAGCCATCTCCAAGTCATGCAGAGGAAGAAACATCCACAGAAACAGGGGGGGAAATCAGTGGAAGATCTATAAAGGGATGATAGCTTATGAAAGATCTGCTAGAAAAGTGCCAGTAAAGCTGAGCACACTGAATTTGTGTGTTGCATTTGGTAGGAAACTACACAGCAAATTGTCTGTATTTAGGCTCAGATATATAAAGAATTAAAAAAGGCATGTCAGGGCTGAGCTGTCTGCTCCATGGAGAGTACAGGCAGAGCCTTCCCAGCCACAAGGCACTGCAGAGACTGCAGGGAAGTGCAGCAAGTGGAGCATCAGACAGGGAGACTTCAGTCTGAAGTCCAAATCATGGACATGAGCTGACAACATGAAAGAAAGAACCAGGAAGCTGCTCAGGAGAATCGTCCTGGAGCAGTTCACCAAACATCCTATTCTTTTTAACAGTTGTTCCACAGGCAGTTTCTCAGTTGTAGTGTATACTTTTTTAAAAGGGGAAATATCTAGACAACTGACCGCTTCTTCAAGAGATGGCAACTAAGTTCAAAGTATATAGATTATATACTGAACAAAGACATAGATTCCACTGAGCTTCTAGTGACTGAAGATTTTTATTTGGCTGAAAAGTAATCAGAACCAGAGTCTGGAGAAATTTAGCCCTGAAAAGTTGTTTGGTTTGGGTATTTTTCTGCATACAACAGTACCTGATTACTGTTTCTGATACTGTCATCTACTTTAATAAGCAAATTCCCTCAAAGGGCAGTTGGCCCTAATATATCCCTCTTCTTTTTCCATCTCCTTGGCCACATATTGCTTGCTGTGCCAAGTGCTAAATGACTCTCGGAAAGTGCTAAGAGGGTGTTGTGAAAGGGCTAAGCTGAGTTTCACAAACAACTGCCTGTATAGAAAAACAGTCCCATTGATAGGTAGTGCCAGGAGGCCCAACAGCACTCTGGTTGAAGACTCTTGTTTTGACAAGACTGGAGAACTGAACTTCATGATTGCCTTCTTAAGATAATTTAAATGAGAACTTTTCATCTGGTGGAAATGAAAGTTCTTTTGACCTTGACTGAAATGAAACCACTGGATGCTTTGGTCAGAAATATTTGATAATATCAGTGTGTTCCTGCTAACCAGGTCAAGATCATCTGCTCTGCCTCCTCCATCAGAAACCACCTCTGCAATCAGTCTCAGCACTTGATAATTCTCAGAAGTGAAGAGCAGTTCCTGGAAGTTGATAGGAACGAAGCCACAAGCCCACTGAGCCTGGTGTGAACTTGGCTTCTGAAGCCCCAAAGTCAGGAAGAAACCCAAAGTATTCATACCGCAAAGAGGCACTGAGTTGGGAATTCAAATATTCTTCAGCTAATCACCACTGCTCAGCCATCAGGAGAAAAAAAATTGGACTGATGTTTTATCTTCTCCAACAAATGGCAGCATGTTGGGGCCACCAACAAGCATTGGCCAGTGTATAAACTACAACTTGCAAGTAGAGGAAAAGCTACACCATTCAAGAAGCCACTTAACTTGCAAGAACTTTTTAAGAAAGGGGAGTGGGTGGGTCTTTCAAGTGAAGTAGTTTCCCGGGTGAAACCAGATCAGTCTGATTGCAGCTTGTTCATCTTAAGTGTTGGAAGATGTGTGTCTTGCCCCGTGTGCACATGAACTGGTATCACAAGACACCTCATTGCGCTATTAGTCACTGTCACTTGGGGGATCTCTGTGTCACTGGTCTGCAGCACATGGGTTTACTCCAGTGAGTGCTGGCATAGACTGGCTTCCAGCCCAAGTAAGCAGCCACTCTATGACTAATGGGTAGAGTTACTTATTTTAATCCCAACCCAAAATGCTTGGAAAAAACCCTCCCTTCTTTAGTTAGTGATTGTTTTGGGGTTTTTTATAGGGTGCTTCAGATACTATGAATTTATGTATAAAATAGATGTAGCATCATGAACATTGAGGGCTGCCTTGATAATTGTTTTAATTTTGTAATTAAATTTTTGCAATTACTGCAGGTTAGATGCTTGCTAATACATTTAAATCAGTCCAATGAATTGGGTTTTTATACTAACAACACATTTTGAAAGCACATGCTTCCCTTAAGAAGCATAGCATCTGTAACTGTTGTACTGAGCTATTTGGGTTTGGAAATGTGTTTATTATGAAAAATGCCACAGAGCCCGTTATATCTTATGTAGTGTTTGCCATGTAGGCTATTTATAAGGCAAGCTATTTATAAGGTAAGTCATTCATAAGGAAAGTTAGATAGAGTTATTTATAAGGAAAAGCCAGGCTCATCTCATTTTATAGTTGGAGATGTTGTGGCACAGGGACATGTGAAAAGCTTCCCCTGTGTCATGCAGCAAGTCTGATTTGACCCAGCTCCTGCTACATGCCCACTCAGCCATGGTGCCCTTTTTTTTTCTTTCCCCCAACTCCACAGCAAGCAGGATGGTTCAGTTTTCTCACATCCTTCAAGCTATGGTTTACTGCAGGGGACACAGCTTTCTAAGTAGTGATAGATCTCCACAGAGCTTCCCAACTTCGTGTTTCTTGATTGCTTTTCAAGACAAATGTACATCTGCTAATCTTATTTCATCCAAAAGAAAGGAGATGTTAGTCACTCGATTTGGCCCATCGATGTTAGCAAACCTATATTTGTCACTCACCATTGGCTAGGCTCTTCTCCTGTTTGAGAAACAGGGTGAAAGACTCAGTGGGTTCCAGAATTTTTCTGCGTTTTTGGTTGCTTTGTTTCCTCAATGAAATTCATAGCTCTAGGGAGAATTGAAAACATGGAGGAAAATATTGTCATTTTTTTCCCACTTAAATCACACCAGATACTAGTAGCTACTGAAACAAAAAATGTCCACATGAATGTAGGCAGAAAACCAGACTGCTGCCTGCACTGACAAGGCCTTAGGCACTTTATATTGCCTCCTGGAAGCTTCCCAGGAGGCAATCACACCAGGATGTTCAGAAATAGCTCAACAGGAAAAGCTGGGGACATAATTCATGGCCTTTTACCATCAGCGGCTGTGGGGTTTCTCCGTAACTTGGAAGGTAGGAGGAAGCTGCTCTGCTTTCACTGTCAAATATTGGCATCTGAGGGGTTTACAGCAAAATAAGTAATTTGGTCTTCATTTCTGGCACAGCTGTTCAGCTGTGGCCACCCTGAGCAGGTGCCTTGAGCTTGTTTCCATCTACATCCCACCTTTACTACCCCACTGTCAGGCCTGATCATGGCTACAGCTTCCTTGGATGAAGTTGGTCACAGTATGGTGAAGGACACTCTTGCATGGCCATCTCTACAACTTCATGGCCTTGTGCCTAAGTGGCAGGGGATTTCATTTCTTCCCAGGGTCTCTGTTTTGAAGCAGAAACCTCTTTTTGTCCCACTCCAGCAGTCAGTGAGAACATTTTATCTTTACAAGCCCATGGTTACTGTATCATTCCCTAGTCTTGCCCTTCTTAAGCAAACCTTAATCTTTCAAAACACCTTCTCAGGTTTGCTGGCTGGCTGTGAAACCTTCTATTTGTGTCATTCCCCAGGCCAGGAAGAGCAAACCAGTCACCTACTGCATTGGTGCTTCGAGCACCCCACATTAGCTTGGCTCTTTTTTTTTGGAACAGCATTATATTGTTGACTCCTGTTTAGTTCCTGGCTGACACCTCGAGCTGCTTTTCTGCAGTACTGCTGCCTGGCCGCTTATTCACCATTTTCTCTTTGTGCTTTTGATTTCTTCCTCTTAAGTGTAGCACTTTGCACTTTTCTTTACTGAGTCGTTGATTTTCTCCAATTTAGCAAGATCATTTTGAATTCTCAGTCCATCCACCAAACTGTTTGCATCCTCTTCCAGCTAGATGATGTCTGCAGATTTTATGAGTACTCTTTATTCCCTCATCATAGGTTGTTAATGAAAATACTGCATAAAATGGATTCCACACAGATGTTGGAAGGACCCCATTTGAAAATTCCTCACTCTAAGTCTGACAGAGAACAATTGATATCTGGGTTTTAAAGCTATTTTTGTCACCAGTCATGCGCCTCCTTTATGAGAATTTAATCTAAGCTGTATTTTCTTTGTTTGCTTAGGAAAACATCATGTGGAATGGCATCAAAACCTTGTAAGAATCAAGATGAATGACAACTGTTACTCCCTCCTTACCTGCAAAGAAGGCTGTGTAGACCTCACACTGACCTAAGCTGAGAAAGGTATTTTTGTACAGGCTTGAGCTGCTTTATCAGTTTCCAATCTTCAGTTCAATCGCTGCAGTTTTGTGTGTAGCCACAGCCCAAGTAATTATCTCCAGTATCGCCATGATTAAAGCTCATTCAAAATTTCAGCAAGCTTCAATAAAACATTTTCCTTCCTCACTACAAAAATATATAGTCAAAGTTCAGGGATATTTTTTATAATTCCAAATTCAGCGAGGGAGAAGTTGGCACTAATACACATGCAGCAGTGAAAAACGCCTTTGCAAAACCACATAGATGTAGGTAGATTCTTGAAGACGCTTCATACTTCGTAAAATCCAGATTCAAGAAAGCATGCTGATGTGTGCTAATAGTTGTGTATCACATCAGTCTAATGATTTTAATTTATGTACTGTTCTGTACTACTATGAAGTTCCTGATGCAATCAGTATCATTGCAAGAAAGTAAAGCTGTTCTTACAGATGAGTTACAAATACTCATTAGCCATCAGATGTTACATTAGACAAGTGTTTGCTATATCTTCATTATATTATGCACTTTTTTGTGCTGTTTATTGGTCACCTGTGTACTTTGTGGCCTTCATCACCCCAGTGTCTAAGCAACTTGATCTCACACACACCTGTGTTAAATAGTGGTCCACCTCCCACAGACCAGAGACCCTTTTTTTTAAGGGAAACTAGTAGTTTATCAGAAGGAATGAATGGTTATGACTCTGCAGTATTGGAAGTGACTAATCCAGTGTTGTAAATGGGATAAAAGGAAATGGCATGTATTTTGAGAACAAACAGTAATCATTGACACAGTAATTTGCATCCCTGGATGTTCTAATAATGACTAAGTATCACTTCCCCTTGTTTGCATAAGGAAGAGGAGGCAGAGAAATCCAGTGATTTGGTTAGTTCACCACCAGCAAGCCACTGGAAAAGAGAAGATCTGGATGTAGATCACTTTTCTTGCACCCTGTTTTCTGCTACATGTTTGAAATGCTGCATTACAACAGGTGTGATCCGTTCCAGTGCTAAAAACTCTGTAAAGGCTTCTCAAGTTCATGCCAGAAATAGCCAACAAGAGTGGGTCAAGACTGTGGTGGATTTGAGAGAGATGGGGTACAGTACATTGGCTTCAGAAGAGCTGGTTTGGGTGGGTGACTTGGAATTAATGACAATTTACATATATTAAATGCCAGCAGCTTCAATCTGTGCTGTCTTGCTGATGGAGCTAACAGATTTTAGCTGCCAAAGAAAACTTTCTGCTCTTCAGAAACTGATTGCAAAGGACCAAAGTATATTAAGTGACCCTTCTGCTTCACAACCAAGTTATATGGATTTAGATGGGGGTACTCACTACAAGTAGATCCTAAAGGTGTATTTATACAGTGAGCAGCTCTGCACAAAAATTTCTAGACAGGCAGTCTCTGGAAAGTCAGAACCACTGCATCAGAGGGATGGAGTGTTTGCAAGCTGAAAAGCAAATACGTTTAATGTCTTAATTTTTAGAAGAAAATTAAGCACCTGAGGTACGATTTGCTTTGCATTAAATAAAGGGAGTGCAAAATACCATCAGTGGGACTGGTGATAGCATTCTAAATTGTCTTTAAAATTCACATTGGCTACATACCACAGGACAAGGGTAAATAGCAGTTAATACAACCTTTACTTAGCTTCTCCTGACAAATATAAAGGGTGAGGCAGTCTCACACTGACATCTGGCCAGATATAGGTAAGACAAACCTAGAAAAGGTAACCACTCTTTATCGTAACTATTTATTTTCATGTGGTTATGGATCCAAAGAGAAGAGCAAAATGGGTGGATCTTACCGACTACACAGATCAAGAATATGATAATCTTTAACAGGGTCTGCCTAGTACCTCTCTCAAGCTCACATAGCTAAACACAGGGATTAGACTTCACTGAATATAGGAGGTAAGAGTTACTGGGAATGTGTAGGGTTCAGTTACAAGAAGCAAAGGGCAGAATATATAGCGGCTCGATAGCTCTCAGACCAAAGGGAAGGACCAGAGCTGGTGAGGGCCAAGCTCTCCTGCCAGAGTGGCCGCCCTGTCTCACCTGTGAGCAAGCATCTTCACAGAATGGGGAAAGTTGGAAGGGCACTGAAGGTGATCTAGTCCAACCTCCCTGCTCAAGCAATTTACTCGCCCGAGAGCACTTTACTCAGCATTGTGTACAGATGGCTTTTGCATATCTCCAGGAAAGGAGACTCCACAACCTCTGTGGGGAACATGTTCCAGTGTTCAATCACTTGCACAGTAAAAAAGTTGTTCCTTGTGTTCAGGTGGAACTTCCTGTTTCCTGTTTTCTCTTGTCCTGTTGCTCTGCACCACTGAGAAGAGCCTGGATCCATCCTCTTGGCACCCTCCCTTCAGATACTTAATAGGCATTGATGAGGTGCCCTCTCAGTTGTCTCTTCTTGAGACTGAGCAGATCCAGCTCTCTCAGCCTGTCCTTGTAAGGGAGATGCTCCCATCCCTTAATCATCTTTGTCACACTCCAGTGGACACGCTCCAGGAGCTCCATGTCTCTCTTGTACTGAGGAGCCCAGGATTAGACAAAGTACTCCATATATGGCCTCACCAAGTCTGAGCAGAGGGGCAAGATCATCTCCCTAATGGCCCCCAGGATATCATTTGCCTTGTTGGCCACAAGGCCACACTGCTGGCTCATGGACAGTCTGTTGTCCACCAGGACCCCTTTGTCCTTCTCCACTGAGCTACTTTCCAGCAGTTCAGACCGTGCCATCTTTCCAGCAGACCATTTTCATGTGTTTCAGGTTGGGTGGAAACAAAAAACCCGAAGAACTCCAGTCGGTTATTAACCCCCAGCCTGACACCAACTTGACAGCTTTGTAGGTGTACTACACCCTCCTTCTGCTGTTTGCCTTTGCCTTACAGCAAAAGTGCTGCTGGGATTGTGAGGTCTCTCGTGTGTGAGTAACCCTGATGTGCTGTGTGATTGGCACCCTTTGGGCACCACTGCAATAAAGATGAAAAAATATTTGTTTACATTTGAATAGGAGATCGGAAACTCACTGATTCTGACTCATTGCCATAGCACCAGATAAGTAGGAACACCCTTATCTTTTCTACTGCATTTTCCAGCTGGTTTGTTTGTTGTTGTGGTTCTTATGGGTTCTTTTTGTTTGTTCTTTTTAGTTTCTTTCTCCCCCTACCATGTCTGAGTGTTTTCATGACTCTTAGTTCTTTTCTCTGGTTTTGCCTCCCTGTTTTTTCCTTTATTTTACCTTCTTTCTACACACTTTGCTTCCTCTTCAGCTCTCCCTGTGGCTTGTTTTTAACTTCTCATTGTAAGTCCTTCTTTTTAGGTTTGTTCCTCTCACGGGCTATCCGAAGCTGTCATTCTACAACAGAGGAAGAGACAGAGACATTTGAGCTGGAGAAAGGCATTGGCAAGAAGAGAAATCTGGGGGTCAGGGAAGTTGCAAGTGAGCAAGGAAGAGGAGAGAGGGAGAGGAAAACAGGAAGGAACACTCACCGGGATACAGGCAGCAACAAAGAGAGGAAAGAAACATTTCAAGGAAGGATGATGGGAAAAAGATGGGAAGCTAGGGAAACACATACACAATAGCAAGGGGAATTAGAAGGATGTGAGGATGATTAGGAGGCAGGAGAGAAGGAAGATTTCATAGAGGAGAGTAATTAAAGGTAGAAGTATTCTTGCACTTAGAGCTGAAGGGAAAGAGACAGGAAAAAGAAGGAATGAAAGAAAAAAGAAATTTAAATCCTAAAAGAGGTCTGTCCATGAGAAAAAGATTCTAATCACACCATTTGGGCCTCACCATTGAAACAAAGAAGGAGCCTCTAAACTTTTCAGAGGCACAGCAGAGGAGCAGGACAGACTGGCCTCAGCAGCAGATTCCCCAACAAGCAGTTCACTCCATCAGCCAAGAGGGAGAGACACAATGAACTAACAAGCCAAAAATCAGAAAAAAAATAAAAAATCTCTGCTGCTTCTGCAGCTGCCTGATGGTGTAAAGGAGCCATCTCGATGACAGAAGGAGATAATCCACCAACAGCCGGTGTGCTAGTAAAGATAAATAAACACAAGCTATTTGATCCCCTCTAAGGACTCCACGGTAGAAGGGGTCTAACTTCCTATCCCTTGGCGCTTTACAAATAGCAGGAAAACATTTGTTTCTGGGGAATACTTAATTTCATTCAGTTCTGTGTGAAAGTAGAATTACTGAGGGCCGTGGTGGGCTGGAAATGGTCTTACGTATTTTGACATTTTTCTTGAATATCTCTCTACGTCTGTAGAGAAGGCATTTCTTCTCCATGAGGGCATGCAGAGTTTGAGGTCTCTCATTTTATCCATCAAGGTTAATATCCAGTCTTTTCATTTCTGCCAGGAAGCATTCCCAAAAGAATTTTAAACTTCTGAGTGAATTCCAAAGAAGTATACATTGATATAATTACTCTGTGGCACTGTAAAATCAGTTTTGCTCATACTGAAGCCCTAGAAGGCAGCAAGCATCCCATGCACATGAGGGAAGACATCGTTCATTTGAAACTAGGGAGTTAAAAATAAATTTTGTCAGGTCTCAATATTAGTAGTGCTGTCATTGCCAAGATCTAGGGATAAAGAAGGGCAAGTTTTGAAGGTAATACAGATATTATTATATTATTTCTCTTGTGCACCTTGACAGAATCTGTGGTACTTCATGTACATCCAAGCTGTTTACAGATGTCATCATGCCTGGAAATAAAACCTCAGGACTGTGATGCTTTCTGAACTCTTCTTCTTCTTCTCTTCCTCCTCCTCTTCCTCTATGTAGCAGTGGCCCCTAGTGGAAGCTGCTGTGTGGGTTGGCCCTGGTCTCCATCTCTCCAGGGAAGAGGCTAGCTGGGATGGCTGCAAACCCACTGCAGGGGCCCAGCAGAGTCACACCAGGCCCTGGAACCATCGGACATCCTCCAGGCTGGCTCCTGCCTAGCACTGGCTGTGGGCAAAGAGTACTTCAAGTGGCAGAGATCAAGGATCCCGTTTTGGTTTAGTAGGGACATGCAGTCCATTTCCTTCACAGCTTTGAAACAGCCTTATATGATTCCTGTTTGAACAGTATGTTTTTATTAAGAGATAAACTGCCTCTCATTCTAAAAAATGTGATGTGAATGACAACATAAGGCCTGTTTTCATTCTCAGAAGAAAAAAACCCCAACCCACAGTACAAGAAGTTTCACTTCATTCAAGTGAAGAGCAAGGTCTGTATAACATTGGCACATGTGAATAGAGGAGCCTCCTGCATTGATTTTTTTTCTCCTCCATCAAAATATTAGTCCCTCCTTTATTCCTGAACTCATAAAAGTGACAAGACTGAAAGAGATCAAAGGTGCATCCTCTAGAGGAGGCTTTCTCTGACAATGTCCCAACTCAGGTGTTTAAGGAGGACTGTAAGAAGTGGGATGTATCCAGAAGGATCTCTCCCCTGCAAGCCTCTGGCAGTCAGTGGTGAAAGTGATTCCTGAGTCAGATGTTCCATCCTTCAGTATATTTGTTTCATGCATTTCTGAACACATTTATACTTTCAGGACCCATGAAATCTTGCACCGATGAGTTCCAAATGTGATTATGCATTGAGCAAAAAAATATTGGTTTTTGTTTGTTTTAAACATTGTCTAATCATTTCACTCAGTGACACTTACTTTTGCAACCTGAGGAATGGTGAATGATCACTCCCTATTTTCCTTCTCCATGCTGCGCTCTCTCTAGCAGGCCTTTTATGTTCCCTTTCAGTTTTATGTTACTTCATCTAAAAGGTCCTAGTCCCCATGTTGGGGACTCAAGGTGAAAGCCACTCCCTATTCCGTTGCCTTGCTAATTCTAGCATATCTTTTCTGAAACAATATCTTTCAGCTTGCTCTGAGGGGGTGGGCACATAACGGCTTCTTAAATAGGCAAAATCCAAACTTTTATTGACATTTATAGACTTCAGATAACTTCAACTCCTCGTTTAACTACCTGGCTCATGGCAAGCACTGAGTGGATGCTTTCAGGAACCCCACTGATATTATCACTGAGAGTAAGGTGACCTAGAACTTTGCAATGTTTTTAAATTATCAAGACTTTTATTCAAATTCACTATGGTGTTTCCAAGGTGGATGTGAAAGAAACTAACCAAATTATGTCATGATAGTCATGACATGACAATAATGGCATAATCATATGTCATGATTATTCTGGGAATTACTGAAAAACATCTGAAAGACAATGTAGTCATTGGTCACAGCCAGCACGGCTTTATGAAAGGAAAGTCCTGCTTTTCAAAATTAGCTTCCTTTTATAACAAGATAACCCACCTATTTGATCAAGGGAAGACAGTTGATGTAATCTTTTTGGATTTCAATACAGTTTTAAATACTCTCTCTCCCAGGATCCTTCTGGAGTAAATGTCCAGCACACAGATGGGTAAACACATTGTGTGGTGGGTGAGCAGTTGGCTCACAGGTCAAGCACAGAGGGTAATAGTGAACGAGGTAACATCAGGCTGGTGACTTGTGACCTGTGGGGTTCCACAGGGCTCCATCTTGGGCCCTGTGCTCTTCTACATCTTCTACATCTTCATAAACCACTTGGATGGAGGACCAGAAGGCATAATGAGTTAGTTTGCCAATGACACGAAATTGGGAGAAGCTGTTGACTCCCCTAAAGGCAGAGAGGTCCTGCAGAGAGACCTCAACAAATTAGAGGGTTGGGCAATAACCAACCATATGAAGTTCAACAAGGGGAAGTGCAGGATTCTGCACCTGGGATGGGGCAATCCCAGATGCATGTACAGACTGGGGAATGAGGTGCTGGAAAGCAGTACCATAGAAAGGGACCTGGGGGACCTGGTTGGTGGCACGTTGAATGTGAGTCAGCAGTGCCCTGGCAGCCAGGAGGGCCAACCACATCCTGGGGGGCATCAGGCAAAGCATCACCAGCTGGTCGAGGGAGGGGATTGTCCCGCTCTTCTCTGCACTGGGGTGGCCTCACCTTGGATATTGTGTGCAGTTTTGGGTGGCACAATGTAAGAAAGATATGAAGCTCTTAAAGAATGTCCAAAGGAGGTCAATGAAGGTGGTGAAGGGCCTGGAGGGGAAGCCATATGAGGAGTGACTGAGGTCACTTGGTTTGTTGAGCCTGGAGAAGAGGAGACTGAGGAGAGACCTCATTGCACCTGCAGCTTCCTTTTAATGGAATAAGGAGGGTCAGGCACTGATCTTTTCTCTGTGGTGACTAGTAACAGGACCCAAGGGAATGACCTGAAATTGTGTCAAGGGAGGTTTAGGTTGGATATTAGAAGGAGCTTCTTCACTCAGTGGGTGGCTGGGCACTGGAACAGGCTCCCCAGCACCAAACCTGGCAGAAGCATTTGGAAAATGCTTTCAGGCACATGGTGTGACTCTTGGGGATGGACCTCTGCAGAGCTAATGGTTGGACTCAATGATCTTTGTGAGTTCCTTTCAATTTATCATATTCTGGGATTCTGTGAAAATCACTGGTGTTCTCGGTTAATTTCACTCAGAGTAAAAATCAGGAAAATGTATTTAATTTATCTATGAGAGATACCTTAAGATACAGTGTAAACATCTCCTGCAAATGTGGAAGCAGTCACAGCTAGATATGTAAAAAGTTCAGAGTGACATGAAGCACTTGGAAACTGGATTCAGCCTAGAAATAAGAGGAACATCTTTCACCATTTAAGTTATAGGGCATGTGCGGTATTCTCCATCCTTGGAAGTCAAACCTAGTTATTTACATTTAAATACTTTTTTACAGCTGAAATAGAAGTTTTAAGGCTGGAAGGGGTGTTTGGTAAAATACCCTGGACTTTGCAGGAAGTCAAAGACTACATACTACATAACTTTAATGGTCCTTTCAGATATATGAAAGCACTTATGAATGTGTGTAACATAGGGGTGTTGGAATATTGGCCTTAATGAATAATGCTGTTAGTAGACTCTGTAGATTATTCATATTATTAAATAACCACATTAATTCAGTGACAGACCTAGGTCTTACAATGTAAAATATCTGGGACAAAGACTTTTTATTGCTTACCTCTGTGTTTTGCAGTCATACATATAGCACAGTGGGAGCTAATTCTTATTTGCCATTCATTTATGATCAGCTGTAAGTTATAATCTGGAATAGTCAGAAATGTCTTTTCTAATAAGTATTTTCAGAACATGTTAATAGTAGTCTTTGCTTTTGCCAAGTCATATGGCCATTTGTTAATAGCAGGACATGATTCCACATAGACCAATATGTCTTTGTTCTGCTGTATCTTAGCATATAGTTTTAAGCATTGTTATTTTTTTGTGCTTTCTGTCTTCTTGTTTGGCTACTGTATTTCAGTTCACATGCTTAGCAGGTGATTGTGTATTTTGCCTTTTAGAAAACAAATTGTGATAAATAACTATATTCAATACTAAGTAGGAAAGGTCATAAAAATACTATTTTAAAAGAAAAAGCAACAACCCAGATACACAACTTTCATTTGTTTGCTATTGGTATTTGATTTTGTCTTTTCAGACCTGGCCCTCCAGAACGCCTCATTACCAATGATGTCCTAGTGGTAAGGTTCACATATGCATTTATCTTGGAGTGACTTCTCCTTTGTTATGATTCTCTACTCTTCCTCATCTGAATCCATCTGTCATTTTATAGAGAGAATGGAAACTACCATGATAGATAAGAGTGTGGTGTGCATTATAAAGTGAAAGATGTGGGATGATTTCCATTTGTTATGGCTTAACTGTTGCCCTCTCCATGAAAAAACAGAAGCTGTGTTTCCTGAAGTTCTCAGATATTACAGATGTCAGTATGTTGCCAAGCTGTTGTTTGTTACTGTCACAGAACCCCATATTTATTGGTGTTTAAAGTTAAAATTGTTTGTGTTTCACATAATACAGTATGGCATTTGGCAGGAAAAACAAAGGTTATAAAAGAGATGAGTCTGGAGAAGACAGTAGTAAGTATTCAGTGTGTTTATGACTAGAAGGATATATAACGTAACAGCTTTTTGGGAAATGAGGTTTTTAATGAAGAGTTATTTTAGTTGTTGAAACATAGAGCCCCATTTTGGCATTAGTCAGCATGTGGTACATTACCTATCTCCTTGGGCTGGCCCAGCAGCTAAGGAGTACAAAGTGCTTCATCCCAACCACTCCAAGCCTGCTCATGGTTTCCAGATGCTATCCCTTAGTACCCCTGAGGCAAAGTAACACATATTCTGTTCTTTCCCCCTCATTTTCTGTGTGAGGCATAAGAGCTGTAATGATTGGCATGCATTGTTTCTGAAATGACTTGAAAAACTGTCCTGGCATGAGTTATTAAAGGTGAACTGGAGTGACTCAGGTGGAGGGTAGGGTGAAATAAATCCATGATTTCCCTACATCAGGGCCAGTAAGAAGCTGCCTTGTAGACTAATCACTGCCACAATACACAGAAACTCATCATTGGGTGTTTCCCCCACCCTTCCTAAATAATTATTAGATATATGTGTAGCTGTTTGGGCACCATTGTGTTGCACAGAGTTTCCTGATTTTGGGATAATTCAAATGGGTTAACAATCTCTGACAATGCACCACTTCATATGAGCAATTTGAAGCAGTGCAACTGGGATACTGTCCTGCGATAAGCTCTGAATTTACTCTTATGCAGCTGGATCAGCTCCCAGCGCTGAGACCAGTTCAGCTGGCTCTATATTATAGGTAGTGTTGTCTGCATGATGCTTCATTATTTGCTGCAGATGTGGCAGTTGCTATCTTCACCCTTTTCTACTCCTGTCTTTTATAGTCCCGTGAGGTTTGCTGCTTGGAAGTGCAAGTGGACATTAATGAAAGCAGAAAGTATTTGAGAGGTATGGTGATTTATCTGTGAATTGTGGACATGACCAAATCTACCCTGTCATAGTTGTTCAGAGCCAGATGGAGGGACTTTAGATACCGAGACAACTAAAAATGGTCTGAATCATATATATAAATATATATAATGATATGTGGCCTAAATAATAAAATGTAATGCAATGAAAGTCCCTGAACTGCCTCCAGTTGCAATGCTGGTCTCTGTGTCTTTTTCTTGAAGCTATCAAGTTTGGGCACAGTAAGCTTTGCTGGTGGAAATATAAGGGGGTACTAACTGGGAGCACTTTAAGCTATGGGGTAAAGGCAGGAGTACCAGTTTCTATGCTATAGGAGACTTGCCAATGTGGATCTTACAGAGGAGCTACCACAGAAGAAAATTACTCCAGCAGAAAGTTTGTCTACTTTGTTAGCTATTTTGCCTGAACAGCAGTATTATTCTCTAAACAAACCTGTTTTCACTAGAGGGTAAAAACCTCGTGCTTACGGTGCCTGCCTCTCATGAGAGAATGCAGAAGACTACAGAGGACACAGATACTTTCTACTTCCATTGCTTGAAGGCTTGGGAGCCAATTCTAAAAGTCAGGCTGCAGGTAATGGGCACTATGTGATACTACTGTTAATTATGCTTGATTATTTCCATGTCACCAAAACAGCAAAGAACTGGATTGTTTCTCTTCTGTGAATACAACCCATGTTTTTTGTCTTATACAGAAAGTGTCTGATAAGGAACATGACAATAGCAATTTAAGTGACACCTTAACAGTACCACTGAAATTTCTCCCTGTTGGACATAAAGTGAAAGTAACTCTCCCTGTAAGACATGTAAGTGTTTCACAATTTTATGATCTTTTGGAGAGAAGAGTAGAATAACCCTCAGTATTTAACATCATAATATTAAAAAAAATAAAAAATTAGTAAATTTGAGTGAGAATTTCGGGCAAATACGTGTTTTCTATGAATAAGGTTAGTTTTCTCAGAGAAATATAAATTTTCTGTCAATAAAGGAGGTAATTTGGAATCCATCTTGGCCAGTTTGTGATGCATTTCAGACCAACCTCTGCTGTACTTTTACAGTTAAAAGAGAATGTTCCATATCCCTAGTAAGGTTTTGGGATGTCCTACTCCTCTTTATCAATCCTGGGTGGCTATCTCAGTCTATATACCTAAAGTTCAGATGGCTAAAGTTAGATGCATTGCATCATGCCCTCAGGAAACAATGCTGTCATATTCTTCTAAGTGTACAGTCGTGATGCTAACTGGTGGAAAGACACAACTCTAAGCTGCTTTAAAAGCAGAGGGAATGCTCCTGTGTGGACAGATGAATGTGTTAATGGCAGCTAAACATCGTTTTCCGGATGCAGATAATGAGATAATGAGAAGCAAAATTAGGAGAAGAATTTCTCAGCAGCCTTTCCCATAACTAGAAGGAAGAATGAATGTTTGTTTTGTCACTAGGGATTCCCTTTTTCTTCCACCTTCTATCACTGTCTTTGTCTGCTTTTCTTCATCTTCAGCAATGTTTCAATGTAAGTTTTACTGTGAGGCAGTAAATGCAACCAGTGCATTTGGGTGCAGAGTGTAGCAATGTGATACTGCTGCTGGGTTAGGGTGCTTCATGCAGTATGTTCATAGTGAGGAAGAAATCCTGTTTCACAGCCTGTTCATCTAGCCACTTTGACCCCTCTTGCCTCTTTTACTTCTCTATACAATATGCTTGGTATTTAGTTGCTTTCCATCTCCTTCCTACTATAGTTTAAAAAAAAATAAATGTATGCAGGGTGGTGGGATATTCCAGGTGACACTGAAAATTTGGATTTCAAAGCTTCTCTTTTACCCACTGATTCATGTTCTGCTCTTATTTCTTTGTTTGCAGAATGTGCCACTGCATCTGTACCTCCAACTTAATGATTGGTAAGAGGATTGTTTTGGTTTTTTTCTGTGAAGGTTTTATTGCTCTTTGAACTGTGAAATCTAGAACAGAGTATTTTTTATTTAGATACAAGGAATGCACAAGACTAAACGCAAAATACAACAAAAGTCACCATTAAAGAGGCGCCACAACAGATCAGAGTTAAATGTCCTTGGGCAAAGGAGTCACACCAGGATGCAAAAACAACAAATGAATTTCAAACAGTGCGCAACTTAGTCGTTGAGTGTTCTTTGCATCAAAGAACCAAAGGCTGAGATTGCAGGCTTCTTCAAAAAGGACACAGGAAGAAGGCAGAGGGAAAAGGGAATTTGAAATAAGTAAAACATTCAGAGTCCATACATTACTCAAACCACACATGTATTCTGAAGAAGATAGACTTCTGACTCTGGTGGTATCAGTGGAAAGAAATATAAGCTAGGAAGGCAAAATGTTACCCTGTGAAATAATGAGTCAGACAACAATCAAACAAAAATTATTTGAGTGTCTTTATCATTGTATTGTTTGTGTATAAATCTGTGGTACAAATGCCCATGAAAGACCTTGTTAGATTCAAGATACCCTTTACTGAGAAATTATATGAAGCAGGGATAGAAAGGACTCAGCTTACAAAGCTACTGAAAGACACAAAGCTTTTCTTGTTTAATATTTGCTGTCCTTATCTGACAGTAAACCTTACATTGAAACATCAGGCAATAACCACACCAGGTAGAAGCAAAGCAGTTGATTTCCTTGAAACTGGAAGATGCTTTTCTATTTAAATCTGAACAAGGAATCATGATTTTTTCTGATATTTAGTAGACTGCAGTTGCTGAAAATAGGTCCATATACATTTCAAGCACTAATCCTGTGGGTTTATTTATATTTCAGCACAGAAAAACTAGATGTGCGCTTAGGGTATGATCTGTGCCAAGAAGAGCAACAGTTCTTGCAAAAAAGGAAGAGAGTGGTTGCCAATGCCCTGAAAAGAGTCCTTCATCTGAAAAGAGATCTACATGGACACGAGGTCTGTGAATTGGAATCTAAGCATGGAGTGTGGGTCTATTGAATAAGAATTGGCACAAGTCCCCACAAAATCTTTAGTAGTTTTTGTATGTTGATAACAAACACATTGATTTGAATGGCAGCAGAACAGAAGTTCTCTGTGGGATATACTCCCTAACTCATGTAAAATTTCAGCTCAGCTATTCATACCTCCATTCTCTTCAATGGGCCAAATTCCCAATGACTTAATGTACCACTCTTCAAAGCCAGAGTTTCCAAAAGTGGCATGCTGTGGTTCAGCAATATATGAGGCATTGGGTTATATACAGCCTTGCCAGACAACCCAAACCAATAGGAAAAGAAGAGTATTGGAAATTTGCCTGACAGAGATATTTATTAAATCATTGTAATGTCCCTTCTTTAGGCTTACCTTTTTTCTTGTGGGTTTGTTTTTTTTTTTTTTTTTTACATTTTCAGAACTTATCTCACAAATAGTCAAAATTAATTGGGGTGAAAAAAGAACATGTTATAGCAAGCTGAAGTATTTTTTGTTCCCAAGATCCAGGGTGAATTTTTAAGGGCAAATTTGTTTTCTTGTTGGAATTATATTTGTTGAATGAGTGCTGTCTAAAGAATCATTTTGGGGTTTTTGAACTCGGCTGAGTTTAAAAATTTCATTAATCCATTCTTAATTGCCTTTACTGTGATTTTTTGTTATTTATAATAAAATCATATAATTATTATTAATCATTGCATTTCCAATTATAAAGAGCAAGGGTAGGAAGGAAAGTTAAAATCACTGCATATTAAAACTCATCCAAGCTGTGGGATTAAAAGAACCCACTGACTCTCTGGGGATTAATTTAAAAAGGTACTGGTAAAGACTGACTAAATGTTGATTTAATTTCATTGTCCTCCAATGAAGTCTGCTGAGAAAATTCTACAAGCTGTAATTAGACTTTTCCAAATAGGCAAGGGAGTAGCTTTGTGAGGCTAATACTTTTGTTTTGAACAGGTCCCAGTAATAGCTGTTATGGCAACAGGCGGAGGTCTCAGAGCAATGTCAGCTATGTTTGGCCACCTCTTAGCTCTTCAGAAGCTAAATCTCTTGGACTGTGTTACCTATCTCACCGGCGCTTCTGGCTCGACGTGGTGCGTATAGAAAATGAGATTTGATTGGGAATGACTATGGCTACGTTTCCACACAGTGAGAAAGATGCATCTCTTCTAAAGGCTTACACTGTTAATAAGTGAACATAATTGCCTGGTGAAGCTCTTACTGTTGGCCCTCAATTATAACTTCAGTTTAGGCTTGCTGATTCTCTTTGTTGATTAAAGTGATTGTGTAAATGTAACAATTTTTCAAAATCATGGTTGATTTTCTCACATTTCTGCTGCTTAGGACCCTAGCAGACCTTTATGAGCATGCCGACTGGTCACAGAAGTCTCTGGAGGCGCCACTAAAGGCAGTAAAAGAAAAAGTAACAAAATGCAAACTCAATCTTATGTCTATAGACCATTTGAGGTATTACCACAAGGAACTCGCTGAAAGGGCAAAAGCAGGACATGTGCCATCTTTTACAACTCTGTGGTCACTTGTTCAGGAAATGTTCTTACATGAACGGGTATGTACATGGTCCTGCCACACAACTGAGAAACATCCACTCATTTTCTTTAGAGCTTTACTCTTTGAGGGCATGATGTAATATGTGTAACAAATCCAAAGAGACAGAGGCATCCCAGTGTGATTTGTAAACTATGACAGAGGATCTTGCAGCCAGGATTTTCCAGGGTAGATAAGGGTTTGACGGTGCCTCTGTACTAGGGTGCCCAAAAGCTAGCAACTTCAGTAGTCAAACCTTCAGAAAGAGCTGAGCTATTCCTGCCCAGCCCCCAACCCCCTGCCCCTCTGAAAAGTCACATCTTTTAGAGTCAATTTCTAGTTTGACACTTATGAGCTATAGTAATCTGTCCTCATGTGAACATTAATCTCAGTCTTAGTAAAGATCTGTGGGATGCAGGAAATCAAGGCACTTAGGTATTCTAATGAAGAAGTTACTAGGTATTAAAAAGGCAACCAAAAAGGCAGCCAGGAAGGAAAGTGCAGGAATGAGAAGGAAAAGCCTCATATAAAACTGTGACTCACAGATTCCTCTGTCTTGTAAAATATCTGTTATCATTCCATACTCAGGTAGATTGTGTCAGTGTTATGCTCTTCCAGAGGTTTACTATGAGATTTTATATGAGTTTTTTTTTATCTCATTGGTTAGCCAAGAAAGTACAAACTCACAGACCAGCGCAGGGCATTGGAACATGGACAAAACCCATTGCCTTTCTATGCAGTCCTCAATGTGAAAGATGAGAAGTTTGGTACTTTCAAATTTAGAGGTAAGTGTTCCTAGAGTTTCTTCTGATTCTGAGTATGGACTAAAGATAGTTTAGAAGAAGGGTGTGTGTGTATGGAGAAAAAGTGCTAATGCATCTGTTACTTGCCCTGACTCAGTATTCATCTTTTAATAAAATGTTTGTCTTTTTTGCAAACAGCTGGGTGTTGGTTAGAAAGAGTAGATCTGCTGGGTAACATCCTCAGCCATAAACAGGGCTGAAAATCTGAAGTCCTACTTCACCTAGGGGTGAAATCCTATTGTTGGCACAGACATTGTAAGTGAGTGGGGGCAAATCATCTGATCTTTTTCTGCCTCACTTCTACACCTATAGAAATGGTTTTGGTTCTTCCTCAGTTTCTAGAGGTGCTGTGAAATGTAATTGTCACTTCCCTAAATACTGCACTGATGAGGCTATGAAAATGGAGTGGAGTATGATTGTTGTGATATGACAGCCTTTAAGTGGACACAGGCCACATTCAAGAAAGGGTATTAAAATGAGGACATTCTGGAAGGAAAAAGCAACTAGGGCTCACATTGATTAAAGTTTATAGCTACTGTTCTACTGCAATGCTTGTACAGGACAGCTTGACTCAGAAAACTGCCCAGCCATGCCCATTTTGTGATACTTTCTAGCTTTATGCTGATGTGTCTTCAGGCTGCTTTGTTATATCACGTGGACTGGCATGTTTGGGTTAGCTTTCATGCCAGTCATTCCTTGCAGTTTAGATCACACTTGCATGTTGTACAGTTGATGCTCTTGATTTAGGGAGGCAAATGGGATGCCAGAATCTTTATAGAGAAATATATATTAAAGCTTTTCAACCTAATGTTAGACTTTTTCTGAGGTGAAAAGGCTAGATCCTTTTGTATGCAAATCATCTCTCAGTTTGTATGGAGGTAGATGGTGCAGCTTGGAGTACAAAGCTATGGGTAGTACTGAGCTGCTGAGTCAATCAAGATTCATGGAGCTTCTGATAGTTTATCCACAGAGGAAGGTTTTGTTTCTTATTTTTATTACAGTAAACATGCTATGTGTTGATTCTTTTGTAGAGTGGGCAGATTTCTCTCCTTATGAGGTGACCATACCAAAATATGGAGTCTCCATTCCTTCAGAGTATTTTGACAGCAAGTTCTTCATGGGAAGGCGAGTGAAGAAGATGCCAGAATCTCGGATCTGCTATCTGGAAGGTGACCTAACAGTGCAATATAGTCAATCACAATACTAAATAGCCACTGACCTGTGTACAACACTTCTTGTCAGCTGGTCTGCTCTAGTCTTGATTCAGTGGGCTTTTTACCCCTTTTGTACACTTCTGCTCTTTGTAAAGCTGCTTTCCTTCTGTCCTTCCTTTTAACCTGGGAAGATTTGGGAGAGTTGCAGCATGGTTCCCCTTCCATTTTTGAAATCAAACAAGGTGGTGGAAAAGGCAAGTTGAAGAAGTAATAAGCCTTCCTTCCCTGAGCAGTCATCAACCCTTCAACTTCATGAACTGTATTTCTAGATAATGCACTACTGAGGTAGAATTGGAAGGAGCTGAAAATAAAATACATAATCTAAAACAACCCACAAATATGAGGGTCACCTGAGCTTTGTGGGTTGAGAATGGTGTCACTAATCTTCTTTGCCCATAAGGATGAAGGAAGCCCTTTTAACCTCAAACTGCTACTTTGACTGGCTGTTCTGCCACTAAAGGTAAAGAAAAGGGAAAAAGCAGCTAGTCAGAGGAACCTGTCTGTCCCAGGCAGATTTTAAATCTTTGCAAGAGTTTTAGTTTTGATATCAAAGAAAAGGGTCCAGTAGAGACAAAAATCATACTTCTCTCGCTGTGAAGTCTGCTAGAGATTGAATTTGTTCCTCATGTAAGTGCCTGGCGTGGGCTTAATGGCAAAGAACAGTTCTTTCTTTTCCAAAAGCATACTCACATATGGAGACAATTCTATTTTGTTCCTGGACCAGTTGCACTCCACAGAAACAAAACATGCCTGGAATGAAAAAAATGGGTCTTAGACCAATTTAAAGAATAAATTAGTTTAAAGAAAGCCCTGCTGCATATATGGCTTCACCAAGCTTTCAAAGCCTACTTTCTCTCACAGGTACAGATATTGTTTGGATGATTGATACCTCTTGTTACTCTCAGCTATGCAGTGAATTCTCTGTGTGTAGTTACCTCTTGAAAAAGAGCACTGAAGTGCTGACACCATTATTTTTGAACTCTGTGAGACCTACTGCTTAAGCTGTGTTATGATAGAGTCCATCCACATGGGCCAATAATATGAGACATGCATACTTGTAATATTGATGGTTAACATGTGGTAATGCAGTATTTTCACCCTGTGGTTTGACTTGCAGGTCTTTGGACAAACATCTTTACTAGGAATTTGTTGGATGGCTTGTACTGGTCCTCAAATTCAAATGAGTTCTGGGAACGATGGGCCCAAGATATGGTAGATATAGGTAAGAGTTTCAAATATTTATTTTTGTCCAGATGATATTTCCTATTCAGGAGAGGCTTAAGAAAGGTTCACTGTTGGTGCTGTTTGTGAATAATCTCTCACGTTTTCTCTCTAAATTGCTGCATGTTGTGTTGCCTCACTGTGGGTCGCCCAGAATAATTTTGATCTGCATCAGAATGATCACTATGTGATGTTTTCCCTTTCCCTTTCCCTTTCCCTTTCCCTTTCCCTTTCCCTTTCCCTTTCCCTTTCCCTTTCCCTTTCCCTTTCCCTTTTCTCTCATCCTCCTCCCCCTCCCTTTCTCCCTTCCTCTCCCCTCTTTTCCTTTCCCCAGAGGCACACTTCATGCTAGTTACAAATGTTTTTCATTTAAAAATTCTCTCTGGTGTGTTATATTACTCCGCCCATGACTGCAAAGGAGAAGGATGGCTTTTACTTGTGGGCAAAAGTACAAAGCCAGTATGTTTTTTGAAAAAGACAAAAGCTGTGGCTGCTTTAAAGAAAATCAAGTATCTCTTTGTTTAAATGAGATGGGTCATGTACACATGTTTTCCTGCAGCCTGCAAGAAACAGGGAGGGGAAGCACCCACAGAAAGACAACAAGGGCAGCTAGCCAGTAAATGTGTCTGGCAGAACAGATTGCTGAGTTTTTTTCTCTATTTCATAGTTTCTTCTCTATTTCAGAAAAACATTCCCCTGAGGATGATATCACTGTCATCGAGCCTCCATCCTGTTTGTCAGGGAAGTTGTATGAAATGTTTCAGGACATTATGACCAAGCGCCCACTACTGGGAAAATCTCATAACTTCCTGAGAGGCTTAGAATTTCATAAGGATTATATCCATCAGAAAAAATTTATTGAATGGAAAGGTAACTGCAACAAAGAGTTAGCTGCATTGTGCAGGTAACATCTCAGATTTTTTTTTTTTTAGACTTTGGAAAACTCACGTTTAGAGATATTTTTTTCAGGGTTTGGAAATCTGCTGAGGTGGAATGATGTTCACAGTGTCTGTTGCTTTAGAATAACGGGTTAAAATGAACTAGTCCATGGGCTGCTCCTTCACTTCCAGAAGATATTTGTAATTTTTGTCAAAATGTATAAGAAGTAAACAGTCTTAATAGTTCTACCTCAAAATCTGTGAAACAATCTGTGAAATGATAGCAAAGTGATGGAGCTAAGGTTTTGTGCATCAAAACCCTTCCTATAATGCCAGTACCCTCATTTATTTCATGAACAGATAGGAGTATGGGAGGACCCCTCATTATTAAGGTTAATCTGACGTTAGCAAAAAAGCACGTGTTCTCTGCCACCTCTGAGTCTTTCTCTTTGGCAACTTGTGTTTTCTCTCCCCTGTTTTATGCAAGTTATAACATGTTTTGTCCCTCTCTGCCATTGCTACATGGTTTGCTGACAATGGCAAGAGATAGTGGTGCTTTTGGTGGATGAAGACAGCCCACAGTGTGCTATCTGCTTTCAAAATGTTCAGTAAGAGAAAGTCAGTGTCTTAAAAAAGTCTGGTCTAAGAAAACAAGAGAGAAAGAAAAAGCAAGTAGCATAAGAAGGTGAGAGAGTGAGTGGTTTAAGAAGGTGGGTGAAGGATGAAATTGACTGTCAGTAAATGTTAAAAAAAATAACCTTCCTTAATTTTTTTTTTAACAATTTTAAATACAAATGGGTAGAAGCAGATTTCAAAAGGGTTTTGAGAAAGTGAGCATAGCTTCACTAAAGACAGGGTAGACCTTCTACAAATAAAGTAAAATATACAGAAAACATGAAGTCTGGAGTGGGAAAAGGGAAACTGAAAGTCTGGAGTGGGAAAAATTAGCAGATTTTCTATCTTCTTTTGACTGCCTGCATAAGACCAAGATAAACCCTAGGAGCAAGAGGAACTGCCAGGTCTGTGAGCAGAAATGATAATCTTGTGGTAGGTGAAGTCTCCAGAATATAGGTTTGTTTTAAAGGCTTCCCTACATCTGAGGTTATCTGATATATTAAAACAAGACTTTAAATGGTTAATTTTCCAGTGCGATATTTGAGAACTAATACCCTGGAATTAGTCTAATGCATTTAGAATATGGTTCATGCTTTCAAGGGAATTCCTGAGACAGGACTTCTTTAAAGTCTCAGTTTGGATGTGAGATGGAAGAAGACATTCTCACAAGGAAATGCCTACTTCTAGTTCACATATCCAGCCATGAATAAATTCTGCATAGTTCTATCTCTATGATAAGAAAAGGAGGGTAATGGAATTTCAACTAAAAATTTTCACCGGGCCAAATAAAACTGAAAAGTATGCTCTGTTTTTACAGTAAGGGACTGCAAGCAAATGTCTCTCATTACAGCAGAGTCTGTGAATTCTCAGCAGCCTTGAAGGGTAAAATAAGCACATTTTGTAAAGACCTGACAGTGAGGGAATGGAAAAATTATGAGTTATTACTTCAAGCTGCTGTGAAGCATTCCAGGCTATGGAACAAGCTAGAGTTACTCTGCATGGTTTAAATCAACACTACAGAATGAGGCCAAGGAAGCACAGAGATTGAATGAATTGAAATGCTGCAGTATTTCTGTGACCTACACTTTCTTAAAAATGCCTAAACACATTAATTTGAGGCTCAAGTGTTCTGCTCTGGGCTTTGGCTACCTCATCTTGTAAACTTGAGGAACACTCTTAAACCATTATTTTGATATTTAAAACCGTGGCAAAATGTTTCCTGTTTCATGAGACTAGAAGGGTACTAGGGAAACAGTAGAGGACTTGATGTCTGCAAAGCAAGCTGGTGAGGTTGCTAGCAGAGACACAGGAGTTTAGCTATCAGAAACTGGTAGCTTTGGATCTCAACTTAGCAGTTGGTATAATCCCCTTTTGGCATTAGTGTGAGGTTTAATTAATTCAAGCAATATTTTAAGCTGTTCGTAGGAGATGCTGCATGCATGATGTGGTATTTTTTTTGCAGCATGGCTAAGATAATTTATATGAGAGCACTGGAAACAGGTTGAAGTCAGATTTTTCAACCTGGGAGAGGAGTCTAACCGTGAGAATACAGAAGCAAAAAAGAGCAGTGCAAAAGTGCAGTGATGTATTGCATTTGTTAGCTGTGTTGCTACACTGTGAAATTGTTTTTGTTGTTTACATTTTTTCCCAGTTCTTAGGGGGAAAAAAAAAATCTGTTGAAGTCTGTATTCTGTGAAAAATGACTCCTCAGAGCAGCTGTGAGGTCAGTGGAGTCTGTGTATCACCTGTCCTCTGCCTGGCTGCCTCATGGTCCGCCTTTGTGAGTGTGTCTGGGAGAATGTGGTAACAGGCCAGATGTGCTGTTTGAAGGGCATGCTCTTGAGGCCATGTTTGTGGGCTTGCGTTATGGAGGGAGGTGACCCTGGTCTTGAGGGCAACCAAGAGGCTGCCCTTAATATGTAGCACAGACAGAATTACTCCCTCCTGCTTTCCTAACAATGCACCACTAACTATATTAAAAAATGTTTTTCAGACACTGTACTGGATGCTTTCCCTAACAATCTGACACCGCTGCAGAAATATCTTTGTCTGATAGATGTTGGCTATTTCATCAACACCAGTGGTGCAGCACTTTTCAAGCCAGAGAGGAATGTAGATGTCATTATATCCCTTGATTATGGTTTGGGGAATGTGTTCAAGGTGAGATTAATTTACTCTGCTCCTTGCAGCCCCTGTAAAACTATCCTTGTCTTATTAAAACTTTCAAGTAAGTGGCTGTCTAAATCTTGATCATATATTCAAGAGCAAACCAGTCATTTTATCTTGGAGGAGGAAAGAAAATTCCTTCAAGAACAGAACTATAGAAACTGTTAGGCTTTTTTCTCTATAGTGGATTATAGCATACATTTCCTAGGATCCTCAGGGAGTTGCAGTAACAACTTTTGCTGGAGACATGCTCTTGATCTCTCCTAGTCTGTCATGACAAATTTTAAGTGTGGTTTTGGGTCATTCTTTCGAGTTTATAGAGTGATAAGAGGCATTGTCTGACTTGTGGTGAATGGTGGTTGAAAGTAGTACTGCAGCTACTTTCGACTAATTCATTTCAGAGTGATTCTAGGGAATTAGTTAAGATGCCACAGTATTTCTAGGATACCTGAGTAAACCAGATTCTTGGCTTAGAGCTTTAACTCTGTGATATTCTGTGTCCACAGCAATTAGAGATGACATACAAATATTGCAAGATACAAAATATCCCATTCCCTAAAGTGGAGCTAAGTGAAGAAGAAAAGAAGAACCCAAAGGAATGTTATGTGTTTTTGGATGCTGAGGACCCTAGAGCACCCATAGTAATCCATTTCCCCCTGGTGAATGACACCTTTAAGGAATTCAAGGAGCCAGGTAAATTCAGTCAACAAAACTGTGTACTGTGCTCTGCCCCTGGTATGTTTCCACTGATGACAGGCAGAAGAGCAACCTCCATACACTTGCAGGTCATTCTCCACTTGCAAAGTATGGAGGACACAGTTGGAAAGCACTGCGTAGAGTTGGTGGGTCATTAGTTTGGTGAAAAAAAACCCCAGCCACTGGAAAGCATCAGAATGTTTAATGAACATGCCCCTGAGAAGGACCACAGCAGAATGGGTGTCTCTGAGGGAGCATTTGGGGAAGGGTAGGAAAAGCAGCAAAACAGTTTAAGTAAATCAATGCTCAGTGAATATGTACAGTAAAAGCTAAACCAAGAAAACTACGTTTAGAAACTCTGTGGATTAAAAGAGGAGATATCCTGTAGAGGGAATTAGGCTTGTTCAGTGAAGGCTGGAGATGGTCCAAATGGCAGTGCATGGTGAGATCTGATCATGGAGCAGTGGCTGGCAGGCAAAGCAGGTATAGATTTTGGAATGAAAGAGATGAGATGATGCAGAGCAAAGCAACTGCTGCAGCTTCTTAGTGCTCGGGGCCCAAATTGGTGAGCTATGCTCACCTGCATGTCTCTGAGCAGCTGGTGATTCATCCATCAAGCTGACAACCAGTAACTGATGTGGGTGGTTGGGGGAGGAGGGTCCTTGGCAACCTGTTTTGTGGATTCAAGTTTAACAGTGGAGCTTTTGGTTTCTAGGTGGATGAGAGACACCTTGTGGAATGTGGGTACTTTTCTTCCTTGTTTTTAACTATTTAAATTCTAATGAGACAATGCAGGTGTTATAGACTGCTTTTGCGTGCTTGAGGCAGATGGCAGCTTTATCTGAATGTAACATAGACAATACATCTCTCTGAATATTGGGTGGCTCAATGAAGCAACACTAGATATTTTTAATACAGCCACTTCTAGTGACAGTCTGTGCCCAACATCCTGAGATCACACTGCCAGAAACCACTAGGTTAGATTAAAACCTGCTATGTGTGAAGCAAAATTCATGTGTCATTTTCATGAGCTTCTGGTTGACATCACAAGGAATATCTCAGCAGTCTGTTTGTAACCCTGCTGACAGTCTTCTCACAATACATTTGTGCTTTGGGCATATTTAGTTCAGATTGCAAGGAAAAAAACCCAAAGAAATGTAGCGTAATTTTTGTAGAAACATAAAAATGAGACTGCGGAACTCCCTAGTGTATGTAATTAGGGTGTCCTTTTAAGCAAAAACATTGACCTAACAGGGTGTATGGCTGTTGTCAAATCCAAGAGGCTGAGTTAATCCACGTCCAAGCTGGAGTTTGCTGAGAGTCTTATGTGGGGTGCTCTGGTCCATTTGTACCCACACACTCTGTTAACAGGCCCTCCAGGCCTCCTTGTACGTACTCACTCTAGGTGGCACATGTGCACTCATCACCACTAATTGAGGGGTGATCATGGATTTTGAGAGGTGTTCCAGGTATGTGTCTTGTCTGAGAGTCAGACTTAAAGGGTTTGGGAGAGGACGTGGACCCCTGGGCATGCTGCCCAGGAATGACAGTCTTCAGGGGCAGGCTAAGGAGAAATGTAAGGAGAGGAAGGAGGAGTAGCTGGGAAAAATGACCGGGAATGGCTTTTTCAAGCTTTAGGGTGAGTTTGCAGTGTTTCTTGGAGGCTGTTTTTAGCAGTGGGTTCTGCCAAGTAGGTCAGTCCCCTGCAACACATGTATTAGTACTCCAGATTCAGCTAGTGGCTTTTGTCTTTCTCTGCAGGGGTGAAGCGTGGGCACTCAGAGATGGAAGAAGGCAAAGTAAATCTGGAGAACAGCTGCTCACCCTACTACCTCATTAGGCTAATCTACTCCTCTGAAAATTTTGATAAACTTGTGAACCTGAGCAAATACAACATCCTCAATAACAAAGACCTGCTCCTCCGGGCAATCCGGACTGCTGTGGAACGGAGAAGCAGCAGGACTGTGAATGTGTCCCGCTACTCTGGATACCCCTAGGCTGGGGTTTTGTACTGTTCCCTACTGAAGGCTATGGCAGCACATTGCAACATATCACAGTCACATTGCAACACATCACAGTGTTCATTACTTGCATAATACTGAGGAAACCTGTACATTTCTCATCTTGCCTTGTTCAAGCTCCTAGCTTTCAAAAGGGTTTATTTAATCTCATTCCCCTATGTTTTCAGCCCACAAGAGCCTTACACTATGGTCTTACTTGTTAAGAAATTAAGGTCCTGGTTAGCAGAGCCCTCGCAGGGTCTTCCTGATATTATAGCATATGGTGGTGGTACTAGATAGTTCTTTGTGTGTGCCTGTCCCTTCAACCCTGAGCCCATTGTCGGTGTCTTTTCAATGCTTCATTACAAAACGAGTCCTGGCCATTTGCATTCAGTACTGTCCAGATTTTCAGATAGGCTGAGCAACTAGAATTTGCACTGAATTGGTGGGCTCAGCTTTGAAGTCAGGCCAAAGAGTCATGCATATATATGTGAACAGCGGCCAAACTGCAACATGGGCAATCATGCTCTGCCTGGCCGATTCCCTCTGTTGATTTAGAAGTTACTCCTTTTTTCCTATTCCTCTGTAAGAGTTTGGCACATAAATGCTGCTCTAAACTGCCACAAAGGGGGCAGTTACATTTCAAGGGGAGATGATGTTAGCTGCAGTGAGTACGGTTCTCTTGAGCATTGGCTGGAGGAAAAGTCCTGAATAAAGCATGAGTAATTGTATTGATTTAGACCAGCAGTGCCTTTATGCATTAAAACATCAAGAGCCTGAAAAATACTTATGATAGCAGAAGGTTGAGAGGAATAATTACCATAGACTCAAGTATGTTTAATTAAATAATTGTGCCCAAGACATAAGCTGGCGCTCGTTATGGATATAAACTGAATATAGGACAACATAACTCACTAACAGAATGCATAGCAATTGCATTTTCATACCCAGGAGATTTTTATCTTTTACAGTTTTCTCTCTAGAGAGAATAGGAACTACACAAAGTAGAGCACAATTTAAAAAACCACAAAAAAAAGGAAATTATCACACCTCCTTGCTGGAAGAAAATATTTGGAAAAATGATGCCTGGTTTTCATTTTCTTTGGAGTGCAGTGAGAGACTTTGCCTTGAACTAGGAACTTGGAACATCTTTATAGCCTTCTACTGTATTAAAAAGATGGTAGGGAAGGATGCTGAGCAATATGAAACAGAGCTCCACAAAAGTCAGAGAAGTTTGAAGACTTGCTAACATGGAATGACTTGGACCTGCTTCTGACTTACTTATTCCAAACAAAGCATATTCATCAGGACCTCCAAGGAAAATCTTATGTTTCTTCTGTGTTGGATATTTACCTGAAATCTGGAATTAGCTTTACTTGAAATCCAAAATTAGACAGAGTAACTGCATCTGCCTTTTTGGCATAGGCAGGCAGTATTCAAGCTCAAAGGGAGAACATTTCCAAAGACTTCATTGCCTGAACCCTGCATCCACTTAATGCTGCTTCTGCTGCAACGGCAATGAGTGAGCCTTAGCAGTATTCCTCGTATAATGCTTATTTACTGAGCTAAGGAATATCATGCAAAACCTGAGGAGTTTTAAGAGCTGGAATGCAATTGTACAGCTGAATTCAGACCATGAGAAGCTAAGAACTAATCAGATGCCTGCTGCAAGAAAAGCATAAAGAACCATTTTGAGTTGAAAGGTGAGGTGCCAGCAGGGGGCTATCTCAAAAGAGACAGCCCTACCAGCAGGATTTATTACCTTCATATAGAAGAGCAGCATGTCCTGGCACAGTATTTTGTGGCACATACAAGACCCCTGGCTGTGAGCATGCACATGCACAGGTTGTACACTGTTTCCATGCTCCTTTGGCTGGTCCAATAAAGAAACCCTGTCCCTATAACCTGCTTGCACAGAACAAAAAATGATTCCATAATGACTGTGAAGTGGCTCTGTTGCTCCCATGTCCTATATCCTGGTGCACGCTGACTCACCCAGGCTCCACAGACATTTGGTGTTTGACCTTCTGCTTGCCCCGGCTGGAAGGGATGGACAAGAAGCAGGTGACACCATCACACTGTTAGTCTCCATGTCCTCACTCCTCTTGGACTGTCAGATTGTTGCTTACATCTGCCAGCATTATGCTGTTACACAGGAGGTGCAAAGGTCTGAGCTGGAGGAGAGGGCTGGCGGCAGAAAAGTTAGGAGGGAGTCCCAATTAATAGCAACTGATAGCAGCTAGGTAGTTGTGGGTGGGGAAGGTGGTATGACTCTCCCTTTGCCAGGAGAACTGTCAACAAAATTTGTGCCAACATGTAAAGTCGGGCTGGGGACTGCTGTTTAATCTTGCAGCCAGAGGCACACATAAGCATATGCCCTTTCATCTCCTTGGGGTCCCATGTGGTCCCACTGTAGCCTTAAATAGTAATAGTTTTATCAAATATATTTTTGCATTTCTGGGCCTGAAGTTATGTGAGGGCTCTATCACTGGCTGTCAGATTGCATTTTTGTTTTATTTTGGTTACTTTTTTTGGTTTTGTAACACGATGTGGGTGTGGCACATGTGAACACATTTAGTGGTCAACTTGGCTGTGCTGAGTTAAGGGTTGGACTGGATGGTCATAGAGGTCTTTTCCAACGTAAATGATTCTATGATTCTATAATAATGCGGGAGTATGTTGCTGGGTTGATCGTGTAGCAGGAGGGCAGGGGCTGCTGGGGATGGAGGGCCCTACACTGGCCAAAGTCTTGTCTGTGCAGCTTGTTGGGAAGTGGTAGCTGGTACAGGCTGTCTCTCAAAGCACACCTGAACTCTGGTTCATAGCATGTTGATTTGCACAGCCCAAAGCACATGGAACTGTAGAGCATAGTTTCAGTGACCTTAAGTTAATCAGCAGCCTGTGCTCAGTACTGCTCCTTGGTCCTTGTTCTCTTTGGGTATACACAGAGTCTAAGGGCCTCCGAAATGCTGTGTGTCTGTTCCCCAAAGGTTGTTGGTTTTTTTGTTTGTGGTTTGTGGTTTTTTTTTGTTTGTTTGTTTGGTTTTTTTAATCTTGGCCCCATTCTTGCCTGGCCTTTTGCCACATGCTGTCCTGTGACTGAGCAGAGTGCATGCAAACCAAAGGAAGCAATTCCAGGGTAAAGCTGTTTATCTGTGTCTCACCATAAAAAGGCACATGACATGCTTATAAACCAGGCATTGCTGGTCTGGTGCTATGTTTGCTTAATGACTGAAGATGAATGCATGCTTGCCAAAAACTCATCTGAAATGCACCCCAGATCCCTCCTCTCTGATGAACATTTTGCTGGAAACCCCCCACAAATACAGAGCTTGCCAAACACAAAGGAAACAAAAGTTTGTTCTTATAACTATTAGCTGTTCTTCAGAAACATTACTTGCTTGTATCTTTTAATAGTTGAATAATATATTAAATAAAAATAAAATATTGTAAAGGAACTCCAGACTTGTGAAAGTCTTTATGTGCTTAAACACAAGGTTTTTTTCTAGTTGTATTAGCACTACTTGCAGTAAATGTCTGCTGAGGACTTTGTGGAGCATTTACTGGCTTCAGGATTGGAAATCTGGGAGAAGATCTTCTGGTTTACAAAGGCATGGAGAACCTGGGAAAAAGTGGAACAAAATCTGCCTTCTGTGGTAAAACCCTATTCAGTGTAATGGCACAAGGCAGTGTAAGGAAGCAGCTGTACTGAGCCACAACCAAGGCACAGCCACAACCAAGACACAGCTTTGTTTTGCCTTTTGGTGCCTTGATTTGTGTACAGAAGGCTGCCTTTCACTGAACTTCACTGTTATCAATTAATGGCAAGTTTAAACTATGTAAGCTTTTTTTTTTTCTTCTTTTTTTTTTGGTGACAGCAGCCCCAGCTCAGGTACAGCAGAGGAGAGAGCTGGACTAAACAAAAAAAAAAAGCAATTATTAGATCACCTTGTTGGATGCAAATGATTGATTGGAATTGGCCTGAGTTTAAACATTGCATGTTCCCAGAAAGTATTTACATAAACTTAGTGAAAAGGATTCTCTTCCCCCCACTGGAGAATTAGTCAGGGCAGAGAAGACTACAAGCATAGAGTGAGAGTCATGCTTCAGACTGGCTAGAAAAGCACCAAGGCTGACATCCTTGTCAGAGGATTTAAGGACTTGAAACTTTGGCTTCTACCTGTCAGGGAAGTCTCCAGCTACGACACTGTCCTGGGGGTAAAAAATGCCCTTTCTCCCCACCTTCATGCTAAATTACTTCTCTTTGGCCCAGAAACAGAGATAAGTAGGGGTAAAAAATATATATTTCTCCCCCTGGTTACACCATACCTTAGCATGTGGAGCTTGCTGTCTGGGGACTAGACTTCCTCCTTGCTATTCTGCTTTTCTTCTCCTTTTACACTGAAAGACTGGTTGTTCACACCCTATTTTAGTTTCAGAATCCATTAAAAATGAGTAACACTGCAGGACTTTTTTTTCCTGGTAACTTCATCCAGAAAGAATCGGCAAATATGGAATTTTTGATTAATATGTTGTAAAGAGGAAAGATTGTGGAGACGACGAAACACTGCAGGAAGTATGTAAAAAACATTACCTTTGGGTGCACAGACCACCCAAGCCTCTTAAATCTAATCTGTTGGTATCTGCCAATCCACTTGCAGGTGGCTGTAGTTGAGTCACAGCTTGCACCTCATGCTCTGCTCAGTGCTCCCCATTCCTGTCTTGCAGAGTCACTTCACTTGAGCTGTCCAACTTAAAAGTCCCTCTGCTCTTCCCTTAGGTAACTTGGAGTAGTTTCACTTGTATGGTATGGTGAATGACAAAGTTGTTGTACACACAGAATTATTATGGATGCAGTCCTGTTTAATTATGCTTAAAGATTTTATGAGGTTTAATACATAATTTAAAAAGTTTCAAGGGAATTGATTAATTTAAAACATATCCATACATTTCCAGAGGGCTGAGTTAAGTTATAACAGTCCGGTATTCATTGAAGCAAATGTAATTTTTCTCTTCCTGCTTCTAGTAGAGATGGAAGCAGTTTTGTTCTGTTTCCACTTTGTTCCAGGTTTAGGGTGCTGATGAAGGTTCGTGTCACTGCAGTCCCATCTTCCTTAAAATCTGGAAAATTCTGCAGATTTTCTCTCCGATTTGATTTTGAAGGAAGGTGTTCTCCTATCAACAACATACATCACCAGAAAATCAGGTACAATCTAGACGAGCTTAAGCCACTCCGTGTACATAAGAACTTTTCAGGCATCTAGCTCAGCAGCAAAAGTCTGCCTGGCAACAGGACTAGGATTTCATGTCACACACACTCTGTAAGATTTTTACAGACTCCAAATGCAACAGAAAGTGATTTACACAGGCCAAGTTTCTGAATTTGGCCGTGGTTGTATTTTCCATGTCTGTGTCTCCCCTGAGCCTCCTTTTGTCCAGGTAAACAATCCCAGCTCCCTCCCTGCTCCTTGTAAGACTTGTTGTCTAGACCTTTCATCAGCCTTGTTGTCCTTCTCTGGATACGCTCCAGCTTTCTTGAAGTGAGGGACCCAGAACTGAACACAGGACTCAAGGTGTGGCCTCACCACTGCCAAGAACAGGGGACAATCACAGCCGTAGTCCTGCTGGCCACATTATTTCTGTGACATTAGTGACAGAGGAGTAGGACTTTTGGACCTCAGGGCAGACTCTCTTTGTAGGTGACTGCTACACGAACACAAACAGCACTGACGTGTTCAGCTTTGAGGCACAGAGCACATACCTCACGAGTGAGCTTTTGCTGGTTAGTCTTTCAGCAGAGTCCCTGTCTGGAAAGTTCCACAGTCTTTTCTGGGAGGTCTCTGTGATTGAAGCAAAAGGCTGCACCATCACTGTGGAGTGTGATCTGTTACTGTTTCCTGCAAGGTCAAAAAAACCCACAAATAGAAACCTTCTGAAGTAGCATTAGAGGCAGAGTTTTCTGGGTCCATATCAATTTTCTCTGAACATTATAGTTACAATGGTGCTTTGACTTCCTTTCCAGTAAGCCACTACCTAGAGAGGTGTCTCTCTAGAAAGAGATTCAGGTTCAGAAAAAAAGCTGTTGATCAGGATGCAAGGCAGCTGCTCAATAAAAGGAGAAATACAGTCCTTGGGCAAGACCCCTACCTGTGAATAACCTGGTGTTGGCCACTACAACTGGAAGGCTGCTTTGCAAGTCACCCTGGGCATTCTCCTGTCAGGTCACTGCATTGTAAGGTGACAGGTGACCTGTCTACTGCTGTCTAACACAGGCAAAAAGGACAGCTCAAAATGTGCTGAACTAAGGACACTTTCTCATTCTCTTTTTTTCATCACCACTTGCTAAAAACACAGCCCATTCTTGAAGGAAGTGAGAATGTACCTATATTATTCTGCAGCGATTGTAACCAGTCCTCCATCAGTGTCTGAGTAGGTGCTGCGAAGAAATACTCTGCCCCATCTCTCAGCCTGTAAATGAGGATAGGAGAACATGAATTCTAGTTAGTTTTGCCTTATACCTTCTATCCATGTGAGTATAAGACATTTCAGTTATGCCTCCTTACGATGTGCAGTCTTAGGTGACTGGAGGCAAATACAACTGTACAGGTAGCTGTGTAGGTTTTCATTTGCACACTCCTCCATAAGACTTACCGCAACATGAAGGTGTTCTCTTTCCTGGTGTAATTTACCAGCTTCTCACATTTGGAGCCTGAGATGTTGAGGGACAGGAGTGTGGAGGTGTTCTGAAGAGGGATAAAATCAAAACATCTTCTGCATGCTTTCTGCTAGGATTCAATTCCATACCAACCTGCAGGCTAACTACACAACCATCTTTTTATGTCTCTAACTTTATAACTAGGATCACTGAATAGAAAGAACCACAGAGAAACAATGAATGATTGCATTGTATCTTGAAGGCAATTCTTGAATAAGATACTTCTTTTAAGGAATACCTTTGAAAATTGTGGAAAGCTTATTATTCTGTGTTATAGTTGGTATCAATTGAATAATTGTTGAATTTTCATTCAGACAACATTTGAAAGAGAACTGATTACTCCAGACCCAAACCAAAGCAAAAGTTTTTAAATGCAATTTTTAAAATGCATTTTTACATATGTAGACAAAGAGATTGATAGAAAGATTAAAAAAACCAAATTACCTTAGATGCTTCTTCTTCATCATTATAGAAATCAAGCTTTAGTCCATCAAGTTTTACGTAGAAGGATTTCCAAGACCTTGAGCCTGGCTACATGAGTAGAAATAGTAATAACATTCAGTTATTAAGTATAGGAGTAGTGAAATCTTTCAGATGCAACTTCCCCAAGAAGCCAGGTGGTGTCTGTATTATGACCATGGAAGTTTTCTTAGTCATTATTATCTCCTAGATAAACAGAACCTACTATAGTTTCTGGTGTGGGTGATTCAAGAAGGGGTCTCTATGAGTCAGGACTGAACAATGATATAACGTGGTTCAAGCAAGCTCTATACCATGTGGCCAACAACATCTTTGAAGGTGGATAATCAAAGTTATGTCTAATTTTGGCCACTAAAACTTCTTTCCTAGCTGTAACAGCAGCCCCTGCCTGCTGGTCACAGGCTAGTTTTGTCAAGTGTGTGGTTTCAATCTAATGTGGCTACTGAATTCTTCTTAATTTCCTAAACTAACCTCAGTGGAATGCTACCAAACAATGTGCTATTTCCAACCCCAACTATGTATCAGTGTAAGGTTAGCCTAGTGTCATGAGACCCTACTGGATGAAGGATCCTATTACTTATGTATGTTCTTATTTTGTTATGCCAGTGAATCAAGCTGACAATTTGGTCATTCAGAGAAAAGGAAAGAAAAAGTTCTGAGGAATGTAAGTCAACAAGTGTTTCTTGTTTGGTAATATGATAGTTCATTATCACTGCATACTAAATTCTATATATCCAGAAGAGAAAAAACCCTAAATTTGTCTTTCAGAAGATGGAGTCCATACCAGATTCAGTTTTTAAAACAGGTCTTTAAAGTGAAAAATTTCAGGGGAAATATTCTATGGGACAAATAATCCAAGACAACTCTATGTGCAATACCTCAGCAAACACTGAGATGTCTACAGATTGGTGGGGAATATTAGAAAATTTCCTGCCCTCTTATGATCATGAGGCTACTGACCTGAAGTGGTATTATTTCCCAGGGTAAGAATCTAGATTGAGTGTCATTCAAAGCAGTATTTAATAAACCAGTTCTTCAAAGATAAACATAATCTTAATTCTCTTCTAGCACAGTTAGAAATTTTAAGTATTGGGAGCATGGGACTCAGGGCTTCCACTGCCAACAAACTATCACACCTTGTTGCAAGATCATGAAGCTTTATTTTTTTGAGGTTGTTGCTTGTTTTTCTTTTTAGTGGATTTGAGGTTCTGGGTTGGGATTTTTTGTTTGTTTGGTTTTGGGGGGTTTTCTTGCTTGTTTGTTTTTTGTTTTTTTTTTTTCTGTTTTATGTTTTTAAATATTGGGGTTTTTCTCCCAATTCAGTTGATATATTGAAAACTGTGTTTATAATTAGGAAATTTTAGTTAACATGTTCATACAGCCTAGTCTCTGGTTCATAAATCCATTAAATGTAGACCCTGTTCAGTATGACTCCCATGACAAGCAAAAATTCTATTGTCTCTTTCTCTTAAGGACTTGATCAGGTATTGCCAATCACTGGACCCTTCCTCATACATTTTAGTGGCAATTGAAGAAAACACACAGTAGAGATCTGCTCTTCAGCAAGGGATTATCCTGAAGAAGTTAGACTAGATCTGGACTATCGTCCAAGGAAAAATGAAATAACCCAGAATGATGGCATTTGTTTCTACCTGTTTTCTTCTTGGAAGGAGCTGGTCTCTCTTCTCTAGGAAACCCTCCATGTGCTGGAAACTTGAAGAAACCTGAGACACACAAGAACATTGCTACTTAACTTTAAAATGGCCCTTAAGCATATGTTAAAATTTATGGAGGTCTTTTTTAGATAAACTCCTTGCAAAGAAACTGATCTCTGCTTCTTCTAGCCTTTATGTTGACAGCACAGCTAGAAATCCTCACTAGGTTGCAATCATATTTTTCATACACTACCTAAATGAGGGGAATTCACATCCTTCTAGAGCAATTTGCTTATGGAATTTGTTCTATCATATTGTGTTAATTAATGAATTAATATTATTTTTGTATCATACATTTTACAACTTAAATGGTTCCAGTTATTCACACCATCCCTACACTTACTGAGTTGCACCAATGTATGCTGTTGTACTGGTACACTTGGGTATGTGACAAACACATTCCTCTCAGAGTACAGCAGTGATGAGTTAACAGTGCATTTCCTGTCAGGGTGAGCAAACAGGAGTTGTTGGTTCTAGTCTTGCACCAGGTCGGCTCATTGGCAAGTGTGCCATTATGTCCTGCCTCTCTCTGGCTTCTAAACTCAGTGGACTTTAAGCCCTTCTACCTCACATAAAGGGTGTAGGAAAATATGCAGTCTCGCCTCTGTGGGACAGCATCTCTGTCTGTTGTTAAGTGCGCTTCTGAGTATTCAGCAGCAGGAATAACTTCTGCTTTGGGCAAGAAGAACAGAGACCAACACAGTTGTTAAGACCCTGACTATAAAGCTGCGCAAATTAAAAATTATATTAAAATTATATATATATATATAAAAATTATATAAAAATTATATTAAGCTATACATAGCTGCTTAAGTCAACTGTTGTTGTGGAAAGTGATTCTATTGCAAAGGCACATAAAACGCCTCTTTTTTGGATCCAGGAGTGTTTCCATTGAAATAGAGGAATATTGAATATCCTTGAATAGTGACTAGTGCTCCTTGTAACTTTCACACAGAAATTCCTTCATTGCCTTATTTTAACTAGCACAGGATTGCAGTTCTGTGAGGACAAAGCCAGGAATTCCTGGGACTTACCGAAGACGTATTCTCTAATCTCTCCTGAGAGGAGTTAGACAGCAATAAGTTTGGTGATTTTTCTAGGGACTTTTGTCCAGGCTCAGGTGGTGTTGCCATTAGTTTGGTCTGGAGGTTGGAGAAAGAGGAGCCTGCAGCACCTTTTTTGTTAGAAGATAGGTGGTCTGTGGCATGTGAGTCTGACAAACTGCTCCCATGTTGCTGATTTATAGGAGTAGAAGATAAAGAAGAGCTTAAAGAAGAGTGACTTTCCAAAGATGTAACTTCTTGGCCCACCATCTTTGGTGTAGGTGGAGTGATAATCTCACTGAGCCTCGTCTCAGCTTTCATTTCTGTTTTGTTGCTGCTCAGCACTTCAGGAACTTCCTCACCAATGAACTGTTGGAACTTTGTTGGAGATTTTTCGACGGGGGAGAAAATAGTTTCAAGTGGGACCCTCCAGGACAGCCTGGGTAAGGGCACAGGTGGCAGTGGCATTGTGCCCTTTATCTCTGTCACTTTTGGTGGTGTATTCCTTCTGTCAGATGTTTTTCTTTTCAGAGATGGAACTCGTACAACTTTGCCTTTATTCTTATGCTCACTGTCTTCTGTGTCCACTTGTTTCAGAAGATTCATCTCTCTCTGTGGGACAGCAGTATTGCATTTGTTTAAAATTACCTTTCATTCATGGACAGTTATCTAAGATTTTTATTATTTGAAGCAGGGATAAGTTTTCAAATATACTATCCCCTGGCATTGAATTTTATGGCCTGTACCTCTGCTGGCATTCTTAGAGCTAGATCTGAACTTAGCTGCTATGTGCTGAGCATTATTTTGTTGCCTAAACTATAAATACTAATGCAGTTAAATACAGTGAATCCTGCCCTTACTAAGTTCTCTAGAGGTTGATTTTTTAGTAAGCTCCAGAGAACCTATGCTCCTTTTTTTGGTGGCACTGCTTCTTCAAGTTTTCTGTAAGAACATGGAGTATCTAGGGGTGTTCTCAGGGAAAATTTTAGAGAGAAGGACTTTTGTCCCTTCATTTAGCCAATTTGCAAATCACTGAATGAAAGGCAGATTTGTTTAAGCTGGTTTTTAGCCTAATGTCAAACATAAAACTATGTTTTGCTAGTTATTTTATGAAAATAATTAAAAAAACCCACATTGAAACAGGATCGGAGAGGCTCACTGAATATTTTTGCTACTTATCATGATCCACTATAAAACTAATGTCAGAAGGAAAAAGCCCCATCTGTGCTTTGGTCTCCCTTTATTTTCAGCCCTCTGCTATCCTCTAGATCTCTCGAGTGGCTCCAGCTCCCTACCGAAACCCTGAATGAAGCAAAATCTCTCTGTATATGTGTCAAGGGATTCCTCTGTTTCTTACACCCTTTTCACTGCTCCTAGCAGAAGAAAACTTCCACTTCTCCCCTAGAGCTTTAGCAAGCTAGTTGATTTTTTTTAATGCACAAATAGGTCTTGTTCTCAGCTGCTCTGTCTGTAATATCTCAGCTTTGGGTATTCATTTACTTTCCCTCAGCCAGGAGTTAGTTTGTACATGGAGTGATATCCAAATAATCAAGGACCCACATCATCCTATCATTTGCACAGTTTATCAGCCTTCTTGTACTCACCTTAGTTTTCCTACTGAGCTGAGCAAATTTTTCCTCCTGCGCTGCAAGCATCTTCTCAAAATCATGGTGTTTCTTCAGTAATTCCTCTACTTCAGACACAGAATCCTGAATGGAAAAATTACCAGATACGGAAGTCCAAAGTCAAGTCCATCAGAAGAGACTATGCCTAAGATTTTCAGATTTACCCATTCTATTTAGTCAAATGATGATTCTGAAATGTTTGGAATTGAATATCTAAACCCCTGCTAGTGTGTGAAAAATCTGAATTCACCCTCAAAAAAGGTCTGTAGCCTGCAGTCTGTTTGATGTGAAGGAGAAGAAGAGTTCAAATAACAACCTTCCCTTTTCTGCAAAGCCATGAAGTATTGTGTCTTCCAGCTATAACTGTTTATATACAGATTAAATATATGGATTCTAGCTAGTGCTAGACACAGAGTAATTCCTGCCCTACAACAAATGCATCTTAAACCTCTGTCATGCCCTCTGTTTAGTTTTTCATACCTGAGTTTATGACTTTGTTTTCCCATCTCACAAACCATCAGAAAGGCAGTCTAGAATGAGAAAAGGTCCCAAACCAAAACAAAAATATAGGATGCTAGTTTTTAAAAGGGAATTTATGAGCTAGCTGTCAAGCCATCTGTGAAACCATTCTACTGCTCAAATAGGTGGGGAAAAACCCCTTTTCCTTTCAAAACATGCTCTCAGCATGGCAGGAAAGGTTGAACCCTCTACAAGTTATCTTATTTGAAAAAATGCTCTGGAATTCTTCCCAGTCTTCTATCACCCCTAGAAGCCACCACTTCCAGGAGCCCATCACTAGGTCAAATGCAACTGCCTTGGGCTCACTTCTGTAAGAGGGCAGAGCTCCTGCCCTTTCTAATCTCCAGGGTGCATTACTGTTTAGATTGTGATTTATTTCAGGCCTGAGCTGGTACATGTGCCAGAAACTCCATACAGGCTGAGGTGCAGATGTTAAATAGTGTTTCAATAGTGTTGCACTGTCGTTACTCACCCCATAGTTAGGATCTGAAAGCAAGCTCTCCTTGGCAGTCAGCCACGCTTCTGCTTGTTCTAGCTCTCTGCGGAGCAATTGAATCTCCCAGTTTTCTTCATATAACACTTTCCTCATGTCCCAGCTCTCCTTTACCTTCTTCATCAGCTCTGACAGCTCCAACAATTTTTCTTCAATCTAGAAAAATAACATTTGCAATGCCAGGAGGTGAAAAATCCAATCAGATTTCCATATGACAGCCAATTAGCATATAATGATTTAATCTTCATGATTTGGAAGATAACTTTGGATAGATAACTTTGTGGTGTTAGCATATTTTAGAAGGGATGTCTGAGTTCTCATTTTTCTTACTTGAATTCCTTTAGCCTGTGTATTGTATTACTAGATATTACAATTTTATGCATATTCCACATAGTGTATTACCAATATTCTACCATATGATTTCCTAAGATTAAGCTTTATACCCAGGCAACTTGTATTATAGAACTAGTGAGAACTAGAAAATTCAACAAGTACATCTATTTATAGCAATGCAACAATGGAGAGACTTAAACTACAAAAAGTTCTCTTGTTCTTTCTACAGCAGAAGTACTGTAATCTTGTGTAAATGCTGAAGATGTTTCTGTTGGTGTTATCTCTGGATTTACAGAGCATGTCAGGATAAGCTTGGGCAAAGTCTAAAGGTACATAGATAACAGGATCACAGAAAAGTTAACATATTCTTCCTCTGCACATTTCTGAAGAATTACATATCTTCTGGTGTATGCAGGGGCATCAGTCCATCCTGCAGAGGATTGCATTGTGATGTATCATAAGAACTTTAAAAGGTGTTTTATTTTGTGTCACATGGCGTATGCAGCTTTTAACAGTAAAAAACTGGATTATCCTGTTTAGTTCTTCTGCTCTGAAACAAAGTTGCAACTTCTGTCCCTTTCATGTCTTTGTTCACTCTTGTTTGTAAAATATTTAACTCATCAACACACCTCCACAGACATGAAATGTGCATTCTTCATCAGGTCACCTCCTGCCCGCTGCATTTCTTCATATTTTAGCCACTGCTTCTCTATCTCACGCTTGTATTCCCCATGACGCTTGATAAGCAGTTCAGCCCCCAGGACATCATTTGCCAGTTCCTCAGATATCACTAGTGCATGCATCTCATTGGCCCAGGTCCTACAGAACACAGCCAAAGGGTAAAATGGAAGGAATCTGAGTCTGTTGAATATTTGGGAATGCACACAACCTATGGCTGTCTAGGTTATACACATCCTCAATGCTTTCATACCTTGTAAAGGAACACAAAGACTTTCAGATATCCATCAAAACCTTATCACCATGAATGAAAGTACTTTGTATGCATACAGAGCACTCATGCAAAAGAAGAATATTGATAGACACTTTTTAAGGAAAATTTTCTACTCCCTGAGCCTCAACTGGCATAAACTAATGCATCTTGATTTACCTGAGCTCGGGATCTGTCCCTTAGCATAGTGAATATCCAATAGTCAGTGGTAACCACTTCATTTCTATTCGTGTCATAGATTAACTTTTTCATTATCTACACTGATTTTAAAGTGTCCATGCTACTTCTGCAGAAATCCTGCTTAAAACCCACAGTTTTCATTAAAAATGTATCAGTTTTTGATGAAGATGACAGGAAAATGATGAAATACAATATTTTAATGTTGGTCTGGCACTTTAGCCTATTTCCATGAGCTATTTCAATGTTTACATTAGACCTCTGCTTATAGATATTTTGGCATGCTTGATTTTAAAAAAATGAGACACTTAGCTCAAAATGTTTTAAAACATTTGTAGATGCTTTAAACATTCATCATTTTTTCCTAAGACAGATTAAAAAAGGAAAAAAAAATTCCCAGAAATTGAATTCCTGCAAAAAAATGAGCCCTAGTAAGAACGGACAGAAGAGTTTTGGGCAGTGCCATTAAATACATATGTTAAAGACACTTTCACCACTTGAGCAAGTCTAACTTCTTCTCGAAGATTATTTTCAATGTAGTTGCTTTGACTCAGAGGAGAAGGGACACTGGTATCAGTGCAGGTGTACAAAGTACTTAATTATCCAGCCAGAGATGCCCCATCTTCCTATAGAATCAACAGCATTTTCAACTGGACTTGTGAAACTACCAAATCTATCCAGAGTGACTGAATACTTCAAGACTGCTTAGGAAATAGCCTAAAAAAGTGGTTTTGTCATGCACGCTGTGCTGAAGTGCTACAGTCACCTCTGATATCTGGTAAGTTCTGTGAAGTGCTGTTGAGAAGATGCCAGGTATTATTATTCAAAGAGATTTGAAAGCAAGCTGCAGAGCACCTGGAACAGGGATCAAAAACATAACAGGTGGAATTTAGAAAATTCCGTATAGGAAAGACAAGAAATAAAGCCCACTGCCAAGCCCAAGGGGCCAACACATACATCAGCTCCCTGCAGTCTTTGAAGTAGAGCTGGACTTGCTCTGCCTGGCTCAGTCTTGCCTTCCTGTCCAGAAATTTTTTGTCCAGTTTTTCCCAGGACTCATCCACATCTGTGAGTCTCTCCATGATATTTTCCTTAACTTCAGGGTATGTGCGGCTGAGGTGCCAAGCCTCTCCTCGAATCCGTTCCAGCTCTTTCATGATGACTCCTAAATCTCTCTGGAACAGAGACAGAATGGATTATAAGATCTAGTTACTACTCAGACCTATCAAAAGCTGATTTTAAAGATGGTGCATATCTTTTCTATCCACTGGTGTACAGAGGCTGAAAATATTAATCTGTCAAGACTTTTCCTCTCAGTTTTCTCCCAATGCCTTTTAAAATTCATCATCCAATATGAAAGAACCTTCTTTAGATATGACACATTGATTATTCTGATAGGTGTGGAGCAGAAGTCTCCTGTAGTTCAGATGACACTTTTGCAATTATAATAACAATTTGGAACAGATTTTAGAAGAGAGGCTTATCCTTAGAAGCAAAAGTATTAATAAGATAGTATCACAATGTTAAAAAGCAGAGGAAAAGACCCTCTTCTGTGAAGCACAAGGAACATTTAAGGATGCAAGAAATTTATCTTTTCTTGGTCTGCAAGCAAGACCCTTGAAAGGATTTAAAATCAAGCATCAGTCTACTTTTTTTTGCCATCTATGCTTTTCTGCCACTGCTTCATGACAGATTCCCTTACCTCTACTCCCTCAAGATGGCTGAGAAGTGTCTGTACACCTGGAAGATCATACCCATAGTCTTCTATATCCACCACTGCCTCTTTTTCTTGCATCCAGCTCTTTACTTCATCCACATCATGATCATACTGGTGAACTTGACATGCTGCTCTTAGATTCTGGAATAAAGAAACAATTTAATGGTAATAATGTATATCTTGTCTACAACACAAAAAAAGGTAACCCTAATATGACATAATGCAGAACAAACTGAACAAGAGAGGGAATGAAACACCTTCCCAATTAAGTAATCTGAAACCGAGGTGTTAAGCTAACCTAATTTCCCCAAGCTCTCTAGGGCAATGGAAAGAAGCAGGTGTCTCCAAAGAGCAATTTATTCCTATATAAGAAGAATGATCAAAATGGAGAGCATGAATTGTCCTCTAAAGGTATGTCTCTACACCACAGAAAGCATCCTAAGAAACTTGCTTGGAAACTTGGAAACTATATATTAACAATTGTCATGCATTTATTTCTGCTAACAGACAATAGTGGGCTTGAGCTACTTCCTAAGCACAATGTGTATGTAACAGTAGTGGAAAAAAAGAGTTGAGGACATCTGACATTTTATGTTCTCCTTAAAACAAACAAAAATGTTGAGTTCCAGGTGTTGTCTCTGCTTTTCCAGACACATCTGTGACTGCAGTTTCCCAAGAGGGAGTGAGTTGATTTAACAGCTAACTGCTGCCAAAAGGTAGGGGCTTTGACTCTGAGTCCTCTCCCACATTCTCTCCCATATGCTTTCTCTGACTTCAAGTAGCTAACTCAGCAAAAAAATCTGGAGACTTTCGATCTTGTTTAACAAGCTCTTCAATAAGTAGTTCGATGAAGAGACCAGTAAGTGTCAGAGCTGAACTCGTGTTAGTGGTGGTAAACTGTTAGATTGGCTTTGTTTTTCAGGAAACCAAAGTTAGCAGTGATTTAAGAAAAACAATTACTCAAGGCTGATAAATATCTTCCAAGTATAAGCCTTGCCAGGAACAGTAGGGTGAGAAGTGACAATAAAGGGAAATGGATCAAGAAACAATTGAACAAATGCACTCACTTTTTGTGCTTCAACATGAGCAGTGAACTGATTTGTGAAAGAAAGAAAGACTTGGGAGACTGTAGAGAAATCATTGCCCCAGTTTTTCATGTACTTCCTACCTCTGTCCTTGTCTGAATGGCATGGCATAGTTTCTCCCATGATTCACTGATTTGCTTTGTTCTCTTCTGGATAATGTCCATCTTGCTGTGACCCTCCTTATCCAGTTTAGATGCTAACTCATTTAAGGAGACAACTTTAGAATGTCCCAGAGGTTTCACCTCATTTACAAAATCTTTAAACTTTTTCTCCAGCACCTGCAGAATAAATGGGGACACAAACTTAGATACAAGAATTTCTCCCTACCTCTATGAGAGAGACAGAAGGAATCATTTTTTCTGTTCTGTATAACACAAAAGCTATGTGCAAATCACTTGATAAATGCAAAGGATCTGGAGTCAGAAGAAGGCACCTACCATTTAACATTCTATAAGTCACAGAGAAAAGTCACCCACAACCTGACAAGCAGAAACTGCCCATGTCAAAACCTAGTAAACATAACTTGTCTACCTATGCAGCAGTTGTTGAGCAGTGGACATTACGAATCTTATCTCTCTGCACTGTATGCCCCAAGAAGAAATGTATCCTTGAAATCAGCAACTCGAGGTGTGAACACTGCAGTGTTTTCAATGGAAATTTTTTAAAGAACAAGGCTCATGGTCAGATTATTTAGGTCCTGTCCAATTTATAATCAGGGCAGGCAGTGAAGTGTACTAACTCACCTTAGTCCAAGGAAAGGATATGTAACTTACTGATACAGCTACCTTTTCTGTTGGAGGATGCTACCTCAGAGAGCCCTGTATAACCAGGCAAAAGCCAGTCAGCCCCTGCTGCAGAATTAACTGTTTTGCTTTGTTTTTTTGTGACTCTAACATGCTTCACTGTCAGCAGCTACACAAGAACTGCAGCAAATATATTCCTGTTTTGCCACACAACACATGCAATATCTTTTATTTTCTTACCTCAACATCATCTAGGTCCTGCCCATAGTCATCAGACTCTGCTACGGACTGTTTACTGGAAAGCCATGCATCCACCAGCTGGAATTCTCTTTCAAACTGGTAGAGCTGGAACTGTTCTTGCAGGCGTTTTCTTTGTATCTCAGACTTCTGTAGGAGAGACTGGTACTCTGCTAGGATCTTCTGGAGCTTTGAAAGTATGACTGAGCTGCAAAGAACAAGAATTTGAAGGTATGTTTTTGTTTTATTATTCTTTTTGAACATTGTCTTTTCTGACATGTTGAATTTTGGAACATTTTTAAAATACAGAATAAACCAGATAACATCATGGAGTGAGTTATACTGTGCCATTAAAGCCAGGTATTTCAGGATATTAAAGTATATAATACAAATGGCTGCTCTTTTCACTTCTTCCTACCCAGATATAAAAACAAACTTGCAATGAAAAACAGTGAAGTATCAAAAATTTTCATTTCCTTTCCCAAGTACAGTGGTTTTTGAACATTTGCGTAGACTAGAACTAGATGACAGTTCCTGGGAGTAGACAATACACAAAGAAGCTGATCTGCACTAATTGTCCTGTTGTTAGAAAAAAAGCAGTCATGAAAACATTCAAACAATCATCAAGCTTTTGGGGGGCTCAGTGTGTATGATGACGACAAAGGAGGGATGGATGTCCCCTGAAGTCTTATTTCTGAACGAGCTGTCAAGCAGGATTGAATTTTCCATATATGCCTTCTCTGGGCATTTCCATTAGACCTGGAGAAGAAGCTTGTTTTCACTTTCCTACCTCTCTGGACTGTCTTTGTTTATTAAGCTGGCACCTGTCTCCTGTACTTTCTCGATCCGGGACCTGAAACTATCCATGTCCAGTTTGGTAGCTTCAAGTTTACGAAGTAGAACTTGTGTGGATTCTTCATTCTTCCCATAATCAGAGGTCTCCAGAATGAAACTTCTCTCTGCCAGCCACGCCTCCACCTCCAGTAGCTGTATAAAATAGAGGGATGAGCCTTAACACAGCTTGATTTACATCAAGATAAAGAAAACTGGAAAACAGTGGTGCACTGACACATCAGTGAAAACAGAGAGTAGCTTAGGTGGCTTCCTGTATGGCAGTCTAGCAGACACTTCCAAAAAATATGTACCCAGAACCCAGTAATTGCAGTTACATGTTACTCACTGCAGTTAGTTGAAAGATAACTGTAATTTCTCCACTGTATCCTTAGTTACCAGTCATGAAAAATCAGGACAGTACGAATTCTGTTCCTTTCTCAGTACTTACATCCATTGAACAATACAGGTTCTTTTAAGCAAAGAAAGGCCAAAATAAACATCTTTACCTCATTTAGGAACAGATGGGCCTCATATGACTTTATGAGCCTCAGTCTCCTCTCTTGAGCCTCTGCCTTCAAGTTTTCTACAGAAGTCTCAAGTTCCTTGAGATGCTCCATAATCTTGCGGGAGGCTGAGTGGCCTCCCCTTACCAGTTTCTGTCCTGTACTGAGCACTGCTTTGGTCAAAGCATCCCGACTGTTTATCTCGTTCTCCAAATTCTGGAAAGAGTAAAGAGCACAATAACAGATCAAAAATGAAAGTTATGGAGATTTTTGTTCTAGAAAACCTAGACATGTAATTATAAGTTTACTTTCTATTCATGAAGATGGGTCAGAGGTATAAATTCTAAGTGCATGCTCTTAGTGGAGTGGAGGAGCTTTTTGGCATGAAAGTGTGATTATAGGAACCAAATATAGCCATGAAGTTTGAAATTTGTTGCCTCCTGAGAGTCTGGAGGGAAAAGGTTCTAAGCACAAACCTCTTATCTACAGATTCTACTGAAATATACCCCCTTTCACTCCATTACATGGTGTTTCTTGAATGATGTATCTAGGTAGAAAACAGCCAATTTGCCTGTTCAGTAGTATTTATTGCTTGCCAGCATCTTTGTAGAAGATGCAGCTTTGTATAACAGCCATTGCAAATGCTGTGGGTACACATACTATCAGGCAGTCAACAGGACAAGGAAAGAAGAAAACTATCTGAACCAGTTCTCCAAGAGTTTACTTGAAATTAATTTTTGAAGACTGGTAGATTTTAAAACTCTGTGCATACATCTATATACCCTCTTGTATGATATTTACCTGGGTAGGCCAGGACCATGCTGTGATTTGTCTGCAAGCATACATGCATTCCTTGGCTGACTATGCCTGAGCACCTTGAGCACAAACAAACCCTATAGTTTTACAATTGTTCTGTTTAATTTCATAGCTATGAAATAGCAGCTTCGGAGTTAGACTGGAGTGCTGTGTTAATGTAGAAGAGATGTCCTCTGTGAGGAGAGGAGCCACTTTTTCAACTTAAGTGTCAAACTTGGCTTGGCTGGAAAAGAGCTCTGATTCTAATCTTGCCTTTAACTTCCCCCTATTAATTTCAAGATGGTCACTGTGTTATTGAAAACTGACACTCTGTCTGTTCCAAGTCAAGCAGCTGTTTGTATGCATATTATGTTTGTACACATCTCATGTTTGCATGCAAATGCTCTTTTGCAAGACAGTTTGGGGTTTTTTTCCTTTGGTTAACGCATTTCACGCACAATCTCTTTTGTGGTAACAAACCAAGGATGGAATTTTTCAAATCTGGCTCATTAGGATGAGCAACAGAGGGTGGAACTAATAATATATTCAACGCTTGACTGTTAAATTCTTGTTATGTTACCTCTGATATTTGTAAGTTTGTAAACCAACATTAAAACAAGGTGTAGAGACTCTAGCTAATAACATATTGAGAATTAAAGCTTATATTTTAATCCTCTTTCCAGAAGAATAAGAAGCAAAATGGCAGGAAAATTGGCATTTCAATATGCACTGATATTCTGGTCTATATCTCCGATCCTCACAGTTCATTGAAAAATTTTGAGACCTAGCCAATTAACACAAATATAGTTGCAGCCTAAAGAAATATCTCCTCTGTTCCTTCAGTTATTTGAAATACTTTCTCAGATTAATTCAGCTCAAACATTCTTTTCTTCTGTGAGTCTGATGACTTTCCTACCAAGTCAATCATAACTATTAGGAGTAAATGCACACATAACATTTATACTTGTAATCATGATGAAACAAGCTTTTCTTTCTTGCTGTTTGGTAATGATTGTATCAAATGCTTGGGTTTTCTCTCTCTATACATACAACATACCTTCAAAATTTTTATGATCTTCTCTCCCAATCCTAATGCAGGTTGCACAGATTTTCCCCAGAGGCACTCAATGTGGCTCTTAAATGGGCTGTCATTTGCTAAAGTTAGATACCAACAGCTGCTGGAAACTTTTAGCAGAAACGTTTTTTCTTTTACTGTGTGTTTGCAAAGACACAGTGCTCCTTAATAAAAAATTACCAGGAAGACAGCTATTGTTTTATTGCTATTTGAGATTACAGTAGTCCAGGCACTGCTTTCTCTAATGGCCTGTCTGTACCTTGTGAAATAATTCAGCAGCTATCTTGAAAGCTACCACTGCAATGAAGATCAGCTGGAGCTTGTAATAATTCCCTGCTACCTCCCTTCCTTCAGAGTAGAAAAAGTTTCTGGGAAAATGTTTTCCTGGGAGATTATCCTGAGACATCTGAGCAATGAACTTTCTTGGATGTACTTACTGAGTTTCAAAGCATTTTGTTAGGACATCTGTTGCCCAAAGAAACTATGAAAGCACACACAAGTTTATAAAATCCATTTTGTGTTGAAAAGGCCAAGTTTTGAACTCAGTTCACAGAAAGAGCCAATTTGTCCACACAAAAGCATATGGTGTGGTACTTGCACCACTGCAATGGTAAGAAGGATGGAATCTCACACGCTTCCAAGTCATGGACATATCCATCAAAAATGAAAGGGATAAGAGTAATCTCTGGCATCATGACTCCTGGTAGCCAAAGCACACACGACAGATGAATTTTGTTAGGGACACGTGGAGTTCAGTGTTCTCTATTTGACTCTGAAGACTGTGAATGGTTCTCACATGATATTACCTGGTGCTTTTCTTGTAGACTCTGAACAGTTGCCAGGGATTGGCCATAATCCCTGGAGGAAGCCATGGGGAGCTTCTCATGAACCCAAGCCAACTCCTCATCAACATCTCGGAAGAACTGGTACTCTAGTCTGCTTGCCTCCAGACTTGCACGTCTCTCGTGCAGAGGATCGCGGAGCCTTTTGTATCTGTTAGTTTTAAAGATAATCTGATGAGGACCTCCAATTGGTACAGATTGGTGTAGAGAAGGAAAGCAAAAAGAATAGTCAGGGAAGAAAAAGTAGATAGAAGTAGGAAAAAGGTGGTAGGAGACAGACCAAGCACTCACACACCTCTGCACCAGCTGATCCACCCTCTCTTCTAGTTCATCAGCAAGAAAGTGTTTTTCCTTCTGGAACTGCTGAACTGTGACCACAAGCTCTTGCAGCCGGTCCCTATGACCATCAAAATCTTCCTCCAATTCCTCTTGTTTCTTCAGATGACTGTTCAAGACCACCAGATCATTGTTACTGTATGGTGCTTTCAGCTCGTTTTCCACACCTTCCAACCATTTCTCTGTGTCCTCTACACTTCGCTGAAAATGAAGACCCTGAGAATAAGCAAGAAGAAAAGATCATTTAAACCTTTAGGACAGACAATATGATGTAAAAATCTTGGTCACTTTCAGAAAGAATTACACAGAAACATGGACTAACTTCCCAGTGCTTGGTGAATTCTGCTCAGATATGATCATCTTCAAAAGGAAGAAGAGAATTCAGTCATGGTGGAGACAAGAACAGATGCAGAAAACATAAAGAGTTTGTCTTATTTGTTCTGCACAAATGCGGATCATGGACACAGTACCTTGAAAGAAAGCCATTTGAAAGGAGAGCTCTATCTGTCCTAGTTACAGTGGCTGGGACCAGTTTATCACTGTGTGGGTGTAACCAAAACTGTGTATTCTGCACTCTCTATGTAATTTCTTATGAACTGTTAATAATGGATCGTTTGCAGCAGCTGCCCAGGGCACACCTGACCCCTCAGATTACAAGATGGGTGTTAAAGAACCCTGTGAGATAGGGAAGTGTTTCTGTCTTCACAACAATGACTCAAGTGTGATAACTCCCCTCCAGGGAGTCATTAGCACCTTTACACTCAGCCTGAGGGGTCATGTCTGCTAATGGGTCATCAAAGATTCAAAAAATATCCCATGACTCACACCGTACATCATCCATTGTGAAACTCCTCGCTCTGGGGGAGATACTGGGCATTTCCACTTGAACCTAAGCATATATAATCTTGGAGGTTTGGGACTTCCTGTACCACTCGTCAGATCCAGAGGACAACCTCAACAGGACTGTGACTGCCACTCTCAACAAGACTGCGACCATCATCATCAACAACAGGTTTTCCTTTCCTTTTACTTTGCACTCAGGGGGACCACGTGGCACTCAGAACAGGGGCTGACAAACACCATTCTGTCTGTGCCCCAGGGTGCTGGGTTATACATCTGTTTTTGTGGGTTAAAACCAATCTTTCTTTGTATCATTGTACTTATTGCAATCTTTTTAGTAAATTGTAACTCTGGCTTATAATCTCTTCTGAGCTGGGTTCATTTCTCCTGCTAGTTTGCCTTTAAACCAGCACAATAACCACAGTTTGTCTGAGAGCCCATGCATAACTCACAGTCATGAGAATTCATGTGCCTGGAGCTAGAGAAATGAAAAGCAGCTGTGGGCTTCTTTCTCAACATACTGGAGAAAAGATGCCCTTGTGACAGATGCAGAGAGTTGACACATATTAGTAAACATAGTTTTCCTCTGTATCCCTCTCTGGAATCCAGATCTAAACCCACCAGCAGAAAGTAGAAAAGACCCCAGCCTACAAATCCTTTTCCCTCCATAGGTATCTCCAATTCTCCTGCCAGTTCCATTCAGTCAGTTCACACTTAGTAGTTTCTTTGCACTCATAGTCTGGAGGAGTCATGCTTGACTGTATCAAATGACGCACTTGCAGATGAGACATGTAGCAAGGCAGCCATGCTCTGGAAATGACACCAAGATCCAGCCACTGCCATGTTGTATTACCGTGTAAGCATCCTGCAGTTTGGTCCATTTATCCTGGCAACTTTCTAGCAGTTCCTCCCATAGCTCTTCCATTTCTTGTAGTCTGGACTGAATGGCTTCTGAGGCATAGTGCCTTTCATGGAACATCTTCTCTCCTTCCTGTAGCAGAAAGAACAGGCAAAGTTTTCTTCCTTTGTTGAATGCACCAGAATATATCACTTTTGCCTCCACAAACAAAGTCATCTGTCACTGCTATGTAAAGGGCCAGCTGCAACTGTCACTACCTGGTATAGAGGCTACAGAGACAGAGAGAAACTAATAAAGGCAAAAGAATTACTGAAACTAGGGCAGAGACTGCAGAACAAGGTAAGCAAGAGGTACAGCAAGAGAAAGTCATGTTCTAAAGAGCAACTACTGAGGTTATTTCCAAAGAGAAAGTCATGGCATCAAAAAATAATGTGAAAGAGGCTGTGCAAAGTCTTTAAAAACATAAGAAGTTACCAAGAGTTGTAACTCCACCCTTTAACCCCCTCAGTTTTGTCTGCACAGAGAGGGGTTAAAATATTTTTAAAAGCCCAACAAACAAAACAAAGAGGATGTATTTCTAAGATACTGACTGTAGGTAAACATGTAGGAGGGAATCTACCTTTAATGCTTAGTAATCTATTGCAAAATACAGCTAGTAAGCACTGTGCTGAAAATAGTTAATAAACATGTAACAGTCTGTCCTTCCAAATTTATCATCTGATCACAGCTTCTGCCAAGTATCTGACAAAGCCTGTCAGGCCTCCTTCTTATCTCGCCTACTAGTATGTCTCTGCAGAAGAAGCTCTTGAAAACTCTTCTCTGTCCTTTTTGTTGGATACATCTTACATGACTTCTTAAAGTTATGCATCCAATCAGCTAGGTTCTCTGCTGGAGAGAAACAAATATACATCTAATGTGGCATCCATCCCAGAGAGATGTCCCTAAAGTCAGTGGATTGAATCTTTTATTGAAAGTACCCATCTGTTTCCTTTATATGCACATTTAATATAGATAGCAAGCTAACACTGGATAATAAGAGAGAGTGGGAAGAAACTGAAGGGCACAGAAAATTCTGGATGAACTAAAAGAATAAACTTCCCAGTCCCCTCAGAGAGAACATGAACGATGTCAGTGAGGGGACAGCAATTCTTCCTCACTTATTTGAGATCACTGTTAACTGCAGTGTCTTTTGTCCCAGTTGCCCACCCTTGTCATCAACCCCACTGCTCTCACAGATTTGATGGAGTCCAAACGATTTCTATTGGCCATGATCTCTGCTTGGAAAGTCTGATGCTTCTGCAGTTTGGTCTGCAGATTGCTTGGATCCTTCCAGCTATCATCCTGGGCAATGCTATTCTTCTCATTGATCCAGGCAGCCACCTTTGGGGAGAAAGAACAGAAGTAACCAAAACCTTCAGTTTTTCTTCAGGTCCAGTCTGACAGGTTTTCCTCTTATATGTATAAAACAGGAAACCAGTGACTGGGGACTCAAATGACTTGTCCTTCTGAGGTTCTGCTTCCTAAGCTCCTCCTGTCCTTCATACAGTCACCCCTATATATCTGCTTACCAGCACTGTTACCTGGAAAGGGGGCTGTCTCCATCCCATAGGCCCCATGCAGTGAGAAAATGCATGGGCACCTGTGTGCATGTGGGAGAACAGACAGTGATCTCCCGATTTCTAACCCATTGTCAGTACCTCTAAAGAAAATAAGTAATTTATCCATTCTCATGAATTTTTGGTGGTACATTCCCTTTTAATGCTTTCATTTCTTCTGCATTTTGCTGGTGTTCAATGTACAGTAGACCTTTCATCTGATGACTAGAGGGAGGATGAAAAAATATACTTTTATTCTTATCCTCATTTTTCCAATATTATCTCATTCCAGACTCAGTTCCTTGATTTTTCTCACAGGAAATCTATCCAGGGATTCAGATCTATGCAGCACAGTATGCTTTAAGAAACCAGAATACCATGAATCCTGTGTAATTGTACCTCAAAGGAATTCTTCAGGAATTTCTGCAGAAGCTTTGATTCTTCTAGCAAATGTCTGCGAGCAGCAGCATTTTCCAGCAGTCTCTCTTTTCTGAGATGAAGACAGATGTGTTAGGTAAAAGACACAGACGGAATTAGATACGATAAGGGTTTTCAAATTTCACCTCTAAACCACATAGTTTAACCCTCCATTCTCTAGGAAATGGCCATAAAAAATTACTTCCTTGATGAGGACTGTCAGAGAAGATGCTCAGGACACCATAGGAAGTATTGCTAGCAGATAGATATATTTAAACTACACACAGATTCTGTATGTATGATACCTGCCTTTAGTAATAACTGCTATTGCCTTTCAGAGTTCAAGAGAACATAAACTGAGTGTGTTTCTTACATGGAAATCTTGTAAGTATCATGGTATTTGTCACAGATAAACCAAAGCTATGCCATCATCTATTATTTTACCAGTTTTGGACCAGCAGCACTTTATTCGTGTTAATGCAGGCTTGGATTTTAATAAATAACAGCAAATTAGATCATGTTAATTTGTATGTTCACTTTAATCATAAGGGATCTCCAATTTCTTTTTGTAACTTTTAGAGATATCTTTTCATCGCCTGTAGCAGTGATGAAAATGGCTTTTATTATCAGCATTTGTGTAAGATAAACAGTGTGCAATGTGCTAGAAGAAATAAACTAATTCACATGAAAGGGAAGGATCTGATCAGAAAATTTACAAATGCCCTAATGGATAATTGGAGAAGGGCTTCAAGATGAACTCTCTGACAGTAGTGAAAAAACAGTTGTCTAGCTAATGACCTTTCTTGATGGTATTTAATGATAAGTATTTAATAGCACAGCAGGCCTCAGTCTTTTGTTTGCAGCACTGTCCCTAAGGCCAGGACAGAACACAGAATTGCACAAAAACTGCCTTTTTCTGAGTCCTGCTTGCCCTCCACTTAACTGCATTTTGGACACCTTCTAATGAAATCCAGATAAGGCTCAGACCAATTTGGGAACACCACAGTGCAAAGCACAAAGCTGAGCAAATGCAAATCAGTTTATGGTTCTCTTAAATAATTTAAAGATATTAATCAACATGGGGAGGGTCTCATTGCATAACTGATAGGTGGCTGACATGGGAAGGGTTTGACCTCACCTCCTCAGAATGGCCTGGCATCTGTTGGTGATACTGTCCGAGTCATAATGTTTGTTCTGTGTTAGCTGCTGAGCAAATGAAGTCATCTCATCAATTTTCTCCATCTGAACTTCCAGGGCTTTTTCAAACTGTGTGTGTTTCTGCTGTAGGCTCTCCACACTAGACACTGAGTCCTGGATAGAAGTCAACAAAGAGTTTTTGCATCCACAACACTGATAATCCAGAAGCTAAATGGCATTTACCCCATGTTTGCAAGATAGCTGTCAAGAAAATTTATTGTTCTTTGCAGTCTGTTGGCATTGAAAATGACACTTGGGGCCTAAATAATGTTCTATGCAAGGCCTGAGGCCATTATTTCAGGGTCAAAACTGTACCACCTGCTTGATGCTCAGCTTCTAGTGCTTATTGTTGTGCTGCACAGAATGCATAACTTTTCAAGAATTAAAACATCAGAGCCTAATTGTAAATCAATCTTAAAACAGATGCAATGCTGAAAGCAAACGTGGCATGCCAATCTGAACTCACAGATTATGAACAAATATGCCACAGAAAGGGGTTAAAATTAGAACCTGAGTTTCAACTCATGAAATTCAGAAGAGCTCAGATCCAGATTTGAATTTCAGGACTGAGTCTGACATTGCTGTTAATCTGGAGAGAAACACAGATTTTGACTTCTTGCAACGTTTGTGAAATCCAAACTTAATGACTCAGAGGTCTCTTTTCAGCACCCCTCTGCACTTTTAATTATAGAATCACTGGTGTCAAAATGTTGTCACTGTGATAAACTCTGCTTCCCCTAAAAGAAGCAATAAAACTCAAATCACTCAGAAAAAATTTAAACTTCTGAGTGCTTACATTAGTCATTGGATGGAAAATTACAGAGCATTTTCTGTACATTGCTGAGCTAAATCTGATTGGGTGACTCCTTCTAAGTCTCATATACTGTAATGAAGGGACTGTAAATACACGCCTCCATGCTGAGAATTACAGAGGCAGACACCAGCCATTAGCATTTTATGGTTTTCATACTATTTGTGCTCATTTTGTCTATGCTGAACTCTGAGATGTCATTGTAGTTCCTGCAGAGACAGCTAATTGGGTAGCACTACCCAAGGTGCAGGCTCTGTTAAGTATCAGAATGTATATCTAGCACCTTGCACAGCTCTTGCAACCCTTGCATAACTCTGTGGTTTCAGCTATTGCAGTATTACTGATACCTGTGGTAGGTCATTTAAAGCTAAACTGGGTATGTCATCAGCGACAGCAGTGGTGACTTGCACATTGCTGGCAAATGTATTTGGGTCAGATATGACAAGGCTGGGCTGAATGGGGCATTGAGCAACCTGGTCTAGTGGGAGGTGTCCTCACCCATGGCAGGGGGTGTTTGAACTAGGTGACCTTTCAGGTCCCTTCCAACCCAAACCATTCTATGATTCTATGCAGTCTCATTTTCCTGCAGTAATCAGACTAGTTGGATTGATTCATTACTCTTGGGGCTGAGAATGAAGGCAAGAAATATGACCCTAGACTGCCAACAAGACAGAACAGTAACTTGAGAAGGAGAAAGACCACAGGAAGGTTCAGAGCATGTCATCATAATTCACAGTCCCCTTTCCTTCAGACTGATTGCAGAGAAAATCGTAATTTCTCAGAGCACATACCCCTAAGTCCTCATTAGCAAGGAAAGCTTCTTTGCTGCTGAGCCAACTCTCAATCTGTTCTACGTAGCCATAGAATTTCTGTATAGGGAAAAAAACAGCCATAAACAAACCAAAAAGCTGTAAAGCAGAGGCTAACCTGACTTTGAGGAGTACACTGAAAAAACCAAACATTCACAGCTATTTAAAAAAGTAACTGCATACCACTGGATGGCAAGAAGCATTAGATGCTAGAAAAACACATGTAACAATTATTATTGTGATGTTCTCCTTAATAATAGGATTATTTCTTTTTGTCTAAGACCTAGGATACAAGTACTTCTAGCTTGTTTGTTAATGGTGTAGAGAGTGCTGGGTAAGTAACTGGCCAATAAAGCATGAGTAATATGGCCTGAAATAAGTAGAATGTAATACATAAAGAAGCATTAAAGCAGCCCCTACCATATGATTTAAGTTCTGATATATATGGAGATTTTAGATGGAACTAGTAGCCCAGTTCTTATTTAAAATATTTGACATTCTCTGTTGTAAAATCCTAGTTTGAGTAAAGTGAGATGACTGTTACAGGGAAGTATTTCTGAAAAACTACAGCCAAAACAGTTCTTTCCTTAGGAAAAAAAAATGGCTAGGGGAAAATTAATTATTCTGTTAATGCTAAATTTTTCTTCAGATATTTTTTAATACATGTCTGTCTCCATGGTTTTTTTAGGTTATAGAATTTTGTGTAGTAGTGATGTTTCATTTTAAGTATGTATCTTTTTCCAGCTCTATGAGAGTCTGAGCACATTTTGCTGTTTTATAGACTTTGAAAAACACATGAGCACATATTTCACAGAAACATCTATGATTTGTAACTTAAAGTCCTGTCACCACTGAATGTGCTTGGCCCTCAGCATGTCTTCTGGCAACCAGTGAAATATAAACACCTGGTATTATCAGTATATCTTTCATTATACCATCTCATAAATTTGTTGTTTTTATCAAGGAAAGATGTCAGTGGCATGTGCATTCTCTCTTGAATGTCTTTTTACTCACCTGTAAATCTTGTGCCTGAAACAATTTTATATATTGTTCCTTCCATGCTTGGATCAATTCAGACCAGGCTTGCTGGAGTCTGGAGAGGGACTGGTGAATCTCAGGGGTTGCATAGTGACCAGCATTGGCAAGTTCTTTACCATAGTCACTGAGAGAGTTGAATCTTTCCACTCGTGCTTCAATCTCCTCCTAAAATATATTACTAAGGTTGATGTGAAGGGTTTATGAAAAGCCAGTTATTCAGAATACAAGCCTTAAGGGGAAGAACACGGGCTGTAACTTTCTGGCACTAATATTTGTATGGAAAATCATTCATTTTTGAGCTATGTTACTGGAAGAGCATAGAATTGACTAAGAGAAAACAAGTGTAGACAAAAAATTACTTTATTGCTCTAGGAACAACTGGTCTACAAATGAAAATTTGGATTAAAATTGAAACAGATTAGAAAATGATGAGATATAAATGAGCACAAATTTGAACACCCATAATACCGTACCCCCTACCTCCAGTCTTCCTGATGGTTCTTATGAGAAACAGTGCCTAGAATTTTTCATCTCCTGACAAATAAGTTGGTGTCAGATTTTTACATTAAAGACATGGTTTTACTTTATTTTGTGGTGTTAAAATGAAATACATTTAACATTTACACATGCTGTGAGGAATGAGTTATATCATATACTGAATCCTCAAGGTGAAGGCATAACAAGCAACTATGACCCTGCAAACTGAATGTGGGATTTCTAATGTGTGCCATTTGAAAATCAAAATAACCATGCACTGAAATAACACCATCTAGTAACTCATAAACTACCTTAAACAGTATGGCACGTACCATTAAATTTCTGAAATTAAAACTGCTGCTTTTAGGAATTTTTGTGGTGGTGTTGCCTAATCATAACACAGCTCTTCCATTTTCCTTGTCCTGTCTGTAATTTTAGTTTAGTCAACATGAGAATATAATGACTGGATTCCTCCTTTTCTGTGTGATTGTCACCTTAGAGTCATTTGGACTCCTTTATTAACAGATAATAAAGACTTAGATCTTACTGTCATTGAAATTTGGAGGGCACTGCATCAGTGGTTTCACATATTTTTAGTGTGACAAAAACATTGTAAAGTCTGATACGAGAAAGAATTGATAAAATGGAAGACTGAAAAATAGGAGGGAATTTTAGGTACTCTGTACTAAATTCAGGTTTAGAAAATTAATCAGAATCTACAAATTCTTTGTGCTAATAATGGGACCCACAAAGCACTGGAGATTAGTCATGATTCTGGGAACATGATTTTTAGAAAACGTGACATAATTGCAAACATTGTAACAGAACAGCTGAAAGATAGCTATGATGCTCGGGAAAAAGTAAAATATTGATTTTTTTTCCGTAAGGTTAAGTAACAATATCATTCCTTTTAGAGAAGAAACAAAAAATATGAGCCAAATTAACAACAAAAAGACTGTGTGGTAAGTAGTACTAGGATATGAAGTGTCTCAGTACTGAATGTGTAGCACTATTCAATGGTAATTTACTGCCCTGTGTGGAACAAACTGTTGTTTTTATTTTCTTCTCAGGCAAAAGGAGTTTGCATGAAAAAAATCTAAGTCAAAGCTAGAATTAACTGGCATGAACTGTTTTGTCAGTCTGAATAAAGAGATCAGCAGCAAGCATGGTTTGATACTGAACCCATTTTTTACATACAGGCTAGGACAGCAGTACAGGTGAGAGCTAATGGGGCTTTCTGAGCCTTTTGGCAAAGACACAGGCTGTCAAACAGCCCATGAGACAGAGTTCTGTCCATATGTATGTGACTTCTATCCCTAATCTGGTATTGAAAGAGTTTTTTCACCATGTTATTGACAGATGCATTCAGCAAAATTCTGCTGTGTCTGCAGCAAATAATTCCCCTGGGAAAGATTCCCAGTATGTTCAACTGGAAGCAGTGATGTTACTTACCTTTCTCTCCTGATGCTCCTCAATCATACTTTCAGCTTCATTTGCGCTTTTAGGAAGGCCCCCTGCTTCCATTAAACTTACGATGTGTTGAGTCCAGTCTAGTATCTCCTTCATCTCCAAGTTGAACTTCTGCAACTGGTATGAGGCTGCCAGCTTCTCCTTCCTGCCACATAATGTGCAATTCAGCATTATCTGACACAGAATTACCCAGTTGCCTCTCCCTCCCCATTTGCAGGGGAAAGTATCTTGGGAGAAGCCAAATGAAATGAATTCAAGCTTTCCCTTACAGTTCCCAAGAGTCCTCATGTTAACCAAAATCACAGGAGATACACACTGCCTAGGAGACACCATGCTTACTAATTTTTCTACATCAGTTTTTTTAGCACAAGAAAGGTAAAAAAGCCTTCATAACTGTTGCTTCCAGCAATGATTACAGATCAGGAAGGCCTAAGCCTTTCTTGCTTTGGAAAGATCTGAGAAAAAAAAAGTCTTCTAGAACTATACAGAAATAAGTCTTTCACAAAGGTTTTATGATAGATATAATTTGATAGTCTGAAGGCTTCTTAGTAACATTATTTAAAGGGATAAACAACAAGCACTTTGTATTAGTTTTCCCAAAGTCATATGAGTGGAGCTTCCCATGTACCAAGTCACACTTGTTCCAATGCAGGTGTCTTAAACTTTGTAAAGAATGCTTAAAAACCTTTTAAAGGCCCTTGGCAAGTAGAGTTTAGACCCCAGAGAGCAGCTTTGTTCCTGCTGAGAGATATTCAAACTACTCTAGGTCTTCACCTTTGTTTGGCCTGTCCCTGGAGTCGTAGCCAGTTGTTTTTCATCTCTTGTTGCTTCATAGTCAGTTTGTTATTTATGGATGGATTCCTTGTGGAAAGGCGGAAAGATTCCAATTCCAATGGCTGGGAAGAGATTTATAGTGGGGTGAATTTATGCCAAATGCTTATATTCATTCCTGAGTTTGTCTTTCAGGAAAAACAGTTCATTTTAAGATCCCAGTCTTCAAAGCCAGGTAATTAAACTACAATAATATTCAAAGGGATATGTTATATGCAAAAATCTCATATATCCACATGAAGAGAGACATGTGTGCATTGCTTCACATGTACAGATTGTAATTTGCAATTAAAAAAATAGTTCTGCAGAATATGGACAAACATATAGGAAAAGGAACTGCTAATTGTAACTTTTATTAGTATAATCTAACTAAGCCTGACAAAATTTAACTAAGTCTAACAAAAGCCATTGCAACATGGAACACACAGCAACAACTGGATTTTCTTTTCAGCAGAAGATCAAAAAATTATTTGTATCTATTTCAGCTTACAGCAGCATCAAAGCACTATTTTCAGTGTAGGCTTCTAGTTGATGCTGTTTTCCTTCACACAGTCTGATAAACAGCAGTGAACGCTCATCAACCCATGTTTAAAGTTGGTAACTTTCTTGCAAAATTCCATCAAAATTCCGAAAATGAAGAATTTTAATTATGCAGAAAGGAGAATATGCCAGATTGGTTTTAATAATCAAAAAGTACAGTTATTATGCTTTGTACATGATATTTGTGTCAGCATAGCAAAAAACCCAAACACAGACCCAAATGTAAGAATTGATATGCGTGCAGGTAAACCCAGATACCAAACCATGGCTAAGGTAGTATGGAAAAGTTTACTACAAAGCTGGAAACCCTAAATACGCTACTAAAATCACACAGCTGGTGAAAGAGCAGCCCAGGAAACCCTTTCTGGTGCTTTTATAACAACTTCAAGGTTGTATTCTTCCCTGTGCCTTATGGCCTCCCTCTCCTCCAGAAGGAACCTCAGCCATGTCTGTGAGAGCTTTTATTCTTCTTGCAACAGGGGAACTAACTTCTCAAAACAGGCAAAAAAAGGTAGTGCTATTCAAGGGAAATAATTTTCTCCCACACCAGGCTTTTCCTAGGCCACATATATGGTGTGGTATATGAAGGTACCACATATATTGTCACTATTTGTATACTATTGAAAAAAAAACATTTGGAGAAAGTTTCCAAAAATATTTCATACTAATCAATATGAAGAGTCACAATGATTTTTGCACCATATTTTCAAGAAGTTAGAATGAAATTTTTTACAGTATCCTCTTTACTTCCTCAATTCTTACCTCAATTTTGGACTTAATAACACTGATTTCTCTCTCCATTTCTTCATGTCTTCGAATCAGGTTTTCCACACTTTCCACATCTTTTCCATAATCCAGTGCTTGTATTAGTACACTCTACAGAGGGCAGTAGGATGTGCAAATGGTGAACAAGACAAAAAGCAAAAGGATCTTATCTGAATTTCAGAGTTCCCCCCTTCACCTCTTTGCATTGCCACCTGAATGTTCTTAATATCTTTTTAAATATTAATAGAATACATAGTCTGATTTCCTTACAGAGATGAAAAAAGAATCCACATCTCTTTGAACAATCATAATCCGCCTTAAAGTGCCTCTGGCCATTCACATGTGAAACAAAGACAGGCTTGCTTTCCTGCATTTCTCAATCTTTCTTTTTCCTTTTCTTTTCATATACCACACCATAAAAATATTTCCCAATAAATTGTGGCACAAAAATTTTCAGGTATGTGTTGTGAAAATATGAAAAATAAAATTTACCCTCAGGATCCTAACAGAAATTAAATCTCATAAAATGAAGAAATAAATTTGTAAAAGTTGTTATAAAAATTTTCAGCCAACAGCCTTGTAACCCTGAGTAATACCACTTGACTATTGACTTATAAGTACATAAATATAATTAGTTACATGAATAAAATAATTAGCTTTTATATAAGCCTTTTTCTTTTAATATCAAAATTATAATCTGGGAGAGGTATTTTTACCTCCATTTTCTGAATGAATAAGATTTTACACAACTTCTCAATGTTGCATATTTAATATGTCTTCATTGCACAGCAAGGAGAGAGAGGCAAATTAGTGTTGAATGAACTGGCTTTGAATTTGGAACACCAGAAATTGTTGTATCCAAACTAATTAGGTAATTCAGAAAAAGCTCTATGATAGCTCAGCTAACTGGCTTTTGGCATGCAGATCCAGCTTGGCTCAGCATTGTCTGGAGGAGATGCACACCTGTGCCAGTAACACAGCAAAAAATAGACACCAGTCCCTTAGTTTCCAATATTTGTATGCTGCTTACTGCAGCCTGCCGTGTTCCTTTCTTGTGGGAGAATTCACTGGACCACATGAAGATGTTTCCAAACATAAGAATGCTGCTACTTAATTACTTGTCTAATTCTCCTTACAGTTAGTGGAAAGGAATCATTGCTGGAGGATGATTTATCTCATCTGGGAGTTCTTAAAAAACTTTTGAAAGACAACACTGTCATTGGCCAGGAGGGCCAACCCTGTCCTGGGGGGCATCAGGCACAGCATCACCAGCTGGTCAAGGGAGGGGATTGTCCCGTTTTGCTCTGCACTGGGGTGGCCTCACCTAGAATATGATGTGCACTTTTGGGTGCCACAATATAAGAAAGATATAAAGCTCTTATAGAGTGGCCGAGCAACGAAGCAGAGCAACGAAGATGGTGAAGGGCCTTGAAGGGAAGCCGTGTGAGGAGCAGCTGAGGGCACTTGGTCTGTTCAGCCTGGAGAAGAGGAGTCTGAGGGGAGACCTGACAAGGGGAAGAGGAGGGGCAGGCACTGATCCCTGTGGTGACCAGTGACAGGACCCATGGGAATGGCCTGAAATTGTGTTTAGGTTTGATAATAGGAGAATGTTCTTCCCCCAGTGCAACAGGCTCCCCAGGGAAGTGGTCACAGGACCAAGCCTGTCAGAGTTCAAAAAAGCATTTGGAAAATACCTTCAGGCTCATGGTGTGACTCTTGGGGATGGTCCTGTGTAGGGTTAAGAGTTGGACTCAATGATACTTGTGGGTCCCTTCCAACTCAGTACATTCTGTGATCCTCAAGAGGACATCTAAAATAGGTCAGATGCACTGAGCTCTAGAAGTACCTGCTTCTTTCTACAGAATGTGTAAGAAACCAGAGATGACAACTTTGGATATAGTGAATAATCTTGTAATAATAAAAGCAGTATTTAATAGGCAATACCATTTGACTAAAGACCATTGATTGGAATCACAGAATAATTTAGGTTGGAAGGGACTTCTGAATATCATCTAGTCTCACCTCTGCCCAAAGTGAGGTCACCTTAGGACAGATTGGACAGGGTCCAATCTAGTTAGATCTGAATATTTCCAAGGACAGTCTCTTTGGGTAACCTGTTTCAGTGTTTGATCACTCTCATAGTGATTTTCTTTCACTTTACACCTATTTTGAACTTTTCTTGTTATTACTTGTAATCACTGACTTCC
>JAWWEE010000158.1:25778303-25896516 GCA_035221455.1 Xenops minutus
CTTGTAATCACTGACTTCCACTATGAACCTCCAAGAAGACTCCAGCTTGATCTTCTCTGTAACCTCTCATTAGATAAAGAGAGCATCCCCTTTTATTGCAGACTCTAATCTGTGATATCTCACAATACATTTCAATTGAACCTGTATTGGGCATAAATGACTAAGAGTTGGTACTCAGCAGTGTAATGATACTTCAGCCTTCCTACAAACTTTAAACACAGACAGCTTTTAAGGATCACTGTTGAATACTCAGCAGTTCTCTTAGGAACCATCATGCCCATGTTTGTTGCTGTAGGCAAAGTAGAGCATTTTTCCATTTCAAATAATAAAATTTGAAAACTCACCTTCTCGGTAATTCTTTCTGTGATGTCATCTATTTCTCTAATTAAGGCATGAATCTCTAAGGCTCCCTCTAACTTCTTCCTGTATGCATTCAGGTTACCATGGAAACTGTTCCACCTTTTATTGAAAATAATATTTTTGAGATGTATTTAATAAAGATTTCCACAACTGAGTTTCATGATGCTCATATTTAAGCAAAAAGACAGGATTTCTGAACTATCTTCTGCACTGATCCCCAATTCCCCATAATAGGGGGCACATCACAGAGATAAAGCATTACTGTGAGAAAACTATCTGGTTGTATTTATACGGTGTTTTCAGGATGCCATGGGGGCTAAAAGCTAAAAAGTACTGATCCAATTTCCTTAAACACTCAATAACTTTGCAATCCATGTCTTCATACTTTTGTTTCTGAGCTAGTGGACTGTGAAGCAGCAAAAGCAATAGGCAATTCACCAGGACAACTATGTGAATAGATGGAAGTGTTGGAGCCTCCTGAATCTACTGTGAGAAGTGCTGTGAAGCAAGATATTTGCCTCCAAGGCTAGAAACATGACTTTGGCTCTGCTGGATTAAAAATCCTTCTAGCTAACTGTTCTGAGAGTCTTGAAAGACAACTCCAGTGTCTGATTTTTGGTAATCATGATATTAAAGAAGAAAACATGTGTTCCAATTCCTCCATTTATCCCAGCCAAAGTTACCTTCTTGTTTTGCTTTGAACAGAAGATTTAAGATCATACTCACTTCTCATTGAGCTGCTTTCGTCGCTCATATATTGTCTTTGTCTCTTCCTTGTTCTGTCTCTCCAGTCTCATGGCCAGGGCATTGATAGCCCTAATGTGAGCATCATCCACTGTCGACTCCTGTAAAGTGAGAAAAGGAACAAGGGTATGAATGGGGAGCTCAGGGTTTTCTCCCAGGTGTCAGGCCTGTCTACACAGTTACTTTGCACAGAAGAGGATTGTCTCCTTCTGCTATACAGCAACAAAAATAGAAGATGGGAGCTGCCATAACAGGAACTGGCAACAAGATAACAGTCAAACAAAGGAAAAAAGAATACCAGGAGAAAACATTAGAGTAAACCTCCCTGAGAAAGTCCTAATACACCTCTTTCCAGACCTTCCTCACAATTTCCAGACTGGTAAATCAGCACAGTAATGTTTCCTGCATGACACACAGGCCTGATAGTCCACAGCTGTAGCAGTTCACACAAACAGAGAACAGGAGGTTCCTACAAACATATCCCCTCAATGTTACGGCCTCACAACTCTTGTGGCAGGAGCTGAAGCACATCACAAGGAGGCCCTTTTTGTGGCAGGGCCTGTTCCTCAAGTTTGGTATCCAAGTTAGCACATTCACTGAGGACCAGAGAGGCAACTGGAATAACTCAGCACCACAGGAGGGTCAGAGATCCTCCACAGAGAACCACTACGGAGAGGTGAAGTGTGCAGCCATCTCGTCACATGGCTGCTATCCAAAATGTAAACCATCACCTTATTTTACTAAATGTCTGATTATTAATGTTATGATTCATGACTAATCACATGTACTATATAAACAAAAGCCCTCAAGTTTACATACTTCATTTGTATGAAGGAATATGAGAAACCTGACTGTTCCTCATCAGGAGGAGAAGGAAGAAATAAAGGATGGAAATAAAGAAAGTAGTCTTTGCAGGCTTGATTCATGGGATATCTATATCAGTCTTCAGATTAATACAAACATGGCTGGAACAACCATTTCTAAACCACTTTTGGGTGTAAATCACTGTGACATTGCAGACTGCATGAACCAAACAAAACCCTGCTCAAATTCAGGCTCAAAGAACAAGTTTTCCAGCCATTTAATGCATTCCAAAATTTTAGGTTGCATCATGAGTGCCTGACAGCTCTGTTTAGACATCTTCAAAGCAGAAGGCACAATGAGTGAAAATTCTATCCTTTTTACTGGCTTTTGAGATCATAATGATTGCTATCACCTTGATCTTTCACCTTCTCAGCATACTGAGACTGTATTTGCTACCAGACCTGAAAAGTTAACCACTGCTTGGAGCCACACAAGAAATGTGCAGTGAAAACACCTCTTACCCCTGATGTTGCTCCACGGAACTCATTCAACTTTTTCTTGAGTTGCAGGCAGTGTTCATAGTCATTTCCCACATCACCTACATTAATCATGACTTCCTGGGGAAATAAGCAGCAAACAGACAAATATTTAGGTTAAGATTACAAGAACACAGCAACGCCCAGTGCTTATGCTCATGCAATAAATTCTGTGATTTGTCTATAAATCCCCATCCTACAGCATCTGAAGTAGTCTCTTCTGATCTTTAGATAATTATGAGGCTTAGTCCCAGCTCTCTCTTCAGTCTATTATTGATTATGGAAGCTCACTCGGAGTGAAAATGATTCTTTCTTCACTCCTACACAGAGAAACTTTCATATTTGGTATACAAAGAGAATGCAAGCCAGTTGCCAAATGCTTCAAGTCTCTTCCATTCTAATCTGCTTTAATTTATCTGTCTCAATAGAGACACAGGATGTGGTCACCAATAATCACAAACTCTCCATGTGCACATTTTACATGAAAGCATGTACTAATGCTGTCCAGCTGAAGCTGGTATGCACTCCAGGAGATTTTTAGAATTTGTTGAATCATTCCTTTCATATTTGTTGTAGAATATCTCATGATACTTCCAGACAAAATCCACTAAAAATACCCTGGAAGATGACACATTTATCAGAATTTCATTGCTAAATGGCAAGTCTTTAGTGTGTTACTTGGCTAAACCCTAAAGTCCATTTACCTTCTCCCTGATCCAAGCTTCCACTTGGTCCACCTTCTGGAGAAATTCTAGGAAGTCACGACTGTCCTCCAACATCTTTCCACGAGCAGCAACAGCTCTCTTCAACTTCTCCCAATGCTCCTGAAGCAAGCGGACTTGGCGACGGATCTCTCCTGATTTTGGGTGGCCTTTTGAGATCAGGGCTTCTCCTTTCTTCACATTCAGAAAAAGAAATTAGAAATTAAGATTGCCACTAATTTTTAAGGGTCTTATCATGGTACATGACCTTTCTAGAGGGATTCTCTCATTTTCCTAACCTGGACTGCACAATGGATTACGACCCAAATGATACAGCTCAGCTGGAAACCTTTTACATCTGGAGGGAATCTAGAATCATAGAACACTATGATTTGAATATTCCCCTGCCAAGAATGACATTCATGGAGTGCACCAAGAGACGTTTTACAGATGACTGCACCTTCCAGCCATATGATTCACCCAGTTTCAACAAGAATACTCACAAATTGGGCATGAAATCCTCTTAACCTTTTGTAGGAGTAATCCCCCCAGGAAAGGAAGAAGTCTGATATTTTCAGATCTATAAGGAAATCTATTCAAACTATAAGGAAAGATGGAAGCTCCCTGCACAGAGCAATTAAAACATCTCCCCATTGTAAATTAACAGCATTGCATTTCCATGACATAACAATTGGATTCTTGTCCCACAAGTAGGATACAGAAGTAATGACCTCTTCCTTTACATTTCATCTATCTGCCCTTGTTTGGAGAAGCAACAATAATCTGTAAGAACACTACCAGAGTGACAGGGTTACCTTATTAACAGCTGTGATGATTCCTTCATTTGCTAAAATCTCTGCCTCAAAGACCTGATGTTTCTGCAGCAGCTTCAGTTTGTCCTGCAGATTGCTAGGCTCTTGTATGGAAGGATCCTCTAACTTCTGCATGCGCTCAGCGATCCAGTCCTCTGCCTGCAGCAGTGTGAGGTGTCCGAGTTAGCACAACAACTACAGGAGATCCAGGGGCCTCCTCTCAGGACATGTCATTATTCTATGCAAGTGTCTGTGCCTGTGCTAGGCACACTGAGCTGGGAGCTTAACAGCTGGGGTGGCTCTCCAGTTTCTGAACTATTCTACTTGATAGGAAATAAAAGTAAGGAAGAATGAAACTAATTTTTATCTGACCACAAGAGTAATGAAAAATTCCTTGAATACCCCAGATTTTATCACAAGCCACAAACAGTTTATACAATCTTCTAGATTATACGCAAAGAATCCTTGAGCGCATATTAAGCCTTGACATAGTAGACATTCAAAGAGATTGTGACTGCTGAATCTTGGGATATAGGACTTTGAGTTTCATCTCGTATCTCTGCCACTGACCTACCTTTAAGCTGGGTTAAGATTCCTTAGAATTCTGTACCTCACCTATAAAGCAACACTAACATTTTCTGATCTCAGTGATGTTGTGAGATATAACTGGAAAATGCAAAGTAAATAAAGGCTTACTGATGAGGCCAAGCACTAGTTAGATTATTTGAAGGGACATACAACTCTAATTGCTTTTATACTTCATAAACTTCAAAATGGTCTGATCAGAGTATCAGATTCAGACAAGTAGATCTGTGAGAGCTAACTAAAACGGGTTATGTGTTTCTCTTAGGAAATTTTTTTAGAGGAGGATTTAAACGAATACAGAATAAAATGGACAATGAAATTTTCTTTAAAATCTGCTGAACTTTAGCCCTTAGCACTGAAGGAACTACTTTCTATCCATCAAAGCACTGAGAACTGAACACTTGACATAATGTTGTAACTGATCCTGTTGTCCTCAGAGCACTGAAGTAATGTAACATTTTGACAACACATGATCAGCAATATAAAGGCAGCTTTATTAGTTTCAAAGCATTTTGGCTGTCCTTGTGGAACTGTGTGCTACATGTACACAAGACTTGACAACTGGAGGATTTTCTCAGTTAATTAATGATTTGAAGAGTTGTTTCAGCTGCTGAAATTCTATAAACAAAAACAGAAATAGCTTTCACTAGCAGCATGTTCTCCAGAAACTGTTTCCCTCCAAAGCACAGTTAGAAACACAGAAAGGAACCTTATGTCAAAGTTGCCCAGGAAAACACATTGTCATCTGCTGTTTTGATTTCTGACACCCTCCTCAATGGCCTTCTCCCAATACCTAGCCATGCATTAACTTTTCAATGTCAGTGACATGACTCTTCATTTGAATAGGAGAGGCTCATGCATACAGTTTGAATGAGAAACAATGTAATCCCCTGTATATAGCCACTTAGAGGTGCATTTTTCTTCTACTTTTTAATTAGAAGCAATGACAGATTGAACATCTCCACTCTTAGTGGCTTGGTTTATTTTGAGGCTTACTTAAGATGGCTCTAGAGAGTGAGAGATCCTTCTCTTGGCCCCATATTCACATTTAGATGTGAAGTAAAGCTGTCTGTTGCCCTATAATCTTTGTATGAAAGACTTAATGGTTGTCTGGACAGGCATTTTTATTTTATTGAAGACAACAGCAAAAAAAGTGTTATGCTCAGTGCAGGGACATGAGACCAGTCTTATTTCTATGGGATTCATAAAGTGTGGGTACTATCAATTTAGAAAGCTACATTTTCAAAATATCACTTACTGTAACCTCCTAAGTACATACTTTTTTAATTACATAATTACAATACTTTAAATTACACTGATTTTTAATAAGAGAAATATTAAAAGCTTATAAAGAGTTTTGCCTGCCCCAGACATCTAGAGATACCAACTAATTCTCTCTCTCGGTCCTCTGAGATAAAGAAGTAAATGTTTTTTTATTTTCTTTTACAGATTGGAAGGGAAAGGATGGGCCTCTATTATGATGAGCAAGTTTCAGAGTCAGTGTTAGCACTCAGAGGCAGCTTTAGAAGTCAAAATTTTCAACTTGATGATCTTTCCTTTGCAATAATTTAAATACACTTATTTCTAAGTAGTAACTTGCTCATTTGCCTTCCACATTAGCACTGAGCTATAGAATTTGTGACAATAGGGTAGTCTAACAGGAATTAGAAAAGCACCCTATTGCTACAGTAGGAGGTTCTATCCTATTTTGTGAGCTGAGTGTAATCTCTTGAGCTAGTCGTTGTGGGTCTTATGCAGAAAAAATCCAAAGTCTTATGTCCTCCAGCAGCTGGCCTTCTAAGCAGACTATATGATGCTGAGCTCTCCATCCTCTCATCAGTAATCACAGACCAATATCTTTGTAATAATGGGCGCAGCTTTCTGTGAAATAACTAACTCTAACTTCTAGAGAATAACTAGGAGACTTCTAATGATTACAGGAATGACTAATTTCTCCGGATGCAAAGAATTCTCTTTGGTCAATAGAAATTACTCAGCATGCTTACAGGAAAGAGTTTTCAGAGGAGTGGGACCTGACCTATGGGTCTAGTTGTCTTAATAAGTAAGAATAACCAATGGCCTAATTGATTGCACAGCTAAACTCAAAATTCATCTCTGAATTTAACTTCTCTGTGGGACAATTCTCATTTATGAATGTGTACACACCCAGAACATCATACATAAAATTAAACATTCCATTCTGCCCAACAAAGAGAAGGCTATTGCTGAAAGATTTTTTAATTTTTGTTTTTAATTCCTTGGTGGTATTCACATTCTGCAGCAGTGGGCAATGAACTTGGATTGGCAAGGTAAATGAGCGCATACCCTGAGATCAAAAGCTCTCTAAAGAACTCTTGGTTGAATTTACATGGAGAAAGTGAATGAGAAAGGGAAATGTTCCTCATTACGCAGGGCCAGATCCTCTGCTCTGTGTGATTCAAGAATGAAGAGGACCCCAATCCAAGCACTGATTTGACAATTAAAGAGGGATGGGAAGAAGTGCATAAGTATTCCTACCTAATGGGTTGATTGTATCTCTAGAAGGGCAGTGACAGTTTCTCTGCCAGAGAGGATGTTGGCAGTCCTGTGAGCTTCCTGTCAGAGGTACACTGCTTACATATTGCTTATATATGCTTCAAATATATTTTGAATATATTAGCAATTGGCAATGCCCCATCCATTTCATCCACTCCCCTCTGCTAGTTCAAAAGGTAGACAGACCATTACTGGTGGAATTTCATTACTTTCATATAATGTGATAGTAAAAGTATAGCCAAAAAATACAAGTTAATGTTTGGGTATATAAATAATTTCTGATAAAATATATTAAAAAAAAAAGAAAAAAAGAAGAGTGGCTCTGGCTCTTTAGCGTGGCCGAAGAAGAGGGTATTTAAATATCTGACTATCTGAGATGTGGGGGGAAGTTCCAAATACATTGTGCTGCAAATGGAATTTTAGCAGCCATTTATTCCTTAGGTTATTATTTTTAAAAAAAATATAAAAGAGAAATTTTTTTCAGCAGCAGCTGTCTTACAGGCATTCATTCTCCTCTGGTGACAATCATAATTTGACCTGTGTCAGGACATGTGTATTTTCATGGGCTGGGGGATGGCCAGAATCTGCAGTTTTTCTTTAAACCATGGAGAATGTTCCATGGGTTGCAGCAGCAGAAGGGGTGGATACCAAACCAGGAGGAGTGTTTGCGAGTGTCTCCTGGGTCTCTTGTTTATGCCAGCATGCTGGATATCCTAGCACAGCTTCAGTCACACAAGTTGTGCTGCCCTTTGGGGGACTGAGCTAGTACGCTTTTCCAACAGTAGTGCCAGAAGGGCTACTCAGTTACGGGACTAAGGCCAGAATAGGAGACAGAGACCAACATGTTCTGCAAAGACCAATCTACATTAGCTGAAGAGCTATGCTAAGTTACAGAAGTGTTTTGAAGGCCTTCAGTGAACATCCACAAATAAAACCTGGTGCCCAGGCCATAATGCTTTCCACTGTGTATTCACCCTGTTTTGGAATATAGGGAACATATGTAGTAGCTTGCAATTTTCCTTTTAATTGCTTTATTTTAGCAGAGTTTTGATGAGTAAAGCAGCTGTAAAGGGCACAATGCCACAACAATAGTGTAGTAACAGCAGTGGCAATGGAGCATCGTTTTGCATGAATGTGGGAGGAGTCACCATATCAGATAGATTACCCATCCACCTAATAATATCTGCATGAGTGATCACTTCATCCAGTAGAGTTAGGCACTTCCTCTGCCTGCCATCCCCATCCCAGTCTAAAACCCCCTTACCTCCTCCAAGTTCTGGTAGAAAAGTGCCAGAAGAAGGGCAGTCTGCAGCTTCTCTCTCCTACTCTGGGATAGATCCTTGATCTGACGCTTCCTCTCATGAATGACATTCAGTTTGTGCTGAATCTTTCGCCCTTCCAGTCCATCAGCCTTTTCCAGCCTGCTTGCCTGTTCTTGAAGAGACATCATCTGAGGAGGCAACAAATCTGAAATTACTTTTATGCTTCCAAGTGGTGTGAAAGAAACAAAATTCAAGATCCTTTCCATAGCTAAAAGATTTTCCTTTTTTTTTTTTTTCTGTAATGAACCAAGAATAGCAGGGACAAGTCAACCAGCATTCCTCCTCACCTTGTACTATGTTACACCTATGACATTATTGCCGTCGGACTCTGGTGCATCCTGGCTACTTAAATGAATTGAAGCTGTAGCTCCAGGAGTCCCTATGCCACTGATCATCTAGCGCAAGGAATCGTGGAGCAAGCAGGACCCATGAGTGCTCAGGTTTTATTTCTTTGTGGAAATCAGGTATTGGAAGGTAATTCTCAAAATGAGCAGTCTCTCTGGCAGGGAATTGCAAGAGTTCTTGGGACTCATTCCTTCTGTGGAGCCTAGGCACAGCCCCAAGTTTAAGTTTAACCCTAGCCTGAGTGAGAGCAGTGGCCATCAATCAGGCAGGTTCATTTACATGCAGGTGAACAATTCTGTATCTATTCCAAAGGTGTGGAGGGGTTAGACAGTTTGATACATCGATTGTATACCAAATGCATATTTAAATAATGTGATCTACTGCATTTTACTTGCTTTAAAAGTCACTATTTTTTAAATGAAAAAACCAGAAACTTCTGACATCAATAACACAATATGGCCTGCTTTAAATATTTCTTCTTGTATGTCCTGCTATTTAACATACTGAGTGGTTTTCCTATCTGCTGCAAGACAATACAGGCAGGACTTGGGCATGGAGTGTTTTAACACTTGTTCTCCAGTGCTCTGCTTCTTATTTCCCTAGGCTTCCCCATTTTCTTTTTGGTTCAAGCATATCAGGCATATCATGCCTGTCATGTTACCATATTTTAAAAAAATAATTATATATATATATGTATATATTTATATATATATATATATATATAAATTCTAGCTCATGGGCTGGTAGAATATTTGTTGTTGATTTTTGTACCTTCTCATCCTGTGATGCCAGAAGCTTCTCAAAAGCCTCATGTTTCCTTATCTGTTGCTCTACTTCATCTACAGAGCTTCCAAGGTCATTGCTGTTCAAATAAATCTATAAAAAAAATATTATTTTTCTCAGTGGAAAAATTTTCACATAAATTTGATTCATAAATGGGAGAAGAGTTATTAACTCTGTTGTTGAGAGTACATTTGAGAGAGAGAAAAAGGAACAGGAGGGAACTGAAATTGGAAATTAATTAATAAAACTCTGTGGTCTTGAGCAAGAAAGAAGCATTAACAGGCCCAGCTGAAGAAAGTGACCTGTCACTGCTTATCATAATTACTAAGTCACAAGGCAGTGCATTCCAGAGGTCTATACCATCCTTGTAATCCCAAGCAAAATCACTCTCGTGTCTGACAATGTCCATGTGATTCCTTCTTAGAAGAGTTCCCAAAACAGACTTTGCAGCCTCCCCGGGCAATTTATTCTAGTGCTTCATTACCTTAACTTCATTACCTGAAAAGAGCAGGATTTTACAAATATCTAGCCTGAAAATGTATGGCTAACACTACACCTTATTATATACTGCCCTCTTCATCACACAGAGATGATCATTCCTTTTACATTTGCTTTAGCCTTGCACATGTTTGTAGACTTTTTTTTCATATTGGGATTTCTGTCTTCTCTAGGCTAAAGCTACACTGATCTGATAACTACTCCACAACAGCTGTTTTCTCTTGATTCTGTTTATTCTTATTTCTCTCCTCTGGGTTTTCTCCATTTCTTCTTATTTTGAAACTTCATGCAGTAGTTGTTGATAAGCAGTAAGTCTGTCAGAGTGAAGGCTGTGAACACAGCAGAGCGCTAATATGTACCTTTCAAGTTGCAATCTTCAGTGTGTGCCTGTAAATAGTGCTTATCTTTTACACAATACCATGAACTAAAGTTCACTTTGCAATCTACTATAAGCTTCCAGGAGCTTTTCAGAAGAACTGCTGTCAGACCAGTTTATCCCCATCCTGTATTTAAGCAGCTGATTATTCCTGAAAAATGTCATAGCTTACACCTGTACCAAGTGCATTGCATCTGTTATTTTTTTCAGGCTGTCCTTTCAACTCATCTGCATTAATTTTATTTACTGTCTGTTCTGCCAGTCTCTGATGCAGAAAGACTTTAGTCTAAAATAACAAATGCAGTTTTAAGGAAACTGACCTCTGCACTTTTAACACCATGAGAACCTTTTCCAAGCAATCCAACTAATCTCTAAGGCACTGCAGTGTTTCCTGATTCTGTTCTGGTGTTAAGAAAACTGATTGCCCAGTTACTTCTTCCATGCATTCTGTTATATTCAGTTTTGCCAAATGCATAAGAATGAACAACATAGTTATCTATTAGCAAGAAAAAAACAATGCTTTTCTGCAGGTCAATAGGAATTTATTCTTTTCCAGTGGATTTTAGTGTCCACAGTTTTTTTCTTCTTTAATGATGAGAGAACAACAGAGCAAAAACCCCAGTTGGAGACTGTAATGGGACTGAGCAAAAATTACGCATGGACAAGGTTCACACTGGAGTGACTACAACTGGACAGACTTGGTGAAATCAGACTGCAGTGAGGGATTGCATTTGTCAGCAGTGTGGCATGTGTAATTCATTTTGTGAGCTCATGGAATTACAAATATTTGGACAAGGATGAGAATTTCCAACCAGTAACTCTACCTGAGTAAAGTGCAAAAGCGGAGATGGAAGAAGAATTTGAAGATCAGTGATACAGCGTGAAAGAATTAAGAGGCGGGAAAGAAACAGAATAGAATCAGTGAAACAACACAACTGCTAATAGTTTCAGAAAAGGGCTGGTAAAAGACACAGGTAAATCTGTACCTTAAAACCATAGATATGCACAGGAGAAATAACATCTGGAGAGATCTCTCTTGCTTTGCAAAACATCACACTTCTGTAGCAGCCTTACAGGGTGTTTTTTATGAGATGTAAAAGATATTCTTTGGCAACTACTTTAGAAAACCAGTCGTGATGTTCATTTTCTGCACAGAAGGATTGGATTACTATTTAACCCCACAGGGCATCTTCTGAAGGAGAGGTTTCCCAAGCATGAACACATGTGCAGGGTAATCCACACCTACTTGTCAGGATCTGAATGCATTAACAGGCTCTGGCAGTTCTGACTGTCCCCTGGGCAGACTCCCTGCTCCAGTCTGGGGATGTCTCTGAGGCTCAGCCCTGGCCACCAGCTCTGCATGAGCTTCAGTGAGGGGAGATCTGAGCCCTGCCCTGGTTACCCTGGACAGACCCCCCACTTCAGTCAGTACCTCACTTTGATGCATTGATCTTCTGCTGGTTGATGGACTTCTTTACTGCTGCTACCACTCAGCCCTCCTTGGCAGCTGTGGATAAAAGCACTGGCAGCTGGACTTGGCCTGATGTTCTGGTCCATTGTTTTGGGAGTGAATATTTTGCATATACAGAAAAACTCATGGAAGAACACCATGTCCAGACTAGATGTTCAACCTTCTCTATATCAATCCATGCCAAGCATCAGAAGGAATGTAAATAAATCCCATCACAGTAATCACTGTCAAGAAGAGGGGAAGGTCACTCTATAACAGGCCTAGGCTTATAGTAAATCTGGCCCATTAGTCACCAGAATGCCTAAAGAAATATAGCAATGGCCATGCTATGCCTCTGTCTGTTAAATACGACCCCCATCAGAAGGCAGATACTCTGTCATTCAGGCTTTAATCCTTTGATCTATCCTACTCATCAAGTGTATGAAATTATATACCTATCTACATATATTTTAAAGTGTTATTGGATTTTGTTAGCCCTTTTGAAGAAAAACCTCCACATTTGTGGGCTCCAGGTCTGTCCACTGTAATGCTTTATTAAACCACTTATAATTACCATCTATATTTACACTGCTGTTACTAACATGGAAATAAGTTGTCAGCTGAATTTATCTCCCTGCTGTTTGGGGTACAAGAACATACAGCCTTCATGTTCATCTCTATTTTCATGTTTTAAACACTGCTTTAAAAATACTGTAGCTTCTTTACATATTTTGTGGATTATCTACCATTTTTGGTCAAAGAAGATTTACCTTCAGGCCTTTTATTTAGTAACTCTTAGCAGTGTAATTGAGACCTGAAGAAATGGTCTGCTATTAGTTTTCCCGCTTGTACATCTGTGATGGAAGAAAAAGGCAAGGAGTATCTACTGGTAAAGATAGTTACTTTCCTTGGAGAAAGAGAACAGAGATATCTGAGAGCAGGGGGATGGGGTAGTGAGGCAGCTGCCACTGGAGTGCTCACTGCCTTGCTCCCACTGAAAACCACTAAACACAAATGACACTGAGCATCCAAACACAATTCCTTCAGATGTGGGAAAAGCCATCCTTACTACTGAAAGCTTTGAACCAAGTTCTCCAAGCAGAAGCCTGTGCAAATGCTCTTGGGAGCCAAGGTTTTGACACCAAGAAAGAAAACTGGTGCATGAAAAGAAAATTGCTGCTAAAGGAAAGTGGCTGCGTATATTACCGGAGGGACAAAAGCATCACACCTAGAAGAAAGCCACCCCTGTAACACTAACTGCGCTGAGTGGAGATCTGCCAAAGTAAAAATTTTCCATTCCATTCATCTTTTAAACAGAAATCTTATGTGAGCCATTGCTGGAATCAGAACCACAACATTTTTTTCATTTAAATATTTGTTATACCACTCTGAAAGCAGAATGAAAATTGGCTCCCATGCCACAGTGCTGGCCTGTGGCCAACTACATCACTGTTTGGCAGGTTTTTAGACAGGTCCCCAAACTCCTGCTTTGAATGAGACACATTGATTTCAAATACAAAACACTGCATAGCTCTCCTCAGGTAACCTACAAGGGTCTCCCCCAAAGTATACAGCTTCTTTTAAGTTTGTTTTTATTAAGAATCACAGCCCACCATCAGGAATTTTGTTCAGCCACAAAAAGCACCAAAGACTTGGCCCCTCACTATAAAATGGACTCTCTTTAAAGGGAAGACTTGCTAATAGGCTTAAAACCACAAAATGGTTTTTGAAATTTGTGAGATTTTAAACAGAGAATGGAACAAATAGTCAAGTTATTAACAATGCCAAGCACAGAAATGGAGGTTTTAACCCTACTTAACTAGAGTTTTTCTCTATTTTTGAGTTCATTGCATAATTTTGGACACAATGTCATAAGAACTCTTGCATACAAGTTAATGCAGAACTAAAAGCAAAGTTCAATTTAAAAAAAATAATTTAAAATAAAACAGTAATGTATACACATGTGATAACATATGCCAGCTTTAGCTTTTGGAGAAATACTGAAAGAAACATTTTAATCACTAGCAAAACTGTACTTTCTGGACGCCACAACTTCACATTTATACATACTGGAAGCTGACATAGTCCTAAAAGAAACTTGTATCCAAGAAGACCAGTTTTTATTTCTCTAGAATAAAATTTATTTTAAGAATTTCTGCAAATTCTCTGGGTCTTCACAGTATAATGAGCTCCACAGATTTCGCCCTTTGCTGCCTGCCCTTGGTTTGCTGCTGAGATTGCTGGAACTCCACAGAAAATACTTCTGCTCTAAAGATGCACTAAAAGCCTGAATTACTCCCAGTTTTAAAAGCCTTAACCTAAAGCTTTTAATCAAGTCCAAACTATCTGTCCAGATGCATAAAAACAAAGTTTGATTTGGCTTAATTCTGGTAAAAGTAAATAAAAAAAAAAAAGAAATTTGTTTTAGTAAAGTAAATAAATATTCTTGATACCAGGACTATATAGGTTTCATAAAATTGTAGTACTATGCTTATTTTCAGTAAAAGTTATAACAAGGTATCATACTATAACCATAAGCAGAATAAAATGCATTGAAGTTGTTTATAAAAGTAAACATACATTTTTTCTATCATACTGACATCACTGTATTATTGCTGTCTCTCCTCACAATCTTTATGCAAAATTATAATGTTAAATATTAAAAATTTCCTTCCCTCCTCCTACTGCACACTGTCTCATTGGCATAAGAACATAATTATCTGATATTGGAAATGTATATGGGAAAAACACAGAGATAAGATAGTGGGGTTTTTTTCCCCCATAACTGCAATAATTCCTTCCTCACACCCATCGCCTTCTTCAAAATTCACAAGCTTGATCCCTGTCCTTGTAAGCAGTAGGTACTGGACCAGAATCTTACGCCCATACAACATCATCGTTAAAATATTTACTTATGAAGCATTTGTCTGAAGGCAGACTAAATTCTTTTTAAATTCCCCATAGTTTCACTGCTAGAGACATGGTTGGGATATCCAAATTCGAAAAGCTATGGAGTCTAAATCCCCTTCTTTTCCCTCAGGAAAGGGCAGTACCTCTTCTTTTCTATGAAGGGAAAAAAAGTGATTTCTTCCTATGCACTTAAATATTTTGGGGATTGAAAATAAGTATTACTTTTAAAAGTTACAAAACCAGGAATTAACCATTTAGAAACACAGCAAATTTGACAAGAAAATGAAACCAATGAAACAGAGAAGGACTAAGAAAAACTACACTGAGCATTTGTTCCATGTCCCAGGCTGACTAGTAGAGAAGAAAATCAGCTCTTAGCTCTGAAGTCGTGAACTTTCGAAGTACTGAGCATTATGGCCCAATCATGCAAAAATCTGTAAGCACTTGCATGTCATGCTAACAACAGTACCCTAATTGTTGAAATGAAACACTTGTTAAATGTTCAATCAGATCAGAGCGCTTATCTTCATTTAGGATGGATCAAGCTGTATCTGCAGCCTTGGTGACAGCAGAACACAAGTAGCTTTCTCATTGTCCCATAAGTGATCTGTAGGGAGCTGAAACATGGCAAGAAGCATACAAATAGAAATCCACATGGCTTGATTAAATACAATTTAGATTTTCTGCTTGCAAATGTTCCTAGAATGGAACGGAAATCTTCACCACTCTCCTTCCAGATCTAAAGGATGCAATGTTGACAGCGATAGACGGACCCCCTGCACCCTCTGTGTCTCTGCGAGTGGAAGATGTGCTGTGAGCTGGTGTGTTTATCAAAAGGTTGTCAGTACACACACTTTTTACAGTCCATGTTTCCTGGGGAGGTCTCAAACCAGATCTTGCCCAATGGCTAGAAAACAATCCTGAGCAGCAAACTGGGTTCACTGATAGAGAGAGGCCAGCCCCATTCGCCACAGGGTGGAAGGATGGACCAACTATATCTCTATCATGTGTTTTGATAAAGACTGTTGGGCTTGGGCTTCTTCTAAATTCTCTTATCACCTGGATAGGCATAGTGGTCCAAGGGGTGGCAAATATCAGGGTGATTTTGGAAACCTTGTGGTGAGCGGGTGTTAGACCATCACATGGAGACTTCCTAAACTCTGGCCTAGATGAAGGGTAATTCTGAAAGACAATCAGCTCTGGATTCAAATCCTTTCTCATGACCTCATTCCCATTAGCTGAATTTTCTCTTCCAGTGAGCACAGCTGGGGACAGCCATACATCTCTGGAGACAGACTGCTGGGGAAGGCCAGGATACATGGAGGAAGTCACGTGAAATCTTGTGATTTGAAGGGCTGGAGACCCATCTGAAGGGAAGCCTTGTTTTGGTTCCTGGTATCCTGTTGGAAAACCAGCTGGACTTTCACGCATCTTCTTTAATTGGGGCATGATGAGACTTGAATGAGCATGATGACTGCTTCCGTAGGGATCCGCTCGAAAAGGCTTTATCATCAAGCTGCACGTTGAAATGTAAAGCTTCACTGAAGTGTGGAGGTCTGACATTTGGACATTGCATGGGCTACAGCCTTGTTGGGATGAGAGAGAATCACAGGGTTCCAGGGATGCATGCAGCTTTTTGCTGTGGAGTGTAGAAATGGCTGGAATAGTAGACAGATCAACATCTAGGCGCGATGTCCAGCTTGGTGGAGCTTTGCAGGAAAGGACATCAGAGGGCAAAGATAGAGCAAGCTTCAAGGGATCACTTTTTTCAGGAGAAATACGATGAACACTTTTTTCTTTTTCTGAATATTGCTTGCAAGATGCAGATGTTGACTGAATGCCAGACCCCTCATAACCATGGCCCCAAGGATCCTTGCAAGCACTGGAACACGTGGATGTCTCATCAGAAGAACTGACACAGTGACTAGCGCTCCCAAGACCTTTCATCTGGTCTACGTGTGCCAGGATGACATCTAGCCTTGAACAGTAAGCTCCAGAAGACACAGTGCTTGGTGGTGAGCTGGCATTTCCTGAAGCAAGCTCTGCAACTGATTGACCAGTGGGAGGATGCCATACTGACGCTGGCATCTTTTGAAAAGGCCTGTCCTGCACAGCAGATTCAAAATGAGGAGGTGGAGTCATTCTACTGGAAGACAGAATCACTTCTGCAGTGGAGACATAAGTCGCAGAGGAAAGTTTGCAGCGATGGTCCCTGTATGACATTCTGAAGCTTCGTTCTAAATGATGCAAAAACCAAAGCCACAGAAGCTTGCCTTTCCCCCTGTGTTTAAAACCAGCTCCTAATCCTTTTTCCTTTGGCACTGGAAATTTCCATTCTTCCTCTGAAGCAAAGGAATGAGAGATGAATAAACATTCTCCAGGAAAAAAATACAAACTAAAGAAATCCACATTCAAAATAAAAAATCTCAGCTCTTCTAATTCTGCTACCACCTCTTGTCACATCTACAAAGCGATATGAGTGTGGGATGGGCAGAAAGATAAATTATGGAGCATACGGCTCTGCTCCCTGAGTGTTCTGACAGTGAGACTGCAGACAGAGTAGGAGGGAGCCAAAAGTGCCTGCCAGAACTTGCTGTTATTTCATCTGTGAAAAAAAAGGAAAGCAGCTAACCTGAGCCATGGATCTGCTGCCATGAAGAGATGAGAACAGAGCAGAGTGTACTGGACACTATTTCTGCTCAAAGTAAAAATGATTTTTTTCCTTCTTTCTCTTTTCAGCTGTTGCTTGTCTGCACTCTGAATGGCGAGATCTCAGTTTGCAGGTCTTCCTATGAAATGTGATGGCACAACTGAATTCATAAGAAAAAAAATTTAAAAATATAGATATTTGCCTAATTTTCTACACACATGCTCTATTTTCTTTAGCATAGAACAATGCTAGACTATACTCTGCAGAAATCCTTTGAAAGTTTAAGTAACTTGGATGTAATATAAGATGCTGGCTTGAAGTCAAACCTGTCACACTGGCACATACAGCGAATGAAAGAGCAGTTCTCAGCAGCAGTTCTTAGTTTAAAATACTCGTCTGCTACCTTCTTCCTTCCCTTGTTCCCTGCTGCTGGGGGAGAGGCTTTGCCTAAGGCATATGAAGTACTGGAAAAATAAGATTAAAAAATCATGACATGGCAGAAGCTGCTTTCTTACACAGATGTTTTGCAGACATACGAAGTGAAATGCACATAACTGAGCTTTGCCTCAAACATGAAAGTCAGAAGAAACACAAGGGGTGGAGAGATTGCTTATATTTGTTTGCTTGATAGGAATCCTTTTTGAATGTGTTTCCTTTTGTCCTTTCTGAAAAGAGTAAATGACGAAATTCCCATTGGGAAAGTGGTTTGAGAGTCTTCAACTGATGTCTTGGCTGATTTTTTTTTAGAAAACCTGTTTGAAAGAACTGCTTTCCTACCATTCTGCCTGTCTCCCTAGGGAGCACAGTCTTCATCACTATGCAGCCACATTTTAATTCCAGAGTAGTAACAGAGCTCCATCCAATAGGAACAGATTTCTCTTCCAATTGTTCTTCAAATGCAGAGAAGTGAAATAAAAGTAGTGACTAAGGAACCTCACTTCACTGTCAAATTGTATATACTGATCCATATGGCAGATGGTGTGAGCTGCAAAAGACAGCTTTGCAGTTCTTGAAATTTCTCCCTCATTTAGGTGGGAATTCTGCAGCACAGGAATAACCTGTTTGAAGAATGATCACCCTTAGAGATGAGAGAACAAAAGCAATGGTATATTCTGGGAAAGCAGAATTTCTGGCTGTAGAGAAATCATAGCAGTGTTGCCGTTTCTATTGAGGAGCCAAGCTGATGCACTTCATATTCAGGAAGCACTAGAATCCCGTAGAAGGTAAATACCTTCCTGGTTTTCCATGAACAGCAAGAAATGAACCTCTTCCTGCAATGATTTGCTTTCTGTATCGATTTCACCCCATAAATACTTCAAAGGATAACTTACTTTGTATGTAAACACATATAGTTTCTGTCTTCTCAGCAGCTTAACAGCTGAAACCTGCATCATTCTGTATTTATACTCACTGGTCTCAGCATTGAGGTGATCCCCACCATTACCAGGTTTCAAATCAGTAAAATTGATTTAAAAATAGCAAAATATGATTTTAAATGAGCAGGTAGCAGTGGAAGTTGTGAAGCACAACTGAGATGTGCTTTCATCAAGACCCTTTAGTTCTGAGGGAAGGTGATGCCTCTTCTCCATGGTACTTTTGCTCAGTGTCAGCTGTGAGCAAATACTAAGATGAAAAGAATGAACAACACAGGTGTGAATCATTATAATGGTAGAAAGCCAGCAATTCCTGAAACAAAAGGCTGTTCACAGTACTGGCCTAATGGTATATCCAGAATAGCGAGAGTTGAAACTCATCCTGAATGCACACAGCCCATTGGGACTCTGTTTCTTTACATCCTTGGATATGGACAAATTCAGCATCTCTTCTTCCCACCCAGCACCACTTACAAATTCCCTGGATTAAATTTGAGGACTAATTCTTAACAGTCTCTTCGAGGCATTGTGATACCCTAGTGATGGCAGGGATGTTGGTGAACAAGGAGACATATGGCTGGCTGTGATATCCAGGTTAATAATTCAGAAAGCCATGACATTCTGTAATGTCTCTGCTATATTGCAGGTAGATACTTGGTCACTGACTACAATATCAGAAACATTTGTCTGTATGATCACACCACTGTGACCTACTCTTCTGTGAGCTACTCTGTGAGCATGCTACTATAATTCTTTACACACACAGAACTCTAACAGAAAAAACAGTTATTTGACGAGTTGTAATCTACAAAGGATTAAACATCAGCAAAAATGAGAAACAAAAAGTTTCTGCATCTTCTTTCCATAGCTAGTGTGCTCTTTCCAATCTGAGCAGCTGGGGGATTTTTTTTTAAAAGTGGGTTGCAGAAGGTGGTGAAGGGACCATATGCATGTGATGAGCATATGACAGATGTGGCTCCTTCATTCTCTCTACCTGCCTGGACAACACCAACTTTTTATCATTTGCTTTTGCTTATTTTCTTGTCATTCTCCTTGACTGCAAAACGTTGTCTGTTTGAATGGCTGTTGGAAGGGACATGGCTGAGTATTGACGTTCTACTATTACACCTTCTGAATACTTAGTGACAGTGAGCAAAACTGAGTACCAGACTCCTTGGAAGTTCATCGAGGCAATATTATGAGAGAAAGACTCAGATAACAGAATTGCCCTTCATGATCCTCAAGGTCACAGTCTTCATTCTCAGGCGTTGCTTTGACTAATGAAAGTTGTGGTAGGAGGCAGGCACTGTGACTGATCCCACCGAGACAATTTACCCAGTCTATGATGAACACCCAGCCCTTTTGTGGCAGTCTACCTCACAGCATATGGCAATGGTAAATTCATCTGAACAAAGGAGTAATATCAAGTTCTGTTTACCTGTAGAAAATGTGCTGGGGCTGTACCAGATGTGCCAGGGACATTACCGTTTCATGTCAGAGTAATACGGTCTTTTGCAACTGAGACTGGCAACTGAGGGATAAGGAGAAACACTAACTCACAGCAGCTTCTTACACATTTAGTTCCGAAGTATAGAGAGGAAAGCAATTGCAACAGCAACAGTGCCTCTGCAAGTTGGCTCATGTTCATTTCATAAAAAGAGAAAAAATACAGTGGCCAAACTTTTGTAGAGTTTACATTTTCCTTGATGAGCTCCTATGCAGGAGCTTAACAATGATGTACCACTGCTTGGTAGAGAATTGAGATAGATAAAACACAAATCATGCTATTTGTTAATGAAGTAACAAATAGTGGGCAGAACTGTGGCACATTTTCCTCAGAAACCTGAACCTAGGTGGAACTCTGTTTCATATTTCATCACAAACTCAAGAATACAGGTCACACTTGCCAAGACTGCCAATTGTAGGGAATTATGAAGATATGCATTTCCTTCAAGGAATGAGTAGCAGAAAGCTCCAGGTCCATGTGCCACGAAGGGTTAGGTGTCACTGCATGGCACAGTTATGGGTCAGTTTTCAAAACCATTAAATGCCTGTGGCAAAGCGCTTGTGGAAAATACTGCTCAGCACAAACTGAGAGCCATTATACTTTTCTGTCAGTGGTCTTGAAGAATTAAGGTTTATTTTTCCTTAATGAGAAATGACCCAGAGGTACAACCTCCTTCAGTGTTGCATCAATTCTTCAGTTTGGAAACCTTCAAACCATTGATGTGGTTTGCATACCAAGTCTCAGTATGGCTGTAGCAATCTATCAATTCATGAATTTGCAGAGTGACTCCATTGTTTTCTAACAGCAATGTCAGACCTTGAGCTGGAACTTTTTTAAACAGTCACATGAATCAAAGATAGTTCAAGAAAGACTAAATATAATTTAATAATGGTGAAAAAAAAATCTATTTCAAGAGCTGCAGAATTATGATAATACAGACATCCTTCTGCATCTGCATTAATTATATCTGCCCTCTCTATTAATGAGAGGGCCTTTTTCACTAGCTCATCTTTCTCTACTGCATCAGACAGGAACTAATACTGCTTACAAATTCTTTCATACTTGTTCTACACACATCAATGCCCTTTGAGAACTGAGAAGTAAATTCACTTTCCTGTGTTAAGTCACACTGCCAACATCCATTTTCCACTACTTGCGTTTTCCTAGTACTAATCTTCAGCCTGAGGTTTCCAACAATACCTCAAAGCAAACTCCCTTGAATGCCTTGCAACTTCCCTTCTCTTTGAAGCTTACAAAACTATTTGCCAATGTTAAGCAGTTGGTATGCTGAGATCTCTGTATAAAGAGGACTAATATTGGACTCTTGTCTCCCTCTTCTGTTGTGACTCTCATATGTTAGCTCTCATGTTTATTTGCAATGAATTATCTTTTAAGTAAGGATCATCTGTTTGTTTCTGGTCCCACACTTAAGCTCCTTAAGAAATGTGGGGCCCTTGTGCATTGCTATGGTCTCCAAGTGACACCACAATGCAAATTATAACAATTAAAAAGAGTGTCTACACATCAACCCAAGGATTTTAAGCTGCAGGTGAACAGTAGTGCCCCTTTTAGTTTGAAAGAATTTAAATGATTAAAGAGTTTATTTGCTTATTTCAAGTTTATAATTACTTACCCTCTGTGAGTTCAGGAGCATGTCCAGGTGATCCCAATCCTTGTAGAACATTTGTTCTTGGTGTATTTTCTCCAGCCACTCACTCTTCTGTTTCCATGCATTGTATACATTTTTCTTCTCTTCCAACAAAGCCTGTAGCTTCTGCTGAATCTAAAGATAATTTCCAATGAAAAAGTCATGTTTGTCTTTATATCCCAGGGATCGGGGTAAAGTGAGGTGAGAAAGGATTAAGTGGAGTGGTGGATAATCCCCTTAAATTGCAAAACAATTATTAAGCAGGTTAAAAAAAAAAAAAGTAGAATAAGTTCTAGCAATTCTATTTAAGCAGAGAGATAACCAGAGTTGCCTCATCTCAGCAATGGAGAAGTGCTTCTTACAGCACATACAGCAGTCCAAGCCAAGAGCAAAGAAAGATAACTGTTTCCCAAGTGTGCCTTCTAAAATTAGATCCTAATTCTCCATTATCTTTAGTCATTAACAGGGCCATTATAGCACTTCAAATTTTTATGGGACAGATACTAAACCAAATTATCAACATAGCATGTTCTCCTAATCGGTGAATATATGCCTCAATGTTAGACTTAATATAATTTCAGCTTCCAAGCTTTGTAAATCCACAGCCCTTCTATAAATTATTTTTCTTCCATTTTTCTACAGGCAAAGGACTTTATAGTCAGCAAGATTTCTAGTTACTATAGCAATACATTGCAATATCTAACAAACTTTCAGGAAGTAGCTTGGTGAGATGGGAAAATAATTTACATGAACTCTGCAGTTTTCTGAAGATATTCAAAACATATGTTAATGAATTGTCAGGTGACAAGTAAACTATAAGGTACTGGAAAAGAAATGATATTGTGAGACTCTTAGAAGCTATTTGTCTTGAGTAAACTGAGGTTTTTGATTTCTATCTTTCATTTCCAAGGAGTGTATTTTACCAGCATAATTCATTACTACAGAAAATGTTTCTATTAATCTTTAAGCTCTCTCATATGCTTGAGTGTTTTCTTTCTTTGGTTCACAGGTTTTTCTCCAGACAGCTCTGGTGTGGCTGTACCACTGTGATATATGGCATAGTATTTGTGTGAAAATCTAGTTTGGGAAGTCAGTAGAATTAACTCATTGTTCAGAACATGGTGAACTTCTCGAATAAGCCCAGCTTTGCTGCAGGGGGTCTTCAGGAACTGCCAGCACACATCTACTGCTGAGGTAGCAAACAGAACAGATGTTTTTTGTCCAAGCTAGGCAACACACTGAGGCAAATGTAGGTCATGTGCGTGCATAAGTAATATACACATGTATTTGTATGTAATGTGATACCATACAGAATGATAGTTACACTGGCATTGAGTAGCTCAATATGTATGATTGAACTCAGAGGAGTTTCAATTACCTCTTTTGATCCCATTTCCTCATCTTGCAAGAGTGACTGTCCCAGCTGTACAGCATGACTGTACTTTTCTTCCTGTGCTTCAATCTCTGCCAGTAGCTGTTGATGTTGGGTAAGTCTCAAGCTGCTGGTAGATATGTCCCGAATGGTCTCCTTGGCTCTCATTTCCCTTATTATTTCTGCTGTCCATAAGAAATAGTCCCACACCTGGAACCCAAGAAAACGTGAAAGTTGAGGTTAGAGCTCAAGCTTTGGTTGTCAGGCAGGAAAATCAGAGGCTTACTGTTCAACTTGAAGTGAGTAATAAATAATAAAATCACAGATAAGAAAGAAAATATTCCATTAGTGCTTACAGTACTTCTATGAATTTTACAAGCATGGATAATGCCTGCAGGAATTTCTACATACTATGTTAAATCATACTTGGTTTGTAATATCATAATTATAATCAAACTCTGTCATATTACATCAGTGACAACATGATATTATTTGTTGCCCTTTAGTCCATCTTTCCTTAAGTGTTTTCTGATGCTATTCTTTCACAAAGGATAGAACAGTATCATCCTACTTTTCTATGACAGCTTTGGATAAAGCAAGAATTTGAAAATTAAGTTGTGGGCATATTCTACAATGAGAGTCAGAATTTTCAGGTGAAATACAAGTGCACTCTAATAGAAGTTGAAAAGGGTAAATCACAGTTCAGAAAAAAATTGCATAACCATATTAGGTATGCAGATTCAGGTCTTGGATTGTGGAACAATAGGATTGAGACTGACACAGAAATACAGTTCTGGGAGAAACAAGGATGTAATGTTAGTTGACTTTCAAAATCTGATGAACCAGTAAATACATTTACAATATCTTGAAATGCCTGAAGCATTCAGCTGAAGCAATTATGAGCAAGAAAATTCTAAAATAAATCTCTGAGAATTATTTTCTGTGACTGAAGAAACTTGTGCAAGTAAAAATAATTTGACAGTTTTCTATATGCCTTTTTCTGCATTTGATTCTACACCTTCAACAGTCACTTAATTTAAGCATCTTTTTTGAATCTGCAATAGGAGTTTTGCTCTTATGTGCCACTTGGTAAAAATAGGACTGCAATGGACTATACTGGAAATGACATGCAATGACTAATTAAGTTTAGTTATAGTTCAATTGTGTTTGAATTTGGTGATTCAATTTTGAGGTAGTAAATGGTCTTTCAGGCTTTATAAGTATACTTTAAAACACTATTATGCACAGTGCCGAAAAACCCTCTTTTACTGCAGAAAACTAAAGTTTTCTCTTGGAAATGGTTGCTGGCTCTTCCACTGAAGGAAACTATGTAATGAAAATAGATTCTTGGCTGCTCCATTGTACTCATGGATTTTTGTTCATGTCATCAAAATCTTGTACAGCCAGCCTAGAAAAAAAATGCAGAAAAGCACCACAAAATTAAAACTAGCAAATTTGTGATCCTGGGTTTAGGCTTTAAAGCCAAGATATTGCTTTGTTAAAGCCAATAAACACAGCTACTAAATGACTCTTTAAACAGACTGTGGTTCTTTTGAAGGGGCCCACATAGCACACGTTGGCATAATTTTGATTTCTAGAACTCATTTGTTCACACAGCTGGATGTCACTGCAGACCCTGACATTGCACTTGGCACTGCAAATGTCTAGTACTCCCTGAGATCTTAAGAAAGCATTAGGAAAAAAAAATAATCCATAAACTCAGGATATATAATGCAATGGAAGAAGTCAAGAGCAAAAGAGAGGTTACTGCATTACCGCTGCCAGCGGCATTTAAGCATAGACAAGGCACCAGTCTGCAGGAAACTCCTAAGCAGAGCCTGAGACCATGTCCTAGCACAAACTTCAGAATAAGAGCCTCAGATAATTCAGAAATACTTTGAGTCTGTGTTTACATTCCTCTTCCTTGACAAAGTCTCTTGTAAGATTTGAAGCCCTCTGCAGTTACTGTCTGTTGTCAGCTAGGGCCAGCTCTGCTGTTTCATCAGACTAAAATTGTACTTGATGGGGTGCAACGAGATACACTGGATGACTGTGCAGAATTTTCATTTTATGGAAAGACTGATTTTTTTTGTTTTGTTTTGTTTAATCTGTGCACTATTTTTTAATGAAAAACTCCACAGACTGCATATGAACAGTATAATGGAAAAAGTACACTGAACACCTGTGACTAACATTAAGTTTGTGGATGTCTTGAACAGCTGAAAGAAGAAAAGTAGCAAAGTTGCTTCTTTGCATTCAGCAACTTGGATGATGTTCTGCAGCAAAGCTGCTCTAACCTATCCCAGAGCTACTAAGATTCTTAGTCACTAGACATGGTTGCATGACCCTGCCTTGTTCCATCTGGGCAGAAAGACAAGCTTACCAAACTTGCAGAACCAGCTCTTCACTGTTTCAGGCATTATGCCAGGAAAGGATGGGAAAATTAAGAGGATCAGGAATACTTTTTGCCATCAGACTGACATCAAAGAGACAGGGAGTTGCCTGAGGTATAATCACATCTGACATGTCACTGAGAATGCAATCATCTGGCTTTGTAATTTTGTTTTATGATGTTAAGGGTCATAAAGCTCAAAGAACACATAGTCAGAGGGAGAAATGGGCTATAGGTTTGCCATTCAGACCACAGGATGCAACATAAAATTCAAACCGAAGGTGCTTTTTATGGTTCCACCAATAGAAATTAAAAAAGCACCCCTTTTTTTCTATCAGAATTCAACCACCAAATTTATGAAGTAAATTATGAAACAAATCACTAATGAAGTGAACTCTGTGTGACTGCATTTTAATGGATAAATCTACCAAGATTCACTTCCTGATGATGTTCCCAGGCTGAAAACTTCAAGAATCAAATACGTGTTAGAAGAATATATACTGAAAGTTTGCCTGAGTTGTATTTGATATATTCCATGAAGAAGTTAACCAAGGGTTATTACATGCCCTGAAAGTGCACGAATGAACTTTTATGCTTTATAAGTGGGAGTGTAACATCTCCTTTTGTCACTCTTACTCAGTGGAAATTGCGGTCTTTGTAAAGACTATTGCTACTCCTGTGATAACTGTCAATTATTCCATACACAACTGATAGAGGCTTTCATTCCTGTAGAAGGTAAAAGATCCTTATCCTCTAACAGCTTTCTAAATAGCTACAAGCACTTTAATGCTTGATTAATATCACAGGTAACAACTGCAGCCTTTTGCATCTTGGAAGTACAATGATTCACACACACCAAAGGCAACTTTCTCCTGTGTACCAACAGACAGGTGGCAGAAGTGCTTACATGTGCCTGAAACTCGTAAAGCTTGTATACTTGTTCCAAAAGTTTTTTGCGCAGTTCCACTTTAGACTCCAGAGCCTTCCAGTTGGTCACTATTGCCTGCTGCTTTGTTTTCAGGTCTTCCACCTGCTTCTTTGAGCAATGGGGTAGCACATGATCTGCTGAGTGGATCAGCTCCTGCAGCTATACATGGGGACGAAAGAAGAGGGGAGGAAGAAGAGATCACATAATATCAGAAAGTTTATAAGTGCTATGTTAACTGTACATGAAACTACAAAACAAGCAATATTTTCTGACTTAACTTGGCTTGTATTAAACAAAAACTTCCATAATTTCAGTTCTATGGAGTAATAGTGACATCCAGTGTTTGCCAAGCCTCATCACAACAGTGATTTTTAGGAGATGGACAGATTTTATTTTCTGTTTTTACTATATCATTTATTATATGAATAATGCAAGCAGTATTGGATTTGCTATTATAATGCAAGTAATAGTTGACCATTCCCTTTTTTCCTCATAGACCATATAGTTTAACTGTGTCTACATTCTTTGCATGTGTATCTCATGCATTTTTTACCTTTAAAAGTAGCAAGCAGCTGGTGGGATCAATTTTAATGTTACCTGCCCCAAGGCCAATATGTGAGGCCACTAATAAAGAATACCGGAATAACTACTTCAGTAATCTCAATATAACACATGTTGTGTTTTATGCTGTATACACACTATTGTAAACTATTACATTTATTAAACAAAAGAGTGAAAACTTATACTAGTTTTATCAGTCTTATTGAAGCCAAGCAAGTCTCTTATGTACAAGGAAGATGTTCTCATGAGTTGAAACTTTTTACAATTTTGTATTATGACCCCTATCTTTTTTGTCTCACAGTGAAACTGGTACCCTTCTAAACTAACAGAAAACTTCAGACTGCTGCCACATGCTTTCTTCTTTAATGCTCCATAGTCAGTCAATGCATTTAATGAATGTTCATTTTCTCTGCATACAGAACTGACTCTGGATTTTCCCTTACAATCACTAGGAACATTATGAAGAAGATGATAAGCACATCATATAGCCTGGCACAATCATACATTTCAAACAATGATCAAAAATATCCCTGTGAATCACTTCAATAGTCAGCACTCATTACAGTATGTGCTGTATTTGACAAGTTTTAAATTAACTACTTTATCATTGCCATCAGATCTTGAATATATAAGGAAAACCACAAAAAGAATGAAAATCCTTAGAGATTTCCAGTCTTTCTGTGTGAGATGGTAGTACTTTATCTTAGAATACCAAATTATTATTATACTTATCTTGGAAACTTGAATTTTGGCTACAAATTAAAGAACCCAAATGACTGTCATTACCTGCTGTTCATTCCCAGAGAGTTCGTGCTCCAAGGCCACATGGTTCCGGAGCTGGGTTTGCACACCTCTCATGTCCTTAGCAACATCATCTGGAATACTTTTGGACTTCTCCTAGAAGGATGAAATTACAGAAAGCTTTGTTACTTTCTACTTCCAAACAAAATTTACTACAAGCCTACGTTAGTAATTTTTAGCAGTATAACTCATACTGTACACTTAAGGACATCCTGGGTTACTCAACTACGATTGGTAAAAGGAAGCCAGAAAAGTCTGTCCTAGTAACTCACTTCTAAGTATCTTAATGATTAAACTATTCAAATGGACCATGGGAAATGAAGGTTCAAGTTTTTATTTGATCAGACAATACAAGAGAGCATCTTACAGGCCTTGTGTTGGGAATCAATGTTGAATAGCTACTGCAGTGACATAGTGAATTCTTAAAAGCAATATTAACGAGCAACAGTTTCAGCCCATTTTTTGGGATACAGGTGTCTTCCTGTGAACCATCTTTAGATAAATAAGAAAGTTTACTGTAAAGATGAGAGAAACACAGGGATCATTACATAAAAGGAAACTCGAACATTTATTTAGCTCAGCAAAAGTTCTGAAAGGATTTAGTTGTTACCCAGACATGTACTGGAAATACAGCAAGCAAAAAGAAAAGGTATTTCAGCTAGAGAACAATATTGTTGCCAGAATAAAATTATTGGAAACTTGTTCCAGGTCAGTTCAGGGAAAATTAGAAGAACAATTCTAACCATTGGAGAAGTGCATTTTTGCAACAGATTCACAGGCTAGTTTGGGGTACAAAAGCATCTTGATAAGGTGCTGTAAAAGGAGATGCACATTGTAGTTGTCTATACTATGACGACACTGGAGCTGATGACTTAAGCAAGATCTTCTGTACTATGTTTCTATGAGAAGTGGTTTTCCCTGGCGGACTTCTGACCAGGGTACACAGGAAGGGTTGGGCAAGATGACTACACTGCTCTCCCACTGCAGCATGAAGCTATTAACAAGAAGTAGTGCAAGAAGGGGGTAATGTTGCCTGGACCAAACTCGGTGTGGGTGTAAAGCAACAGCTGGTCTGTGATGTCTTTCTGAACTCTGTTTCTGCCTCAGAATTAACTACTTCATCACTGAAGTTAAATATGCATCAGGTTCTGAAAATCCCAGCTGGTATATGGTGAAATGTTATGATGTTTGATTTTCCATTCGTGACGGGAAGAAAATAGGAATAACATGGTTGAATAGGGCAGCCTCTGCCAGCACAAACAAGCAGAAAAAGAATCGCATGTAACCAAACAGAGACCTGTTGCCTTACAAACAGTGGAAACTACTGGCTCACTGCCTCCTGCATTAAGGAAACCACACCTCTCATTACAGCAAGTGTGTGGTTTCTCTGAAATTCTTCAGGATGTTCAAATAAAACAGAAGCCCGAAGATTTTTTATTGAGACTTCTCCCCATAGTTTTCACACTGGGACTGCTTGAAATTGTTGCCAGTACTGCGCACTGAAATGGGAGGGAAAGATTTTTGGCCCAGCTTTTCACATTAGGCCATGCCATTGCCGGCCAGTCTTCCAGGCTAATAGTCACTGTAATCCAGAGAAATGCCTTTTTCAAGGGGTAGTTCTGCAGCACATAAAGCTACAATGGTGTACAAAGAACCACTATGGTGAGGCAGCAAACAGTCTCTTAGGCCTGATGACTGCAAACAACACTACTATTTGCACTGCGCTATGAGACAACTTGGTTCAAGTCCTGATCTTCTCAGCTCATTTCACAGATCAACAACTCCAGCTGCACCTGGTTTCACCAATGGTTCTCATCACGTAACCAGTCAAGTTTCTAAGGATTATACAGGAGTTAATTTTTTTTTTAATTTTTTTTTTTTTTTTTTTACATTGAGTAATCACACAGGTTTCTGACTGAGAATTGCTTTGAAGGCAGTAGTAAGCATGTTGAGAATCATAAGAATATTCTTCCACAAGTAAAGCTGAAATAGAGTTTGCATTATATGAGACTTTCCCCTTATTTTTTACCTCAATATGGGCCAGAGCATCTGTCAGATCTTGGTAACACTTGTGAATCGCCTCAGCATCTCTCAGCCGCTCACCTCTTAATCTGGTAATTTCTAACAGCTCCTCCCAAGAGTTCCTAAGAGGGAGGATGGGGAAAAGAACCATGTAAAACATTTAAACTGGGAGCAAAGGACACCAACAGTAGGAAGAAAGACTGAAAACAAGACCTTGTCTTACTTTATTTTTCATTTTTGACATTAAATTCTGTTGGATTGATTCTCTGAAGGGCAGCATGTCTCTTACACTATTCTGTCCTCCTGTCTACTCCAGAAACTTGAAGATGGTCCTATATATGAGTGTCCCTCTCAATTACGTTCTTCAGATTTTATATGCAGGACTTGGACAACTGAGTCAGAGAATATCCTTAGTTAGAAAGGACCCACAAGGATCATCAAAGGCCAACTCTTGGCCCTGCTCAGGACCACCCAAAGATTCACATCATGTGCCTGAGAGTGTTGTCCAAATGTTTCTTGAACTCTATCAGACTTAGCTCCATGACCACTTCCCTGGGGAACCCTTTCCAGTGTCCAACCACCCTCTGGGTGAAGAACCTTTTCCTAATACCTAAACTTCTCCTGACATAGCTCCATGTTGTTCCCTCAGGCCCTGACACTGGTCACTGGAGAGAAGAGCTAAGTGCCTGCCCCTACACTTCCTTTCATAAAGAAGTTGTAGATGGCAATGAGGTTTCCCCTCAGTCTCCTCTTCTTCAGAGGAGGCTGAACAGACCAAGTGACCTCAGCCATACCTCACATGGTTTCCCCTCAAGGCCCTTCACCATCTTCATAGCTATCCTTTGGACACTTCCTAATAGCTTTATATCTTCCTTACATTGTGGTGCCCAAAACTGCACACAGACCCACTTCTCTTTCAGGCTGATTTAGACCAATGCCAGAACTAAGAAGCTCAGAACATCTTAATGTTGTTCTGCAGAGCAGTCATGGGATTCAAACTCAAAAATCAGAAGTAATAAAAAAGCAACTAAACTCCTGGCCTTTCAATTAGGTGATCCTTTTTCAAAGGGCAAAGGAAGTTCACTCACTCTTACTTGTAAAGCACCTCTGCTGCAATTTACAGAAGCTAAAAGCAAGCTAAAACCAAGTAGATGAAGCCTGCACTAGTCTATTTTTAAATGAGGGTGGCAGCAGCTCTGTTTCAGTAAGCAAGCCACATATTCTGCATGTAGGGAATTAGGAGGACATGCCTTATCCTTGTCTAGTTCCTTGTCTCTTCTTCCTTCTTGAGAGAGAAAAGACAAAGCATTGCGGAGCTAACACAGGTCTCCTACCTTAGTTCTTTCTGCATCTGCCGAATTTCCCAGGACCCAGAATGGCCACAGTTCACCAAGTTGTCTGCCAGCTGCTGGAAAGCCACAAGTCTTTTCCCAGCTGCTTCCAACTGGTGCCGGAATGTGTCATATCTGGCACAAAGTTGCTTTTGAAGGGAAAACAAGAATAACAACAACAAAACATGTTTGAGTGCTTTCTTTTCCCAAACATACCTGCTCAGCTAACCGAGCACAGCCAAAAGACATGTAATAAGTTGATCATACATAGAGATGGAGCAACTGCAGAGAATGATGGGATTTTGCCTGCAAAGACCCTGAGGAGCTACTACATTCATGAATGCAAATGTGTATTCAGTACTGCAAATAGATAATGTAGCCTCATTTTAAGGTTTAGAATACAAGTTATTTTGAAATAAATTATAAAAATGAGGATTCTCAATAGCTATTGATTTCTAACAAGCTGACTTTAGATTGGCTTCTGTGCCACTTCAAGAGGTATAGCTGTAGGTGTCTGTACATCAGCAATCTCAAAAAAAAAAAAAAAATCCTAAATGGGTAACATACTGAAATATTTGGTTATTAAAAGTAGTAAGCACTTGGTCTCTGAAGGCATAGACATTTTAACATGCAGTTGTTTCACACAGCTCAGACCCCATGGCAGTAGAATTTAAGTGTTAGACATTGCTGCCTGTTCTTAAATCCATCCCACCCACTCTTCATTCACCTTTTTCTCTTCCCATTTTTCAGTTATTTTATATATATATATATATATATATACTTACTCTGTCTTTTAAGTTTTTGTGGACAACTTCACAATTTTTTTAAAGTCCTACTACATATCGCTTATTTGATTTTTGATCTGTTACCCCAAAAACTCACCAAGACATGTTCATAATCATTTCCACAGTCTTCAGAGCTGGCTGTTTGTTTCTGCTGACTGATCCAGTCTTCCAGATCTTCATATTCTTGTACAAACTCATGCAAGACAAGAGTTTCATCCAGCTTCTTCCCTCTGTTGGAGGAAGGAGAAATTACACTAAGGTAATAGGAGGGCAATCACTTTATACTTATGAATCTCTCACCATCAAGACTCACTCTCTTTAATGAAAGAACTATCAAAATTGGAAATTATGTTTGTAGGATGACATCTGTCATCCAGGTCATGCTCATCTCATTGTCTGAGTTTCCTGGAAGAGCGCTGTGCCTATCTGAGCTCTCTCCCTGTTCTGCTTTTGATTTTGATTGGGTTTTGTTGCTGATGGTTTTTTGTTGTTTTATTGTCTTCCCATGGAATTTTTTTTCCCCAGATCTGTTCTGATCTATCTTTCTAAGGATAATTTTATTGCTCATAAAAAGGAGGAAGAAATCTTTCCAAGGGTGGTGCATCCCAAAAGCAGATGCTATGAAAGCCTTTTGATGCAATTCTGCTTATATCACGTGTTTAGCAAAATTGCTGCAACCTACTGCATATTTCTAATGGTCTAGAGTATCTTACAAGTCAATCAGACATGTTACAGGCCTTCCACAGTAAATGATATGTCACTTTTCCATCTGCTAACACTGACTGGCCATTGTGCAAAAGTTCCAGGAAAGATGAACCTGATTTCCCTCTTTAAATCACAAATGCTCATCACAAGAGATGTAGCCTGCTGAGAGAGTCCAGCCCAAGGACAATGCAGATCAGAGGTATAAACCAGAGCACCAAAACGGTACAAGACTCAAGTTAACATTAAGCACAAATTAAAACATTTCTATGTTCAACCCACACATTTTGATATTTCTGTATTGAGTACTTTTTTTTTCTGAACTTTTAATTCACAGAATTTTCTATTGTTGCTTTTACTTTTTCAAGGGTAAAGAAGAATAGAAACAAAAGGTTAAATACCAGCATTTTCTCTAGGCTTAATAATTCTAGTATTCAGATTCATTTATTTGTTATTCTACTTGCAGAGCCTCATTGCTTTTCTGAGTAAAAGTTTTGTGGAAGAAAAATCTAAACTGTTCAGGCATTGGTCCTGAACAACAAACCAGAAGTGCTAAAAACCCTGTGTAAGAGCCAACTGTCCTTTTGTAAACACCTTGCTGTAATAATAATAAGAGAAGTGAAATGCAAAGTAACAGATTAATTCAAGAATAGAAACCTTCCTATACTAGCACAGTCACTGGGCATAAAGTAGATGTATCTGTAATTGCTTCCCTTACATTATGTAAAAAAAATTAAGTAACTTTAAAACAACATTAAGGAAATCTTTCAAAAACACTTTTTTCCTATTTTGCTGTAGAATATTCCAAGTACCACAAATGCAAATCAGAATCTGGCATCTCAAGTAATTTTACAGAGGATGATTAAAGCTAAAGAGGAAATTCATGGGCTCCAAATCCTTAATATGTAGCAAAACTCCTTGAATAAAATGTAGAAGTCTTGCTTAGCAAAATTGAAAAGTTTATAGGCGTGCAGAATTATAATATACAAACATGCAATTTTCTAAAAACAATTGAAAAAGGAGGAGATAATTAATAGTATCTAAATTTTAGTGAAGCAACTGGAGACATTCCTTATTGATTTCAATGGACTATGAACCAAACCTAGGATCCAAGGGGCAGTTCTAGTTTATACCTTGCTGCTGATAGCTCCTGTAACTCTTGGAGTCTTGATTGAACTCGTTCCTTTGGTGCATCAATCTCAACATACTGGATGGAACCCACAAGAGGAAGAGTTTGGACACTTTCACTCAGTTCTTTCATCATATCTTGGTAAATGGCAATCTCATGCTCCAGTGCCTGGCAAAGAAAAACAGTGAATTGAGAGGCAGGTGTCCAAGATATCTACTGTTTGTGAACAATCTATGATGTAGTGATTGAGACATTAAAAGACGAGAAATACTCTTGGGAAAGATGTGACATTTCCAGGTCTTGATCAATTTTAGATCATTTTCTAGCAACATTTTTTGAAAAAAAAAAAGTACATAAATTCATACAATTCATGTGAATAAAGACAATTATAATTTCCTGATGAATTATTCAATAGAGAAAAGTATTCCTGGAATAACACTTTATCTGTATCCTTGAGTTTAGGAGAAAAATGGAAGTTTCTGAATGTATCTGTTGAAACTGAAAAGCAGTTAGTCAATTTTGGCCCCAGAAAAAATAAGATGAGAATATTCACTATTCTCCTTTTTACCCAAACTACATTTTCCCAACCATATTAGTAAGCTGCATTGATCTCTTCTATCTGTCTATTCACACATGGACACATTTCAATGCAACATATCTTGTAGATGGCTGGACTTTGAAGTACCAATAAGACAAAAAAAATTATAACTGCAGACAGAGGAAAAGACCATACTAGCTTAGAGAATTTAAGCAGAGAAATACCTTATGTTTCTTGATGAGTTTCACTGTTCCATCTTCATCTTTACCATAGTCCTTGCTTGTCACAAGTGGATATTTTTCTGCTATCCAAGCCTCCAGGTCTGAAGTATTCATTAAAAACTATCAGTTAAAGAGAAAACAAATGAGTTTTTACTTCAACTTTCAAAACACTCATAATTTTTTTACCTAATATATTCTAAGTGGAGGGTGCACTGTAAGGTTTACTGTGATGTTTTATTAAATATTTAATTCACTGTTCTGTGAAATCATAAAAAGATGAAGGAGATCACAGATGGAAGACTTCAGTACAAGATAACTAAGATCTTCTCCTGACATTACAGCTCTGGCAGTAAGTTTCAAATTGTCTCACTTTTCTTTCTTATCACTTTCCTTACTTGACCCTTCCTTTATTCACTAAGGGTAGGTGCTAATTGTATAGCATCAGTGTGACATTTCTCCTTCCCCTACCTGAGAAGTTCAAATCACTATAAGAGTCAGGCTTCCTAAAGTTTACAATATGAATAATTGTTTTTATATAGAGAGAAAATAAGAGCCAGATGATCAAATATTCCAGTGAACATACTTCAGCTGGGCCTGTGAACTTTGTGCAAACATTATTTATGTCTACAAAACTGCATGTGCTACCTGAATAACTGCACTCCTACATGACCCAGTGATGACAGAAAATTTGGATTATTGATATAAATATTTGTAATTTTTATTTTTTTTTTAAACAGACTAAGGATAAAGTTCCGGATATCTGTAGAAAATAATAATGTCAAAATCCTTAACTTTCTCTGAGAGTGAATGAGCGCTACCAGTTTCTCAGTGTCATCTTATTGCCAGCAACATTGTTGCCTGAAACAGGTAAAGATCAGGTCGCACAAAAAATCCCCTCTTTTCTGATTTCTTTCTCATAATTCTCCAGTATGTAGGGCCAGTTCAGGATCCATTACATTAACTAAGCCAAAGCCTAAGGCTGTATAAAGATACTGAGAAAGAAGCTAGTACTAGGAGAAACGTGTGTTCTGTATGCAGCTGTAAGGGGCGGGCATTGAACCCAAGGGGAAATCTCTAGAGCAGCAGATCTAGACTGGAGGCTGCATTCAGCTGCACAATCCAGCCCTCCATTCCTGTGGCCTCAAGCAGCTGAAGAGAACAGCAGTCCCCGCAGAGCTGGATTTTATTGTCTTTAATACTTTGGTTCTCTTGTTTGTCTGAAGAAGCTAGTGTGTTAGCTCTTTGCTGTAATTTGTACCTCCTGGAAGCCAACCGAGTGCTGCAGTTGCTTCATCCTTCCCTCACAGGACTTCTCCAAGCCCTGCCAGGCAGTCACAAGCTCCTGGCATTTTTCACTTATTTTCTGAGCTGATGGGTGCTGGTCTACAACCATTGTCTTTCCTTTATCCAGGACGCGTTGGACTTGCTGTTTGTGGGCAGTCACTTCTGCCTGCAGTTCCTGAGAATGAGATAAAAGAAAAAGTAGGAATATAGGAAGGGAATGTGAGGACAAACAAATTCTATTTACTCCTAGTCCTAAGAAGAACTGGCCGTGGGTAGAGTACAGCAAGTGGGCACCATCTATTTCTGCAACACTTGCAGGCTCAGACACTGATCCCAGGCCTGCTTGAACAATGCTCTGCTCTTGGTACTGCCATTGAGAGACAAGAGTATGCAAGGAGGCAAAAGACATCCCTTAACTTCCCTACACCAAAGTCATCAGCCTTATGCTTTGGTCTGGCTCTACCCCTTCTCTTTACCATGCTCTTGACCCTTCCCCTGTCCAGCAGCCAGGAAAGTTTGAGAGGTAGGGAAGAAAAAGGGATGAGAGACAAAGCTGGGGGAATCAGAAAAAAGTGCTGAATGATGGGAAAATAGAATATCCCAGAAGAAAAATAGGCTGGAGGATGATGGGGAGAGAGACATGCCAACAGTACCACGAAAATTGTTAGACTCCTGCCTCATAAGGCCTTCCCACTGGTCTTAGAACCTTTCTCATGGAATTTACAATCAAGGTGCTGCAGAATCCAGCATTGCCTGTGATGCAGGAGAGCTGAGGTGTCCCTCTGGCTGTGAGGAACTGCTACATAGAATCCAACTCCCCAGAAATCAGTGTTAACTCATCTTTATAAATATATTGACTATAGCTTGTTCAAACCATTTTACAAGCAGTAGAGAATGAAAATAAAGGTTAAACAGCAGTTATATGCTCTCCTTGAAAATCAAGCATGCACGAACCTTGATAGTTCATATTTAGCATAAAAAGTATAAAAGAATCACTGAATTTTTTATATGAAAGTATAAAAAGTCATTAACATAAAACTAAAGTAGGACAAGCATATAACAGTCAAAAAATCAATTCAGGTTAACTGAAAAAGGAAAAAAACCCTCTTATTTTCTATTTCGTGTGAGGTACACTGACTTTTTATCCACTTCTAATGGGAAGAGCTACACAATTTCTCAGAATAATAATACTCCAAAATAGGACAAATTTTGCAGTTCTCACAGGACTTTTGTATTTGCTCTGAAAATCAACACCATGCTGCTGATTTGTCTCAATCCACTGAACCATTTTAGCTGGGCTAGAGCTGTTGCCATTGAATGCACTCATACAAAGTGTTAACTGTGCAGGTGCAGGTTTGCAGGTTGAGGTGAAGTGCAATGTGTCACCATGCTATAATATACACTTGATTAAAGGAGTTACCTTGTGTTTTTGCAACAGGTTTTGAGCCACATCCAAGGACTTCCCACAGTTGGTGGAACGGGCAATAGGCAAGCGCTCATTAATCCAGTTCAATTCCATATCATGATAGTGATAGAATTCATAAAGATCCACTGCAGCCTCCAGCAACTTACGTCTCTCATAAAGAGGTGCTTGCAAAGACTCAAACCTGGGGGTTATCCATTAAATATATATTAAAACAAAGTTTTATCCCGATTCTGCCACAGGAATTAGGCTTTGATACCATTGTGAAGATTTAAAAACACTAGACACTTCTTTGCAATTAAATTTCAATGGTTAATGTTGGCTGCACATACAAGTATCCCTTCCATAGAAGGCTACTTTTGGCAAATAGACCTATACAATAGCCCTAAATGTAAGCAGAAAAAAGTGATTAACGCTTTTGAAGTCCTAGGCTTGTTCTGTGATGTTTTAAGGAACTAGTTACTATTAAAGCAGTGGATGCCCTATGGATAAGCAAGGAACTAGAGGAGTGCAGCAGGCAAGGAGCAATGCCCAGTCATAAAGGTTGATGTGGGTCAACAGGCAGCTGTGTAGGTGCAGATCAAAGCATAGTTGTGCTATAATTGGGGGCAGAAATCATTCCTGAGCATGGTTTAAACTTAGTCAACCAAAAGACATTTTCTAGAACGTAGAATAAAAAATGCTATTTGTCACAAGGGATGGAGACAAAAAAAGAGTGACACCTCACCTTTTCAGATATTTCTGTGTTTCATCCAGAATCCTCTGGGAGTCAAAGTGATTGGTGGCCATTTTCCTAGCATGAGATACAATAGCATTCATTTTCTCTGCCAGCTCACTTGTCTCGTTTTCCAGCTGTCTGTGCTGCTTGAGTAGATCACGGCTGGAGCGCAAATCATGGCCTGTCTCAGATTCCTGAAGAACTTTCTCAATTTTCTCTATCTTCTTCTTGGCATCCTGCCAGGAAAAGATTAGAGCACACTCATACTGTCCTTTCCACACCATTTTCTTTCACTCATCCCCTCCTACAACAGCTTCTGGGACACAAGTTTTATATCCAATTGTCCTTTCTTGAGAATATGATGGCTGGGTGTCTGCCTCTCTTGGGAATATTGTTTTTCAAACTATTTTGGAGTACTCTTCTCTCTGAGGCACTAAAGCACTTCATTAAAAACAGTCTCTTTGAACTATCTTCAGTGACATAATACTAAACAATCAAACAATCTTCAAGGACTTCAGATTGCAGCTACAACACGAGTTCCATGCCATAATGGTACCAAAACAGTTTCACACCACCTTCTCTTACACAATTTTCCTGGATGACAGTGTGCTTAATATAGTGCCTTGCCTCCAGCCCCCAAACTGACTCCAAGCAAGCAGTTATGTTTGCACAGCATTGACCTGACCCTTACAGAGTTTTGGTTGTTTTCCCAGTACAGGATGGCCACATAGATGCAGTGCTGAGCCTGTGCTCAACAACTTTGTAGCTGGGTGCTCTGCTGGTGCTGTTATCCTGTTCATAACTTTGGAGTGAGCTTGGTCACTGTTACACTGAATTTTCTCTCCTGAGACTGTAGACAAAATGGACAATTTAAAATGCACTTTTATCTGGATGGTATTCTCTTTTTTGTGGCCTCCACACAACAGAGGAACCAGGCTCCCAGGCCATTTCTCCCCACTGCCCCCATGACTTCCTGACCTGGAGCAGTTCCATGAGCTGTTCTTGCTGTCCAGCTTGTCTCAGTTTGTCACCTCGCTCTATCATCTTGCCATACAATTCCTTCCAATTCTTTTGAAGTTCTGACATCTTCTCCTGGATAGAAACTGCAGCATAATGGTTGTCTTGAACCAACTGATTTCCTTTCTGGAGAAATGCAGAACATCATTTTATTAGCAGACCAGCATCTATGAAATTTGGAACAAGATGAAAAACTTAGCTCTGAAATTTCCTTCACCTTTATCAGTGTTGTAAAGTGCTTCTCATTAGCCAGCATTTCCTTCTCAGCAGCTTCATGCCACTTCAGTTTGCGTAGAACATTTGTTGGATCACGATAGGATTCATCTGATGCAATTTTGTACTTCTCTTCCATCCATATTAAAAGCTCAGCAGCATCACGATTAAACTCCTTACAGAAACAAACAGGATTAAATTGATTTAACATATGATTCTGTGTGGGTTTGCAGTGAAGAAATGCGATATATTTTCATATAAAAGTTGTTCCACATAATCAACACTTTTAAATGAAGAAGTGTGATCTTGAACCACTGATGAGGTTTTAAGCTCTCATAGTAATATCTCTTAGTCCCTTTTTACCACTTACTAATCTTGTTGCCTTAAATTGTCAGTGACTGTTTGCATCCTTGATAGAATCCTTTAACCATAAAAGCTCCAATCCTCCAATAATACCTTTGTTTCTCAGCACTGAAAGCTGAATTAGGTGCCAAAACTTCCAGTAACTATGCTAAAATATTAAGGAGCAGAACAATAATAAGTAGTGAGCAAAATAAACTTACACAGCAGACAAAACATTGTGTTTGTATTTTTCATTCAAAATACGTGTTTTTGTTTTGGAATTCTGCTATGACTATAGCTTTGTAAGATTTATCCTCAGTGTATCACCTGCTCTCTGGAGAGTGAAACTCTCACACCAAAAAGAAAGAGAGCTGCAGCAGGAATTCTCAGCAGTTTGAAATTTTGCCTCCTATTAAGACAAAGGGGAAAACTCAAAACTCACACATGCCTGACCAAATCTGCAGTACCAGTCCTTTTACCTGTAGCTGCAGGGAATCCAACAACCTCTGTTTTCTCTTCACATTGCTTTGTATCAGCTGCTCCCACCTTCTCCGGAGAGTGACCATTCTCTCTTCAACTCTACCAAGAAAAACAGGAAGTCCAATGCAGTACTAGTCATATTGGTTCCTCTTGGTTCCCATTCATATTTGTTCCTCCTGACTATGCTGCAGTCAGGACTATGATATGAATATGACCTAGTTCCAACAACCCTGCAGACCAGAGGAAGGAATATACAGCCCTGTCCTACCACATGCTGGGCTCGTCTGGAAAACAGTTATTGATTGCCAGCTGCTCTGGATTTTCCTTTTGTGTGGCTGTGTTACATTAGTGAATTGTAGTCAGGCACTAAAATGCTGAGACCTTCCTCTCTCTGGAATATTTCACCTTAATTAATACATTTCTCTTTGATGTAAGCGCAATGAGGCTTTGGAACAGCCTTCTAATGGTAGTAGTGCTGGCAAGATATCAGATCTTAAGGGCATATTTTATAAGTGTGTGGAGGGAGTTTTCAAGACACTATCACTTGTGACCACAAGAATATAGTCTTCTGATCCAAGAGGTCCATTCTCACCCTCTGTTTCTAATTATTTTTTGCAAAAGGGTCGTCTTGCTAGATCCTAATGTCTCCAGCACAGAAAAATTAATTACAGATAACTGTAGCTTCAATAAAAACCCAAAAGATTTTCTCCTGATGAATTATGTCCTTGTGAAGTTTTCTGTAACTTTTTTAAAGCAAAATATAGTTCTAATATGTGATACTGATAAATGAAGGAATTCTTTTTTGGTAGGCATTTAATGAGGTTACATGAAACAATTTTTATCACTATATGTAATTTATGATAAAAGGCAAATTATTCTAGTGTTCTGCCAAATGCCACTTTTAACCTAAAGCATTTTACATGTCCTGAGAGCACAGGAAGTCTATGTTTTAAAAAAAAATTCCTTTCCCCTCGCTCATCCAGCAGATCATGGCTTGAAAGTCAATTAATTTCTCCTCAGAGAAAGTTTTGCCTCTCGCTCTAATCACACTGGATTATTTATTAAAACTAAATAAAGGAATGGGTGTGGACTCACACATGAGATGCAAAGTGCCTGCTCTCTAGGAGGTTCACTCCATTTTCATTGAGTGCTTCAACTCGTCTCTTCAATGCCACCAGCAGTTGTTCAAATTCCTGATGTTGCTTCAACAGGCTTCGAACAGCATCTACATGGTCCTGCATTTAAGAAAGAAAATTTGATCAAGACTTTTCTTGGTTGTATTATTTTTTCTCTAGCAGTGAAAAAAAAAAAAGTGGACCCTGTTTTCCTCCTCCTCTTTCAGGCAAGAGATAGAGTGTACAACTTGCACATGCCAAAGGATGTTCAGGGCTACAAACAAGCAGGTGTTTAGGTTTGTACTGTATCTGGTTTCTCTGTTCCATGTTTCTGTTATGGTTTCATTTTCACCTTTCAAGAAAATTTGCATTCTAACTCTGGCACATGTAGGGGTGTGCAATACAAAAGGTTGTAGCTAAGTAAAACTTTATTCCACTCAGTTGATCCAAAAATAGCAATGTTTTAGGTTCAACTGAAAACATAAGAGATGGTGACACACCACATCCTCCTTCTTCACTGATCTTGTGAATATTGCATGCATTTGTTTTAACCCTCATTTGCTTTAAAGTTCTTAAATCAATGAAAAACAAACAAACAAAAAAAGGATCACATTATTATTTGGCAAAAGAAATATTTATGTTCAGACCTAAACTTTTTTTTTAATGGTTAGCCACCGAATGGATGAGTCAAATTTATGTAAATCATATGACATGTACAAACAAAGAAACAAATCACAACTCTAGCTGGTTTTAAATTTCTTTTTGAGAGACAATGAGCTTTGCTCTCATTAAGATGAGTAAGAACATAAGAATGTTAATGGGATCATGAAAGTCTAGTTCCCAAGTATGAAATGCCATGACCACAAGAATGAGGAAACATCTAATTAAAAATTGTTGCTACTCCCTGGATGGGAAGATGAGAAAATCAGATCAGCTGCTGTACACACCCCAAGGTCACCTCCCCGGAGAAAAGTTTCGTGGCCAGAGAGGGCTGCGTTGATACAGTCCCCCTCCCTATTGAACTTCTGCAATTCCAGGCCATCCTGCAGCTTTTTCAGTCGCTTTTCCCACAATTCCAGCAGTTCTTTGTTCTCCTTGGCAAGCCTCTCCATGGACTGGTGGACGTCTGTGGTCCTGCTGTTACTGGGTTGTTGGTGGATTACTTTGTGCCCTAGCTTTTCCAGCTGCACAAACCTTTCCAGAGACAAAAAGAAAAATGAGATCTCACTTCATGAGGAAATATGAATTCTCTTTTATCATAGCTCTTTTCTCTCTTGGCAGTACCTATACAACAAGTTTCCTCCCCTCCATTTTACTCTTTTCCTGCTGACCAAGGTTATGCACTACAAATGCAGATGTTTTTTTGCTTAAGGATACATGCTGGAGGTAGAAGGTGAGATTTCTCCATTTGGATAAAAAAACCCATATAAGCAGTAGGGTTTCACATTCAAAGGGAGAGGAGGGGCAACAATAACTGGAAATGCATAGCAGTGCAGAATAAAATGGAAAATTATGGCAAATGGAACATAAGGCCTGATAAGGAGTGGGGGAACTGGAATAAAGTACAAATGGCACTATCTGGGAGTGCCAAGAGAGTATGTGGAATGCTATTACTGCAAACATACAGCTACTGCTTCCCCATCCATCAGTTGTCAGGATAAGTATGCAAAAGCTGACTGGATTTTGTGTTTTGCAGTCTATTTTTGACACTAAGTTTCAAGTGCATTTGTATAACCTTTTGGCATCCCTTTCATGCACAATTTATATACAGGATAGATATGTTTAATTTTCACAGTACTGTTGTTAAATCCCCCCACTGCCCACTCTCACAGAATGTCTCTACCTTTCTTTCTGAGAGCTAATTTCTTTCAGCAGGTCTTGATGTTCCTTCAGTAATCGCTCTGCAGAAGCCACATCCAGACCCATTTCTTCACTGCTCAGCTTCTCCCGAATACCTTCTGCCCACAGTAGGAGCCTACAGCTGTCTTGCAGGAAGGACTGTTGATTTTGGACCCACTGCAGTATGTCCCGCTTCTTTTGGGTCTCCAGATTGAGCTTTGCCAGGAGCCTCTCCATGTTCTCTACTTGCTCAGTGATGGCCTTGCTCTCTGCAGGGTTGGTGTCCTTAATACTGAAATAAATTGCTTCAGTTGGATGAACAGCAATTTAGAGCTTGAACTAAAACTCTTTAAAGGGAGCAGATTTGGATATTTACACTTCCATTAAAAAGAAAGTCAGCTAGGGCAACAAATTCTCATTGTGAATGTATAGAAAACTCAAATAAGTAAAAAATGTAAATTAATATTTCAAACTCCTATGCACAATTCTCTGTTATCTTCCTACCTTCACCACTGTTTTCCCTGATTACCCACTTTCAGGACCTAAATGATATTTTCACATTTTGAACCAGGAAACTTCCATTAGTAGAAATAATTTGCTAGAGACACAGACAATCCTGTGGTATTTATCTTCCTACAGCTGTGAAGTCTGAAAGCAATCATTTTACCCATCACCCAGAGAGATCATCTCAATCCAGCAGGCAAGTCCCTTCTTTGGGCTGCAAGAAAGAAAAACTTCAAAAGCTGCTCATTCTCTTTATAGCAATAATTTACAACAGGATCTTAGAGAACTATCAAAGAATATGGAAACAAAAAGCAGGCTCCTTACGATATTGCAACACTCCTCAAGTATTCAATTTTCCTCTCTATCACCAGGACCTCTCTCTCAACTGTGTACAGTTTGCGCTTGTCTGACTCCAGCCCAGCAGGCAAGTTCCCTGGTTCCAGGCCCCCGAGCTGGGCCATCTTGTCTTGCAGTAGCACTCCGATGCTCTGGCAGTCCTGAAGAAATGTCCTCACATCAGCCACTCCGATCAGCTCAGAGCCCTTCTCCTCCTTCAGAGTTTCCATGCGACTCCAACTTGAAGAAAGATAACAATTGTTATACACAAAATATATCCTTTTTCTGTTCAGAAAAAGTCTTGTATGAAGATTTCGTCAGCAAGTAAGTGGGCTGAGGGAGTGAACACTAGCACTCCCTCACAACACCAGAGCTCATATCAGTGCCTGTCAAACAAGGGGACCCATTCAGGTCTGACCAGGTTCAGAACACACTGAACATGATGCAAATAAACTACTGTGGTCAAAATAAGGACCCATGGTTCTCACTGAGTGACATGATGCCAGGAGTATGTTCACCACAGGTACGAAATATACTTTGTGAAATCAAACATTTGACGTTCCTTTCAAAGTTTGTGAAGGGTGTCCTCACCCTGATGTTTAAGTAACCAAATCATCTGCTGCAGTGCAGTACAGACAGAACTACTCTAATACATTACTGTCACCTGTGGGTGAATTCACATTTTGCTTTAACATGCACACAAAAATTGCTACGATTTGAGTATCTTGGTGTCAGGGGCCTAGAAGCACCCCTAAGTCCTGGAGGCATGAGACTGTGCTCAGGGCCAGACTACAGCTAGGCTGAGGGCTGCCTCCTTCCCACTGATGGCACTGTCATCTAGATCAGGAACGAATGGTCAGCTCTCCAGTTGTCCCCATGAGACAGTCTTCTCTTTATCAGTAGCACTTTTACCTGTTTTTCATCTCTTTCAGCCAAACCTGGATCTCAGAATATTTGCTGGGACTAATCTTCCCATATTTAACTGCTAATGTCTCAATGTCTCCCAGCTGGTCTTTGCCTGCTGCCAGCTCTGTTAAAAAGCTCTAGAATACAAAAAGATGCAAGAATTAGAATGTGAGATTTTTTCCCTTTCTACAGACACAATTCTCAATAATCTGTCATATCCACTCACTCATCTCCCACTTTCACAGTTGGCTTCTCTATTTATTGGCCTGCTGACAACATGCACACCTGTGCATGTAGTTCCTCTGCAGCCCCCATGACCTTCCCTGCTGCGCACATTATGCCTGTGCAAGTAAGTCCCACTCCTCTGGGATACAAGTGCACTGATGGATGTTTTCATCGTTTGGCATTTTTTAGCAAGTGTTGTGAGATAAACCACAAAAAGAATCCTTTTGTCCCATGGTATTTGTATGGGGTACTATGTTCACAAGAAGATAAAGGGACAGAATCATATCAGCTTCAGTAATCTGGCATAGTCTGTATGAAAGAAATACCTGATGTATGCATGACTCCCTAAGTTGAATGAAAAGATTCTCAAAGCATAATTTCTGAACTTTATCTTTTCTCCCAAGGTCAATCTGACTCTGGTCATCTGTGAACAGGGAAAAGGGGTACCTGATATTTCTGTTGCATGACCTCCACATTGTCTGTTTGAGGTTGAAGAGTCCGGAAAATGTTCTCTTTATCTTTCATCCATGACTGAAATTCTTCACAAGAGCTACAGAAGCGGTAATAGCCAATCATCTCCTCCAGAGCTTTTTTTCTGTTCTGTAAAACAGGTGAAGAATTAAGTAATGTTGTAATAACTCCTTGCCATTTGAAGAAACAAAAAAGATCCTTGCATTTAAGCTTCAATACACAGGTGGTAGCTAGGCAGTTTTCCCAGACACTGCTGAAAGAGAACAGACACACGATACTTTAAGATCACAATACTTCTTCCCAGGACAACAGTAGTTTAAAAGCAGAAGAGAAGCAGTGAGAGAGTGCTCAGCTCTTGACTGGCAGGAAAGCCACTATGATCCTTGCTGCTGCTTCTGACTGAAGGCTTACCTCAGTAGTCTCAGGAACATGTAAGTCACATACAACATGTTTTTGCTGGTCTTTAGGGCATGATTACAGAGGGAAGAAGTGAAAAGTAGCATACTGAGAATGCAGTTGTTTACAGTTGTTTATTTTTTCTGGTATCAGATCAGACAGCCTAAATATTTAGGAGCTACAGCAAGCAACCATTCTGGGGGCAGGAGGGGAAAGAAAAGATTACACAAAAGAATCCACTCTTCAAAAATTGAAAATATTAGAATGTAAATATTTGCCAACATAAAATGGGTTTTGATACAAAACTTTAATGGTAATCTTGAGCTTTGAAAGCCTACAGGAACTGACAGGATTGAGGCACGTTGTTAAACTGAAAGCAGAAGCCAGCACAGCACTTAGTTTTCTTTTGCATTGCTTTGGACTTGGATTTTTAGTGAAATGCAAAGCAGAAGGGAATATTTTACCTCAGCCATGCTCTGTAGATTTTTGTAAAGTGAATCTATTTCATCTTGGGTTTTCTGGATGTTTTCTGGAAGAAAATGAACATCTGAACTAGATGTTTCAGTGGATGCATTTTCAGATGTTGCCCAGGTTCTACTGAATGGGAACTTCGTTGTCTTTTTATTTAAGTCACTTGGGGCTTCCCTCTTCACCGTCTGTTAAGAAAAATTTAACAAAATCAATGGATGAATACTTCTGATTTGGATAAGAATTTCACATAGAAGGAAAATTTGGACTTGCAAGTTAACATCACAGCATTCTGACCCTTTAAACCAAACATTTCCAGTATTTCTTTCAATCTTTTTCCATCATTTTATTCAGAAAGAATGAACCAAATAACTAGAAAACATTTTGGTTTTCTTTAAAGAAGAAGTTTAAATAATTTTAAAATATATTGATTCAGTAAAAACTCTCATTTTGGATCCAGAAAAAATGTTGATTTATTGTAGGTTGGTTTTTTTATTATTTTTATAAGTACCAACAAAGCAAGGCAATCAACTATGCTTACTGTCCTATTTGTGACGATATTTTAGTATCTGAACATTTCCAGTTTCAAAGCCTGTAAGTACCCTAGTGACTCAATATTTCTATTTGTGTATTGATACCATCTCCTCACATGCTTTTCCATGTTTATGGACAAAGCAATAATATTTTTATTTCAATAAAAATTAATGCTGGATTGATGAAGTAAATAACCAAAGTGGTACTCATAGCTCTTAAATTTGATTAAACACTGATTGAACATACAAATTTAAAAGAATAAAGCTTTGAAATGTGTCATTCATTCATCTCCCCTGAATTCTGTTATTAAATGAGCTAATCTCAAGTCAAAAATTCCCTTTCTATTCAGTGAAAAAGAAGGACATCTGCAGAGGTTGACTTCATCCCATATGCCTTAACATCTGTCCTGGACTTTATGATTTGTTCCTGGAGTTGTGGGATGGTTCATCACTACATCAGAGTACAAAAAGAATTTGTAAAGATGTTTTGATCAAATATCTGCTTTTTAAAGATGATTGAAAGTAATAATTTTATATGAATAAAAATTGAGAAGGTATTTTTGAGGACTGGTAGAAGGAACTAATATGATAAGAACCTTTCTAGCACTTCAGAGAGCACTAACTAGGTGCACTACAAGCCATCAATGAAACTCATTGTTACCTAAAAATTTGCCCCAATTCTAATGAAAAACTTAATTTTTAATGGTCTATGTTGTCAAAATCAAAATATCTTAAATATTTAAAAAGCATTTCATTTACATTCCTCAACGAAAGGTGACAAAATCCCTCATTTACTTACTGCAGCTGGAGCTTGCTGGGCTGCAATGTCAGCCTGCTCTTTCAGGCGTCTCATCTCAGAGGAATAGGCTGCAATCTCCTTCTCCAGGCGCAAGTGGCGATGCAACAGCGCTTCAGCACTGGATTCATCTTTTCCATAGTCCTTGCTGGCTAGAAGAGGCTGCCTTTCTCGTAACCATGAATTTGCATCATCAATGTCAGCAAAGTACTGAAGGAACACAGGGAAGAAGACACTTGGATTCATGCTGAAAGTATCATATCCAGCTCCTTCTTCTTTAGAAAATTATGAATATGGAGAAATGCCATTAAGTTTATAGCCATAAGGTAACTGCCAGGTGTTGTGAAAGCTATGAATAAGGTAGGTCCAAATCTGCAATATATTTCATGCTTGTATCACAGATAATTCACAGAATTTCAGTGAGCAAAGATATTCAAGGATTGCATATATATGTCTTTAGAAGCTCCTAATAAGCTAAAACTTCATGGAACATAACAGCAGTAGTAAAAGGAACCCACAATGTATGATGTTGGTAGGTATTATGTAATTCCAACAGATATTTTCTAAAGTTTTAAGGAACAAACCATGAGCTTAGCCTACAACAGTTTACTTTTTTTTTTCCCTCAGAATTTGCAGTCTGCATGGCTATAGTTGTAAAAAAATGAAAACAAGGTTTTGATATATAGAATAAAATTAGAACAGAGAGAAAGAAAATCCATAGTGGTGAAGAACAAGCAAAGAACTAAAACACCATAGTGATGTTAATCTTACTAAACAGAAGAGAGAATTTAGACTTTCTCACAGACATAGCTGATCAGTTTTGTTCAAGCCTTTTATGGAAACAAAAAACTGAACAAAAAAAAATAAGAAAAGGAGAATAAGAACCCCTGAGATAATGTGATGTGATTTAACAGTGCTGCTTTTATAAGAATTCTTTATTTGCAGATGTTTGAGTGCTTGAAGGAGTAAAATCAGAAGTGGAATGGCAGTGTCAAACACCTGGCGGTCTTTGTGAATGGTCAATCTAAGTTTTACAACACATTTTTTTTTGTTGTTGGTTTTTGGAGGGGTTTTTTTTCATGTTAGGAAAATGTCACACAGCTACCTTGATCCCATCCTCTAAACAAATTCTGCATCAACACTATCATGTGAGTCATTTCCATTAACATTTTTACCTTGAGAGCAACTCCCAGCTGCTCAAATCTCCTGCCTGGCTGGCTTGCAGGAATATTGTGATTTCTCTGAGTCCATGTGGGGACACTGGGCAGAACTGAGCCACATCCATGTCCCCCATACACACACCACAGAAGAGCCTTCTTACCTGTTTGATGAGAGCTGCTGCCTGCAGGCGGCTTTTGCGATCAGCCACCTCATCTTGGAGCTGCTGCCACAGCTTCTGGAGGTTTTCTGTCTGCCTCAGAATGTCAGCCTGGCGCTCAGCATTCTTCTGGCTGAGCTCCCAGCCCCTCCTCATCACATTTGCACATATGGCTCTGTGGGAATTGCACTCTGCTTCAAGAGCCTAGCACAAGGATGAGAAACAAGTCAGCATAACTCCTTCCCCACCAGTGAGAGAAAAGCAGGGGCCCCACTCTCTGTTAATGTAATGCATACATTTCCTAGAGCCCCACATCTTACATGCCTAAGAAATTCCCCTTAGCCCTGAGATTATCATCTCTTGGCTTCCCACACTGTCCTACATGTTATGCAGTCCTCTCTGAATGAGATACTTGTTTGTCATCCACCAATTCAGCTGTCTTGTGCTTTCCAGAAGGAACATATACACAAACAGATGCACTCAAATGTATATTAGAATAACAAAAGAGGTTTCTGTTTCCATTTTCTTATGAAAGTTCTCAAGCCCACAAGTCTCTTCACTTGTTCAAAGTGATTCTTTGCCATAAGGAGGCACTAGCTCATATAGATAAACTATTGATATTGAACCACAGCAAGGTCTTAGGAAAAGTGGTGAGAGATTTGTTTTATTCATCCTGCCTGCTAATGTCTGTCTTCTTTTCACCATCTCCCTCTTTCCCCACATCTCTCTTGGGCAGGAAAAGAAGGCAAGAAAAACAAAAACTAGCAACCTTTTTTTTCTGCCCATCAAAAGTTAGCTAGTATGGAGCCCAGTGTCTTCACTAGAAGCCCCTTTTCTCGTCCAGTATGAACCATATTCCTTCTCTACCCTTTTCTTCCCCACTTGAGGAAAAAATCCCTACCCTAGACATTTTTTAAAAATTAAAAAAGGAGCAGTTTGGCAGTTGCCTTGTAAGTGAACTGAACTGTAATTGACTGAACTGAAGGTCATTGATGTTCTAACGTCTTGCTTTAATACAAAGAAAAGGCACCACGAGCAAAGTAAGATACCTTGTTCTTCTGAATAGAGGCTGTAATCTGGCTGACATCTTTCCCTAATGTAGTCATTCTTGCTAGCTTCCATTTCTCAGAGATCCACGACTCCTCCTCTTTGCAGTCACGGAAGAATTCAAAAAGCTTCAAAGCCTCTTCTAGCTGAGATTTTCTGAACCAAGGAAAAAACAGTATGTGTTAGTCAGAAGTAGGATTCCATGAGGGCAGCGGTAGCATAATCAAAAAAGAATTTAAAAATCCAAAATTTGCATGCCTTTAGCTCCTCTTTGTCATATACTAATTTATTCATGGAATAAGACAAAAGAAAAAAAAAACTTCCATTTCCTTTTACTCTAGGAGATGAGGAGATAACCATTTGCTAATCAGACTTCTCACAGAACAAGTTATAATAAATTCTGATAATGAAGCTATTCTTCATCTATGAAAGTGAGTGATCCTTTCAGTCAATTGCAATCAAGACACTTGAGTTGCTTTCATTATGTCTTTACAAATGGAGAAACGAAAAAATTTCAAATGCTGGGAAGTTGTGCCTTCTGATTAAAGAAGTGGTTGGCCATCCTAATCAGGAAGAGCAGAGCCATAAGCACAGCCCTACCGTGACTTGCTCAGAGCTGTAAGGTTCTGATACAGCTGACGAAGCATCTGAACTTTTGCATAAAGTACTTCTGGTTTAACTGTGCTGTCCTTGCTGATTTCTGCTGTCCTCTGGGTAATGTGTGTCAATCTACCATCATAGGAAGAGATCTGCGAGTCAATCAAGTTGTGATTCTGCAGCAAATCTACAACTTCCAGGAGCTGCTTCCCACAGTCCCGGGAATTCACTAGCACCTACAAACAAAGTGGGAAAAAAAAAAAAAAAGAAAAAAAAGTTATTGGCAGGGAGTGCATCCAGAGGCTCAGTACAAATAAATCAGTTGAAAGGCTCCTGTAGACTCTCATAGCTTCCAAATGCCCAAGAATGTCAGCTAGGTAATGCTAAAAAGCAGCCTGCTTAGAGGAATTACACTTTTCTTTCAATTTCACAAGCTAATGGCAACAATCCAGAGTTTCTATCTAATGCAGTGCAAGTAGTGGTCTCTTTAAAAAAGGATCTGATTTCACACCTAAATTATTTCTATTAATTGAGGATTCAAGGTCTCAGAATTTGTGGGAGTGGTGAATACTCATTTGCTATAGACCCACCTGTAGGCAGACTGATTCACAATCCGTATTTGGAGAATTCTATAATATCCCATTTTATATGTTCTAACTCCAGTGTTCTTTTATTTGAGGAACTTAATTGACTATCAAAATAGTGAAAATAAGTACTTCACAGTATTTAGTTGTTGCCTGATGAAGGTATCAAATGCTTAAAATTATGTCCTCTTTCTAATCATATAAATGGATACAATTATAAATATTATATATATATATAATATATATAATACTGCATTTTCTTACCAATCTTCTGCCACATCCTCAGCCTATCATGGTTCCAACAACACTATAATCATTAGGTGTTCTTTGCTTACTAACATTAGGAGAGAAAAATTTATAACTTGGAAATAGCTCTTATTTTTACTTTGAAATTCACAACTTCATATAGCCTGAAGTTGAAGACTCTTTCAACTCAGATACAGGGCAACCTGTAGTTATAAGGATTTTTATGTCTCCAGGACAAGGCAAGAACAAAGAATATAAATATACTTCCTGCCATTAAAAAGTCAATACAAACCCAGTTGTTTCTCATACTAAAGAGACTTTTTCCTCTGACACTCTTAAAACAGTTGGAAATTCTTGCTGAAAGCAATCACTACGCATTTACAATAGAACTTTTCTTTCTCACAAGCTTATATATCTGAAAGTTTGAGCTAGTTCCCATATGTATAATCACCAGAGGTACTTCCAGAAGCTAATTCAGAAGAATTGTATGGAATGGAAACAAGAGGTGGGTTTATTCTGTTTTTGTTTTTACACTTCAAAATTTAGATGAGATTATTTCCCATCTTCATTTTACTATATAACTTGAACCTGTAGTGCACTCCCTGTAATACCATACCTGGCTTTTTGATTAGAGAGCCCCTAGCAAAGTCTGTTTTTTCTTATTTAGTTGCCTGTAATGATGAACTGAAATGCAAAGTTAGGCATATAAGCGAAAATTGTGGTTTTTTATATAGCTGATCTGCTGTTGGCACCAGGAAGCCCCTGGAACATGTGAGCTTTTTTAGGAAAACGCACTGTCAACAATGCAAGTTGTGTGCTAGTGGAGAGGGCTCAGTACCTGCAGCTCTTTCAGCTCCTCTGTAATGGCATCAATGTCCCTTAGGAGGCCCAGAATTTCCTGCATTGTACTCAGGGATTGTTCTCTTCTCTGAAGCTGATCCAGGAGATCCCGCCATTGGTTTGAAATGCTCTTTTGCCTACAAAGGAAGAGAAAGAAATGACCAATTAAGATTCTGGGCAGCACTGAAGGATTCTCAGTGTTTGCAGCTTTAGAGGAGCTAAATGAACACACACAACTCTTCACACTAGTTTAAGAGGACAGGCCATGATCACAAAACAGGTCAAAGTAACGTTGTTATAAGTATTTTAACTAGCACATCAACTATGATAAACTTTTTAAAATTTAGACTTTTTTTTCAAGGATATGCATACCTGACATTTCCCATTGCATTCATTTGATACATAGTAAAGGCTTGCAAGAAAAGAAGTCATCTTTAAATGGCTGATTAAAGTAAAACATGAATCGAAACCATGTCGTAAGTCAAAACCTAATCTCACAGAGAGTTTTAATTCCTCTTCTATAACTGCTTTTCTTAGTTTTCCTATAGGTTTCTAATTTTATCTGAACTTAGAAAAGCATTGAAGTACCACAAGATAAGTTATTTGAATGGCATTCTCAGACATTCACAAATCAGGTTATATAATAATCTGAGATAATCAGAAAATTTATAATGTCTCAATATCTGCTCCAAAGTGGAGTCAGTCTGAGACTTTGTACCTTAACCAAACTCTATTGCCCCAAACTACAGACTGAAAAAAGAAATGTGTTGATTTGGAACAAAAAAAAAAAAAAAAAAGACTGAAATCTTAAGGTATATTTTCATATATAACAAAAATATCTTAAAATTGTGTTTCACCCTAAATCAGTCTGAGAGTTTGATCATTCAAGGAAAAAATTAGAATTTTGAAGAAGATGAAGCATTTGCCTTATCTTCTGAAACTGTTCACAGATAGAAGAAATTCTTGCTAGTTCTACTCATGAGGAGCAGAGATAAGATTCATAGTTGCAACTAATTTTCTTCCACCACACCACTGAATTTCAGCTAATTTTGATCTACACCCACTACCCAGTCTCATGGCTGTCACTCACTTCTTCAAGATTTCATCTTTGCCGTGATAGTTCTCTTGGCAGATAGCAGTGGCCATTTCGTCCAAAGCTGTGAAACGTTCCTTCCTGGGCAGTACATCTGCCACAATGGCTTCCAGCTTCTTACTGACAGCCTCCATCCTGTCCAGACTCTCTGGCCAGAAGTCCTGCTTTCCAATCACTTTTCTCATGTCTTCCAAGTAGGACTCACGCAAGGCTGCCTTCTTCAGGAACCTCTGGGCTAGCTGTTCCAGCCTTTCTAGCCTCAGCATTTCTTTTTGCAGTGCTTTTCCCCGGTTGTGTTCTGACTTTTCCAGGATTATCCAGTGCTTTTCCACATCCTGCAGCATCTTCCCCTCTGGAGGCAAGTATGGCCGTTGGTTGTTGGCTCTCTGTTTGGTCCTGATATTGAAGAGATGAGCTTCAATCATGCCCTTCTCTTGATATTTGGGGGGTTTCTCCACAATGCGGAAGGTCTTGAAGTTGGCCATGAGCAGCCACATTTCCTGAAGAGAGTTGGGGAAATGCCTGTCATCCAGTTCTATCACCTTCTGCTTAATCCATTTCAGGAGGTCAGAGACCATCTGCTCATACAAAAGCTTCAAGTCATCTATCTCCTTCAGGAAGAACACAATCTGTGATGGGAATACAAAGTTACAAGCCATATAAGAAACCGAATTAAGCAAGGTGGATGAACAGAAAGCAGCATCTTCAGCAGTCATCACATTTTTATACCGATCTGGTGGTACCTGCCACATCTGAGGCCAGGTAAAATCCCAGAATAGCCTTGCATGGAACACAGATAAATAAATATTATTTAATATCTCATTTCAGTTTTTATTTAAGAAAACATTAGTTTTGGAATAAACAGCATGTATGTGGAGACTGTCAGCAATTCCTATGTGGGCTGACTAGAAAGCAAGAGTCCCAAACTGAAGGTTCACATTTCTGGCTTTACAAAAGAAAAAAAAACCCAGATATTTTCCCCCAGTCTCACTCCTAAACTCCAAATAATTCTATCCTAATATGCAATTATACTCTCTTAGCTTTAGCCCTTTAGGATGTCAGGAGATCATCTAACAAGATTCTGGTTCTCCCACATGCACACAACAGACTGTGGTCAAACAGCCCCTTCTCAATCTCCTCTGTTGGAACTATTTCTCTACATATAAATTATTAGAAATTGTCTTGTGGCCCAACAGAGTTTTAGTAAGGAGGCTAACTCTGATTCAATGCTAACTTTTCAAATCCAGGGATTTTATCTGTTTCACTTGTGGCCTGACCTGACTTTATTTCAAATTCAGGTAAATATTGGAGCAAATATCTAGAATGAAATCCATAATGAAATAAAATGTGTTAGAGTGAAATCAACAGTTCTTTCCATTTTACATTTTTTCTATCTTTGCCTTTTTACTTCATATTATTTTTTTCCTCATCCTAACTGAGTAACCCTCCTGCAGATGTCTGGTTTAATGTTGAACAACGTCGTCTGCCCCTATCATTTCACTGAGTTTGTTGCTCCAGCCAGACAGATTAGTTAGGGAGGTGGCATTGAGAAAAGACCCAGTCCTTCCAAGTGATAATCTGCTTATACCTACTAGAAAGTGCACTTGGCAGTGAGTAAGTGCCACAGTGTTGTAAAAGGAGTAAAATAGCACCAACCTTCAGTGTGGAAAAAGCAGCCCATGACATCAGGGCTCCCTTCTGTGTTTTCTGCCATCGTACCCAGTTCTTGCTGAAAGATCCTAGCAAATGCATTGTCACCTCACGTGGAAGAGGAAAAGGAGATTTACCTCCCAGAGCTATTTCTCTCTGCCATCCTGGGCACACACTTAGTCTGAACTCAAAGGCTTCCTTGACACATTCAGGCTTCCCTCCCAATCCTATTAGTAAATTCAGAGCCGCCTATTCGAGGGAACTAAGGGCATGAAGAGATTAACATCTGTTTCCTTCTCCTTCTGAACCTTTGTGTGTGTCAGGAAAGCAGGAAGACAGAAATGCAATATTCGGGACAGGCTTTAGCCTCCTTAGGGAAGGAGGCAAAGGGAGAAAAAGAAGCAGGTAAGTAGAGAGAGAGAGAAAAGAAAGAATAAACATAAATGGGAAAAAAAAAGTGGAGCACAACAAGAACTGAGAAAGGACAAAGAAAATTGTTTCTTCACATAATACAAAAGTTGTGGCTTACTTGCTCCTTATAGTTCCTCTAATACATGCTGGATAATTCAAGGACTATTTCAGGTTTATCAAAAGATAAATAATGTCTCCTGGCCAAAATCCAGTGACTTATGTGTAGACCAGTCAGATCCTACTGCCCACTCTCCTCACTGATACACAAACTTTGACTGAATGCCAAGTCCAGCTATCATCTAATGCTTCTCTTCAGAGAACATCCTGTTCTAATACATAGAATCATAGAGTAACTTGAGTTGGAAGGGAGCCATAAGGGCCACTGTGTCCAACTCCCTGCTCCTTGCAGGACTCCCTAACACCAAATCATATGACAAAGAGCATCCTCCAGACACTCCTTGAACTCTGACAGGCTTGGTGCTGTGGGCAGCCGTGTTATGGAATCATCTAATTCTTGTCCCAGACCATTTTTTTCAGCTGACTGAATCCTGCTGTGCCAAATCTTTTCACCTTGTCACCACTAGGGAAGCCCTAGTTTGGATTTTGGGCCTCCTATAAAGCAATATATTCCCCCTCTCAATTGCACAGCCAGATGTCAGAGTCCAGATGTTCATGTAGGACCCATCCTGGATGGGTGGGTTTTCTGCAGGCTATTTCCTTTTACTTTTGACAAAAACAGAATAGAATATTCAGGAGGTAGGGGAGAAATTCTTTCTGAGGGCTTCAGTGGAACAATTTCAAAATTCCTTCATTTTTCCATCAACAGTTTTGAATATAGCTCATGATTGTGAGATGAAGTGTATATGGAAACTGACAAAAAAACTTAGCTTAGTTAAATTAATAAAAATTTAATAAAAATAAAGATGTAATAAAAATTTAGCTAGTACTCTCTTATTTTTCATGTTGTTGTTGGTGGTGGTGTTGAGTTGTTTTAGTTTTGTTCAGTTTGTTTGGTTTGGGCTTTGGGTTTTATGGGTTTTTTTGCATTTTGTACCTAAGGATTCAGAAAGAAAGGATGCAGATTTTCACAGGAAATAAAAATCCAAAGTAGTCTCATAGAATAAGGGATCCTCTTTCCTATTAAATAAGAAAATTATTGACTAGGTCTGTTTTTGCCTAGCTGTAATCTCATCCCAAGATTATTGAGATTTGTATGTCTCAAGCTGCCTTAGAGCCAAATAAGTTCTTAAGCAGAAACTCTGAGGTCAAAAAGGGATTAATTTTCAGTCAAACCATTGCTACCCTCTTAGAGCTTGGAGAGTCTACAGGCACTTCTCAAGTGCCTTTCAAATGGCTGTGCCATTTGATTCAGTTCAAATGATCCTGTGGCTAAACTTGCACAAAATTCTCCACATCTCCAACTTCTATTTATCTTTATTTTTTTTTAACTTTTAACTTATGAAGATAGTAATGCACTTACTTTGGTAAGTCGCTTTTGTATTGTCTGGCCTTGTTTCAGTCTGGAGAAGTAGTGGTAATAGAGTGACACATAAGTCATGATGGATCTCTCATCTGGGTAGGGCACAGCCACATCCTCAGCATCAAGCAGTTTGCTGATTCCAAACTCTTTCTCAGCAACTTCAAAGGCATTGTTCAGGTTTTTAATGGGCTGATCCTGCCTCAGTGAGCTATAGCGGATAAGATCAGGCCTGGCCAAGGAGGAGAAAAAGAAACAGAAGGGAAGAAAGATGTTCAAAGTTCTTTCCAATGATAAACCATAAATTGTTTATTAGACTAAGGAATGTGACATGAACACTGAAATTACTTTGACCCTGAACTTCATTCAAGAGCATTGCCCTTTTCCTACACAACAGGAAGAAAACTGCCCCTTATGAAATTGAAATACCACTCTCAGAAAATCTCTGCCCTTCACCCATCTTCATTGATGGGTGAAAACCAAAGCCCACTAGAGAGGCAGTTCTGAAAAGGGAGGTGACTCTCAGCTGGGGAAGTTACAGAATCCCACTGTGGTATCCTGTACAAGAAGTAGCAGAACAGTTAACAGACACAGAAACGTTCAAGGTTCTCATAGTTGGTTTCTCTCTTCTGTTTTGGACTGTTTTCTTCATACTTTTTCAAAGGGCCAGAGATGGGAGAAAGAATGACACTGAGAAGTTGGTTACTCTGTTACAACCCAACCAGAAGGGAGATGTGTGCTCACAAAGTTCATATAATAAAACCAGCCCCTAGAAGAGCAACTTTAGAGAAAGAGCAATGGGAGGATGTCTGAGGGGCTAAGGCCAAACGGACACCATTGTTCAGATATGTGATATTCCCTTGGAAATTCAATGTTATGCACAACTAAAGGAGCTATGAAGCAGGAGCTTTTGGTCCTTCCTTTCTTAGAGAGAGAATATCCAGTTCTTCCATGTGAGAAAGGGCAGAGAGAATTTGACAGTTTCTTGATGAAAACTTTTAACTCAGACCCTAGAACAACTTGTGGCAGAGCAATGAACAACTGTGCCTGAACTGATCCATCAGATCTTACCTGTGAGCATGTATGAGTGCATTGAAGGCCAGCCCATCACTCCAGCTTTTGGAAAAGTCCTTCACATTGACATTGGAATAGCTGGCAGTTTTATGCTGACACCAGAGTAGTAAGGCTTCATTGGCAAATAGAACATCAGCTCTGCCTCCAAATTCTTCCTGTTAAGAGAAACCAGTGTGAACAATACATGGCAGTACCATCATTAAGAAGTTTTTAAAGGTTTCTCTTCTCTGAGGTTTGCAGAAATCAAGTGGGAAGCAGAGCTCAGTTTATTTGCTTCCTTAGCTGTGAAGCAGGACTCAGAAACAAAATATGATGCATTCAGGTCTAATGTAAGAAGTTGTTAACTTTGATTTCATGACACCTTCATAGATTCTTCCTCTTCATGTACTTAGAGCACATGTTAAATACATTTTAAAAGTGTATTTTTCTTCAAAGAAGAAAAATATGCAGCAAGCACTCAAATCTAGAGAGAACTGTTGACAGAGAAACACTTTCTGAAGTCAAAAGCCAGCAAAAAATCTGTAGAGGGTGAAGAACATGAATATCCAATCTATCTCCAAGTTTCCGTGTTCAGTCTGTTCGTAAAACTGTAAAGTGGATTCAGTTGCTTTTAGAAATTGCTGGATGAGTAACTCGGTAATATTATAAGACCTGTATAATCAAAGTAGTCAGGAAACACTACCAAAGTGGTCCTCGGTGGCCTGAAACTCTATAAAGTCTCTGAAAGGCTCTTATCAGGCAAAAAGACAAAGATACAGTTTTACCTTATCAAGTTTGATAGATGAAATCTGAAATCGAAGTATGATGATCCAGATGAGTCCCAGGATTAAGGTTCTGTCACCATCAACAATATTCTCAGGACCAATCACTTTTACTTGTACCTGCTAATAAACCAATATCTGTTCAGCATAATAACACTCCTGTCCAGCACTCAGTGTAACAAAGTGTTGTTGAAAAGGCTCTTCAGGTTGTTTCCTTAAGGAAGCAGGGTTTGTAATTATGTCTCTTCACTGGGCCATAGACCTGCAAGTTGCCATGTCCACACCCCAGCTGTTCTGTGCACCGAGAAAAAGTTACAGCAAAAACCTCGCTAAAGGATGGTGGCCTCAAAGATTTAAAGTTTCTGTATGTGTCTTGAAAACTGGTGGTTAAGGAAAGGAAAGAAACAGAATTCAGCACTCCTTTCTTCCAAAGAAGAGGGACATTAGTTGTTTATAAATAATGTTACTCAAATAACAAAGAAACTCAAATTTGATGAGAGTTTTTTTCACTTTTAACAAGACCCTTAGCCTGTCTTCAAAGAACATCTTATTGCATGTTAGAGAGGGACACTATAATGAACATAATACTATAATTAGTAACATTCATAAACTGTTATGATCTCTAATACCAATACTAACTTACCTTGGATTTCAGAAAGGTGATGGCTTTGCTGTTGTTCTCTAGAAAATGCACTCTCATCTTTCCCCGGCTTGGTTTGGGCAAAACTTCTCCAGAGAGCAGCTCCAGGAGTTTCAGGAGAGAGATGCCATCTTTCAAGTCTGTGTAAATATCTTCTATCTCAGCCTTCACCTGTGAAGATTAGTTAGACAATACACACTGTGGCTTAACATTTGGCACACAGAACCCTCTATTTTTAATATTAAACAAACAACACTGTTTCACTGAGTCTTTACACTACAGTGCATATATGCAAGTAGTGGTGATTCTTAATTAAGAAAAAAAAATGGATTTACAGGAGAACTGAGATTATTTATGAAATTAAGGTGAAGTAAAAAAAAGCAGCAATAACCAAACAAAACCACAAACCCCCAACTGAGCAAATAAAGAAAAAAAAAACCCAGGAGATTTTGAAAAATAATAAAACTTGAGCATTTTTGAAATCAAACATTTTGGAAGCACTGATATTTTATTTCAATTCAAATTAATATGTTCAGTTTTTTTATTCTGAGGAATGCATTTCATTTTAAAATTGAGCAGATGATCCTATTCAATTCCTAATTTTTTACTCCATAGTCTCAACATAGTTTGTCACGTCCTGCTTGGACCTGTGCTACCACCCAGAGTCTCCATAGTTTTTTGCCAAAGTCTCACACTAAGTGAAAGATTAATATCTTCTACAAAAATGTGTTTCATTGCTGCCAGTACTGAGGTCGTTCAGTGCTTAGATGACACAACATGACATAGTGTGTACTCTGACCTAACAAGAACTTGCCTTGGGTGTTTCCTTTTGGCTTATGCCACTTGCCATCTACAGGTGACGTCAAAACCATGCCACACACTGAAGAATAATTTGCTGTGATTCTGGAATTATGCTAAATAAAAATTTGTCTTCAGAAAAAAAAAAAGCTAAAGCAGTATATTTTTTAATTCAGACAATGGTTACACAGTAGGGGATAAAAGGACAGATAACAGACATGCACTTTTTAATTCCTGAGCAAATATTAATCAGTTTAGGAGATCTCTTTCCCAGGGAAAGAACAAATCACTGAAAGTGTAAAAGAGACTCAGAAAGTCTTGAAGTCTGTACTGTGAGTGGAACAAAAATTTCTCTAATTGATTATTTCCACAAACCCCCTCCCTATTTAGCTGCCAACTTTGTTTCTTTTTCATAGAAAATAAATTCTGCCTATGGTATATTACAATTAAAAAATTAAAGCTTCTATATTCTGTGACACTTCTATAAATTATTAACAGTTCCATTTAAATTTGTAAAGACAGACTTCATATATCTGTTTTATGCCTCACCCAGCAGTAGTTTTAATAGTTTTGTTGCATCACTCTTCTCATAAAGATACCAGTCACAGATTGCTTAACAAACTCAATCCAATAGCAACCTTAGTGTTAGGTTTGAAGTAGTCAAGAATATAACTGAGAACACTGCAGGGTCCTCTGGTATGATCCAATCGCATTAACATGTGCTTTGGAAAGCTGAGACTACACTGCCAGGAAGACCTAGATAAGCTGTCAGTCTCTGCATGTCTCTTACCATATATGGCTTGGAAAGCTCTTGCAGGCTTTTTCCCCCATGCTTTTATGATACACAAAAAAGTACATTGCAGGAAGTTATGACTGACATTTTAATCTTTGAACTTGAGGGCCTTTTTAAAATGCAAAGTTATTTACCTATGGCTAAACACAAGTAATTTCCTACACCATAGAAACCTAACTTTCTTCAGGTGACAAAATGAAAATGTGTTTTGCATCTGTTTCCTCCTGCTAAGAAAAATACATTTTAAAGTTCATTTTGCTCTACAGCTGACTTTGTACCAGTCACAATTTAAAAACATTACACTGCAAAACTCCATCTGAACACTGAAACTGAAAAGAGTGATGAGCGAGAATAGACTCAAGAGACCTGGTTCTACTTGGTGTCCTCAAGGTCCATTTTCATTACTATCATCTACAGTCTGTAGAAAAGAAAATTGGTTTTAGATGATGTCATTCCCTCCTGTGCCAAAGCTATATAATTTGTGCTTTAAATGAGCTTATCTGCAGTAAATCTGGAGACTTGGAATATGTTGGAGCTACCTTGCACACATAAATTGACTGCACATTAACTCTGAAGCTCTTTGGAAATCTGAAGGTTACTGAAAACAAACTGGTTTGTACTTGTATGGCAATATGTCTGAAATTGTTGAATTAAAGTGACTCTTTCAGAGCTATTGAGAAGCAACTCAAGCCGAACTGATCAGGTAACGAAGAAAGTTTTATTTTTTGGCCAGGAAATTTCTTGGGGAAACCCAGACATATGCAGATACTTACAGAAAAAAGAAGCAAATGAGGAAGTTCCTCTGAGAGGACCACCAATATACAAGGGGCATCACTTTATGATAGGCTTATACATTCTACACAAGCAAACCTTGATTTCAGAGAAAACTGGTAACATGAACAGTGGAGACAGATGTGAGGTAAAGGGTACAGGCTGGAGCACTCTAGTTAGTTAAAGCCTTCCTTGCTTGCACATATGTGTAGGGCCAACATTAAGGAAAAAAAAAAGTTAAAATAACATAAAAAGGAATACAGTGGTTGAAATAAAATAAAAACAAACACACAAACAAAAAATCCCCAAATTGAAGGAGCTACCTACATCATTCCTGGAGAAGATGTTGTTAATCCAGTTGGTGAAGGTTTTCTTTTGCATGGACATACGCTGCTCCTGCAGCTTTTTGATGTGATCTTTTTCATATTCGGTATCCATGGCCACCTAGGAGGTCAGAAACCTCAGTGGAGTGTTGAGTGATGAAGAGATTTGCCAGGCCACCTACAAAAATTAGTCATATGCCTAGTGTATATAGGATTCAATACCACACCCAATAGAATACCTTACTTTCCTTTAGCTTGTACTTTGCACTTTAATTTCACCAACTTATTGCATTCAACTTTTTAAAATACATCTCTTGTTCAGAATGAAAATGTGACATGTATCTGTGCAGGTTTACTGTCTTGCTCTCAGTCTCCATCCCTGAGCATGGAGATGCCATGAGGACCACCAGAATCTGCAAGCCATCAATAACTTTCTTGTGTGTGCTTGAAGCACATGACAGAGAACTGATCTTAGACTCCATCAGAAAGAGGAATCTGCAAATCACTTCCAATCCAGTACTTGAAAGTGCGTTATGTTTTCTGAGGACTGGCTGAGATGCTGCTGTTGTTTTTCAGACTACAGTACTTCCATCAGAAATCAAAGAGCTGCTTAGAAAGGAAATGGAACCAACTTGTTTCTTTTCTTTCATGGGTTCAGTTTTCCGTGTATGTATCACTGTAAGGATGGTGACACAGGTCCATAATCACATCAACAAGGCCCTAAGCTGGACGTCAGGAAGCCGTATTCCTTTTCCCTAGTCTATCACAGACTTGTTTGCCTCACTGAAAGTCAGGCTTGTAGTTCCTCACAGCACCCAAGCTGAATATTCAGAGAGATTTGAAAGGAGTCTTCCCATTAAAGTCTGTGATACTACAAACTGGATTTCAGTTCAAGTGAAGATTTCTTCTGAAATCACTTAGCTTATGCTGTAAATCTGTAACAGCAGTGACTTTGCTGCTATGAATGCAAGATAATCACTTAAAAAAAAACAAACAGTGTAAGATCTATGGCTGCAGAAACCTTTAGTGACAAAACATAATCTGCTTGAACTACTGCAATAATTATAAATATTACCTGGATCTCAGCCTGGCTGCAAAACTGCAAAACCACAAAACCTGGTGTAGTGGTGGGAGAGGAGAGAGGTGTCTACTGCTGTCAACCCACTGCAAAGAGAGAAGGGAATGAAAAATTAAAAGCTCTGACAAACTATGGCAATGTAGAACAGGGTGACCTGCTTCCCAAAATTCCATGTCTGTTTTGCAAAGGCCAGGTTCTGAACTATTCTGGGCTCTGTACCCTTTAAATTCATAAAGCATAAAACACTGGAAAAAAGACATTATGTGTCCTAGCCTGAGAAGACTGCAACAGGGAACTACCAACTGCATCCACTGCTAATAAGAAATTGCTTGCCTGATAGCTTTCCACGCTCTGATGGAAAGGTATGGAAAATGCAGAAGCAATAATTTGTTGCTGTGTTTTTTATTATTTTGAGGCAGATGTTTCTTAACCACTGGTGCTTGACTTCTGCAAAACAGGGACAGCACTGAAGCATCATAGTTCAGCAACAACACAGGGGAAGATCATGACTGTAGATGAAAGCCTAATGAAAGGAATAATTTAGCAAAGTTTGAAATAGACTTACAGAGAAGATCCTCACAACATTTTCTTGTGGGCTGATTCAGCACTGTGTATTTTCTCTGTTTGAAGAGCAGATATTCAAAGAATTGCCTTTCATTCCTAGAGAGGTGGTATTAACTCACTTCCCTGGAATAACCCCTATAGCTAACCCACATAATTTCTGAATTTACCAAATGATTCTGCAGAAGGTATGAAGGCTTTTTTTTTTTTTTTTGAGGGGTTTTATCCAAGCATTAGTCACCCTGAATAATGACAGTACTGCTTTCATTTAGGTGCAAAGGAATCTTATTCGTTAACCTACTGCCTCACATAATAGCTCATCTGTTTCATTAATTAAATTGGAAATGCTCCCTGTATTGGTAAATGATTACCATAAGACAGATCTGTAATAAATTATTTGCATTTGCAGGATGTGAGAGCAATGCTAAGAGCCAAAACTGATTATAAGATTCAATTACAGAAAAAAAAAGATAAAAGAACGTGAAAATCCCCCACTTACTCAGGTTTGAAGGAAGTCCTTTCTGACATTCAGCAGCTGGTCTTTCTAAAGAATGACTTCCACTAGATCCACTCCTACATTCACCTCCCTATTTTCATGAAAGGCGACCTTTGATTTCACGAACAGAGACCAAGTATTTATGATCTACCTATGAACCTCTCATCTGATCTGAAGGAAATAACCCATCAGAACACAGTGAATAAAGGTTGTCATAGGCCTTGTCCAATTCTTATGCTGTAAAGTAACATACGAACTGCACCAAAATTGCTAAAAAACAGTGAAAAGTCATCCATGGTTCTAATACTTTGGTAAAGAGCATCTTTCACAATTGTATTTAAGGCTCCACCTGATCCCAGACTGCTTTTCTAAAGGAATTCTCACCTGGAAAATTGAACCTGACAATGAAACCTGAAAATGAAAGTACGGTAGAGAGTACAAAGACCAGAGCAATATCCAAGTGGTTAAATTTGGATACAGAAAAAGAGAAGGTGAAACTGTGAAACATTAGGAATCTGCTCAGCATTCAGGATAGCTTTGAGGAAGCTTTTCTGCATAGAAACCTGCTTCTGTCAGAGTAAACTGGAGTCAAGCTGGGCAGTGCCTACTGATTGCAAAGTTTACTATTGATGGACTTCCATTAGTGACAAAAGGGAAAACAATTCTGGTGACTTACATAGATAGCACTGATTCCTTTCTGTCACTTATAAGGCTGCAAAAACACAGAACACATCACTGCCAGAAGCCAGAAAGCTGCTGCTGGAGATCACTGCTAGAAAATGAGCAGACATCTGAAATCAGAAACTGTAAGTAAGGATGTTCAGCTCAGACACAAGGTAAGGGAGTAGTAGTCTTTTCCTTTCTGCTAAGAGTAGTTTAGTTAGCATCCAAAAGGGACAGGAGGAAACACATAAGAACAAATGAACAACCCTAGAAAATTCAGCACAGATAAAACTTGATCAGCAGAATCTGTATCTTCCTACATACCCTAGAGAAATGATATCACATAAGACAGCTAAAAATAAAAAATTGAATACTTATGTTACAGCTATTTCTCAAAATATTCCCTTCAAACTCTTAGACTCCTGTCCTGGACTAGCCAACTAAAGCAATGTAATACAATAGAGTGTATTGTATGACAATGTATATAATGTATTGTAATACAATGTAATTTATACAATGTAATTCTTAACTATCATTAACTGTGGATTGGACAACAGGAGAAAAGAGATACAAATTCAGCAACTGTTTACATCTCTTCTGTAATTCATTGCCTGCTTGTAATTCCACTCTTTTCTCTCGTTTTTGCAGAATCAGAGAATGGGTCATGTTGGAAGGTACCACAGTGGGTCCTCTGGTCCAACCTCCCTGCCCAAGCAGGGTCATCCTACAATGCAAGGCAAAGGATTGCATCTAAATGGGTCGGAATATTTCCAGTGAGAAAGACTCCACAGCCTCTCTGGGCAATCTGTTCCAGTGCTTGGTCATCTGCACAGTAAAGAAGTCCTTCTCATGTTTAGGTGGAACTTGTTGTGCATCAGTTTCTGCCCAGTTTCTGTCTCTTGTCCTATTGCTTGGCACCACTAAGAAGAACCTGGTTCTGTTCTCTCAACACCCACCCTTTAGATATTTATTTATACATCAAACGCCTCTTCTCAAGGCTGAACAGGGCCAGCTGCCTCAGCGTTTTGTTGTAAGAGAGATTCTCCAGACCCTTGACCGACTTGGTAGCTCTCTGCTGGACCTGCTCCAGGAGCTCCATGTCTCTCTTGTACTGAGGAGTCCAGAACTGGATACAATACTCCAAATGTGATTTCACCAGGGCTGAATAAAGAGGCAAGATCACCTCCCTTGACCTGCTGCCAATGTTCTTCCTAATGTCCCCCAGGATTCCATTGGCTTTCTTGGCCACAAGGGCACACAGCTAGCTCAGGGACAGTTTTTTGTTGTCCATCAGGACCCTCTGGTCCTTCTCCACAGAGCTGCTTTCCAATAGTCAGACCCTAGCCTTTACTGGTGCATGGTTGTTCCTCCCCAGGTGCAGGACCTTGCATTTGCCCTTGTTGAATTTCTCTCTCCAACCTGTTGAGGTTCCTTTGCAGGGCTACACAGCACTCTGGGGTATTGGCCTCTTCTCGCAGTTTTATATCATCAGTGAACTTGCTGAGGAGGCACCTGCCCCTTCATCCAAGTCACTGATGAACAAGTTGAACCACACTGGGCCCGTTATAGAACCTTGGGGGACACCACTAGTGACAGGCCTCCAACTAGACTCTGTACCATTGATCAAGACCCTCTGGGATTTGACACTTAGCCAGTATTCAATCCAATACGCTCCTTGACTTTGCCTATGAGGATTTCACGAGAGACAATGTTGAAAGCCTTGCTGAAGTCAAGGTAGACAAAATCCACCATTTACTTTTAATTATACATACATTCGTAAAGGTTGGATTGTAGGTTGTCAGTTTAAATCTGGCACAGGTTGACTAGGTTGTGTGTGTTGAGAAAATGTCCTTGCTCCTTTCAAATAGAAGGGAGAGGACCTGTAGTTGAATTGCCTTGGATGCAGGCATTTCTCCCTATTGCAAGTTAATTATTATCTACGTGACTAATTTGCAAATCATTGCCTTTGTTTTTTTATGATGAAGGGCAATCAGAGATACGGTCTAAAATGTCACTAACTCCTAACTATCTATCTAAAGTTCAAAGTTAAATGGTAGACACTTATGTGACAATGATAAATAAAGCCATTTCCTCAGTTATTTATATCCTAACAAAGTAAGAGGAAGGGCACAACAATATTTGTGTGCAGTTTCCTGGAGGGATCAGGAAAAGATCGCCCCTCTAGGCTAATTATGTACCCTCTCTTGCTGTCTTTGCAAAGAAGGGGAGCCTTGCCATCGACCCTAGAAAGGAGAAGAGCCTAAAGAGCACCTTTCCCTTGCCTTTTTTTCAGCCTGAAATTATTTTCCATGGTGGCAGCAGCTGTTTTCTTGTTTCTTAACAGGAAGGACCCTGCTGCAGGATTCACCTCGGTAAAGTAGCAGTCGCATAAGGCTGTTAGGTTTTTTAACTCCCTTTCTTATCTGTCCGCAATCTTGTTCTGCTAAAGTGGAAAACAGAGACTGTGGAGATCAAACAGATCTCATGCACAAGCAGCCTGGTTTGCAGCCCCAAAACTCCTCTGCTCCCAGCACTTCCTCCACTGCTCCTCTGCTCCTGGCACACCATGCAAATCAAAGAGGGATGTGAAAGGGAGTGCCCTTTCTATCTGTTTGAATATTATTTTATTTAAAATATCATCACTGCCCTCCTCTCACAACATGTGTGTGAATTCCAAGCTCCTTTCTAAGATGGGAAGAACTGTTTAATCCTCCTGACAAAAAGAGCATAAAGGTGACAGTCACAGGACTTGTAGAGGGTTTGCTGCTCCCACTCCCATTGTTCCCCCCCCTGACCTGAATGAGGGTTGATCACCATGAGCTTTTCCAGGGCATCCTTGGCTCTGCTCTCCAGGCAGCAGCACTGGCATCCCCCCATCATTGTCCTTTTCCACTGGGATGGAGGAGTCTGCCAGAGAGGACTACGTTTACACAGTTGGGTGCAGATGCCATCATTTGCCAAAGCATCCCTATCAAAGGCCATTTGCAGCTGACAGACCTGGAACTTGATGTGTCCTTCATTATACCAAGCTACTACAACTGTGCTCTGTGCTGCCACTGAGCAAAGCCAGCTCTGATTTAAAAGCTATGTGGCCATACTCATGCCTGCTCTTGCAGAGGCTAAGTTTATTCACATGGCTCAGGTGAGAGGTTGGGCACTGCCCATGACCCTGTGTTATGTATGCTTCACATACACACCATTCTGAAGGTACATGAAAATCCTGTCTGATCCCTGCTAAGCAGATGGTTCCCCAAATTTCAAATGAAATAAGCATGTTAAGCACAAACATGTATGACAGCTCAGCTCTCTATTCCCCACTATGTCTCCAGCCACGTTGCTTCCACATGTAAAAGTCTCAAAACAACAAACATCTGGACATTGACTCTATGGTGTAGAATGGCAGCCCTCACTCAGGGGCATGGTTTGGTAGCCCACAGTGTGCCAAGTAAGCACAGAAAACAGTCTGCTGCCTGAGGTCAGCAACCTCCATGCTGCCACTCTCCCCACCTCTTCAAGCAGCTGATGTTCAGGCTTGTCAAGACAAGGTGGAGAGGTGAGATGAACCATGATCCCAGAAAATTTCCTAAGTACATCTTGAATTACATCTAATCTTAGACCTCATTGTGGCAGAGAGAAACTATACCTTGGATATTGAGAACACCATAGAGGAGCAGACAGTAATTATTGTAGGAAGCTGTTCGCTTGTTTGGGATACTAATGTAGAAGAAAAGTTGAAGAGTTAGTCAAAAGCAACTTAGGAGAGACATGGCAACCTCCAATGCAATATGCACAGATTCCTTGCTTTCACAGGCCTCACTGCTGAACGTTGTCCCAAAGTAGCCAAATACTTCTCTCAGCTTTTTTCCTCAAAGGACTTATTTCACCACCCCCAGGCACCCCCTTCCCCTGCCCAGGACATACCTGCCTTTCCAGCAGCGCTGTCACCAGGTGCCCTGGGGTGCCACACCCCCACAGGCATGGGCATCCATGGTGGATGGAGCTCCAGCTTCTCTTAAAGCTGAGCTCTGCCTGCAAGGATCTAAACCAGCATCCTGGGATGCTGGGTTGTTATAAACCTCAGCCTTCCCATGCTCTAGTCTAAACTAGAAGTTGCTTTTCTCTTTGAATAGTTGGCTAGCGGTGACATGACATCAACAGGGAGCAGAATTCAAGCAGAACAGTTGAATTACATCATCCAAAGGAACTGGAGCCCCTCGTTGCACTTGAAAAAGAGGAGAGCTTAAAGCAAAATCAGATGGATTTATTTTTCCTGGCATGAAGAAGTTCAGACATCTTTTTGAAACAGAAAATATACATTTGCTTGTTTAGTCATGAGTTAAAGACATTTTCTCCTCGGAGCTGTTTATATTATCTTGAAATTTTCCTTCTGTTTCTGAACCTCAAATAGTTAACATAAGAGTTTCAAAGGCTTTGTGCTGTGAACACATGGAACAAAGGACTTTCAGTCTCTTTCCATTTCATACAAATATAGATAAAAGGGTGCAAGTGACAGAATAACCTTAATATTTTGAACATCAAACTGAAAATGCGCCTTAGAAATCACTCTTGGCAATGCCAGATCTAACTAGTGTATTTCTATAATTTGATTCAAATGTTTCCATTTCTTTTTCATTACTACTAAGGAAGAGCATTGAATGAGGGTGAAACTTCTCCTTCACAGTTGTATTTTTGGGGTTTGTTTGTGTATCATGGTGATAAAGCATTTAGCCCTATTTATCAATGAAACAAAACTGTGATTTTCACATATGGATTGACTCCCAGCACCCTCAGTGCCAGAGCACTGCACCCTACACACAAAGACAGTGCACACCATGCTGTGCTCTCAGGTTTTGGTGCCTCACTGCCCTCATCAGCAGATTACTGATTGCAATCACAGCTCTCTCCCAGCCCAGCCATCCCGGTTTCATTGTGAAGGTGTCCCAGTCATGTGGAATGACTGAAGACAGTTGGCAAAAGCATTGTATAAACAGTTAACATAAAAGGTGTGAATCTTAGCAGATGAGGGATAAGACAGGGTAGTATAAAATGAATAAAAATGGCATTTACTCTCCATTGTGAGCTAAAATAGCCTAGCCCCGAATTTACCGGTTATGGTTACATTAATTTCTTACTTTCAGACTAGACAAAGAATGAATGACTTTTGAGAAAAAACACAGAATGATCTGAAAAGGAAATCACTAAGCACGAGCAGCATGTTTCAGCAGTTTCTTGTTTAAAACATTTAAAAAATTATAATAATAGAAATATTATGCTATATCTGAAATACAGCATCTGGTGAGAGATACATACCATTCATGAGCTACTTTCACCACTACGAAATTGTCAGAGCTCCAGACTGAAGTGGAATATGGGTTGCTGAGCTAGGAACACCTTGGAAAGAGCATGGACAAGCTCCAGCTCAGAGAAAAGAATAGGTGGGAGAACAAGTTAGACCTGGCATTAGTGAGTTTACAGTATTTACTGGACCAGAAAGTAACTGTGAGTCCACAGCTTATCACCAGGTACAAATCTGTGCTAGCTGTGGGAAGGAGAGGAATCTGCCTCAATACCATGGTTTCCATCCATATTTTTCTGTCAGGAGTCAGAAAAGCCGCATAGATACAGAACTTCTGAATACTTTTTGTGAAAAACAACCTCCTCATCCTGACTGTGTTTTGATCACAATATGTGTTTGCTGGGTTGGGTATGAATCCTGAGTGAAGGAAGGCACCTTCAGCAGATGCATTTGTTCATCTGTCTAACCAGGGCAAAGCAGGAGAGCACAAGGGCCAAACTTTCAAAAGGTCCTCTGCACCCACAGTTAGTGAGTGCAGCATGGCAGAGCCTTGGATCAGAGAAATCCAGAGCAGTGTCTGCTCCAAAACCCTTACAACACAGAAGCAAATAAGGTTTGGAGAAACTAAGTGGCACACTAGTACTCTTATTTTTCAAGGTTAGTACCCCCACTGAAGTTATAACAGAAATGTTTCACAGTTTAAGGGTGCCAAATATTGGCAGTGACAATTACCGCAGAACTTACAAACTGGTAGTGTGGGCATTGGTCTACTTTTCCTGTTGTCCACTTATAAACCATGGATTAGAGAGAACAACTATGAAGTGTGCTGCAAATTTTCCAGTCTGAAATGTCCTGGTGTGTGGAAGTATGCAAAACAACACTCTATTAAAAAAACCAAACCCAACCTCCAAACCCCATTAAAACCTCATTTTCTTCAGATTATTTCTGACTTTTTTAAGGAGCAGTTCAAACAAGTCACTGGGATTCAACAGCTATATATCCCTCCAGGAACCCACAACATGTCATTTGCATGTGAAACACTTGCTTTCATGTGTCATATGGCATGACCACCAGGAAACTGCCGGCCTAGCTTGCCAACACTGCCACATACAAACACTGCAGCAACTGAAATCCAACAGCAGTAGGAGCAATAGTTAAACTGCAGCACCCTGATGGCACAGGATGATGGAGATGACTCAAATAAGCTGTGTGCATACGGAGCAAGAGAGGGGCAGGAGGAATTCATTTATGCACAATATTACAATGAATGTTCTATTGGTCTAACTGATCATTCTTAAGTAGTAAGTAGCACAGTATGGAGGATGTCCTTGGATTTTCTGGGGCAAATAGCTACTATGTCTATAAGCCTTAAGTAGCAAGATTATAACATTTGAGTCACTGAAAGATTATTTCCAGAAAGAAGCATACGAAAGAAAATCTCAGGTAGTTCAATATTAGTTTATTAAACCAGCAATTTTTATCACTGCTTTCTAAAAATGATTACAAAGCATATTAAAATATATTACAGTATCTGCAAAGAATTTATTGTTCAATAAAAGTGCAATAATAATGAACTTACAACTTTGTTTGCCTAGCTGGACAAACTGAAACACACTGCACAGATCAAGACTTTCCTCAAAAATTACAGTGCCTTTGAAGTGAAAACAGTATGTAATAAAAATATTAGAAAAGGTGAGAATGTGAAATAGGAAACGAAGTTCATGTTCATTCTTTCAGTGCTAAGTTACACATACCCATCAAACCACACACTTCAGACTCTGAGGTCCAACAATTTAAAGAGCCACCAAAATGAGTGCACATTATGAAGGGAAGAAAGTGACAAAAAGAAGAGAGTGAATTTCAAGTCCTAGCAATGAACAGTGTTGAAAGCCAGGGACTGGATTTCTGGTTCTTTGTGATCATGTTCCGCACAAATCCACACCATCCCCAATTAACAACTGGACCTCATCCTGACCTAAAAATCTTTGTAGACTCACCAATTTCAAGCTATCACAGCTTTAAAAGTCTCTTGGTGTCCTGTATCGTGGTTATGAGCAGTAGCTCCACATTTTCTGTTCCAATCTACAACAAAAACTCCTAATTCTTCTGGGAACAGAACTATTGGAAATTTATAACTGTGTTGTGGAATAGTTGGAGAAGAGGTAGAAGCAGCAGTTTCTACTTTGGCTTACAGCAGTAGACTGCACCAGTGAGCATTGATTTCACTGAATGAATTACTGACAGTTTTGAATGATCATGCAGAAAATTACAATCCTGGGCATAAAATGGCCAACAAATCCAACATCTTCATCTCGCTTCAGCAAATATTAGTAACAAACTGAACACCAAAGATTACCTCATACTGCTGTTGCCAAAAATTATTTAGAGCACAATGTTATGAGAGAAGGCAAGCCTGCTCACTTCTACAGAATATTATCCCAACAGTTGTGTGTGGCTGGTTCAGCTAACTGAAGGGGCTTGCAGAGTCCAACAAGCCAGAGAGCCAGCAAGGCAAATGGGGTAGGCCCATGGGTTTGCGAGGAGGTAGTGAGAAAAGAGATCCCTTCCCCTGAGCAACAGCAACCTATTGGAGCAGTTTAGTCGTGCAAGAAACTGCTGTTTAAAGTTCACATGAAATGTACTTTATTCCTATCAGCTAAGTACAATGCTAGTTCACTGCATCATATACTTAGAAATACATTCAGGTAGCTCTGCATGCCAACAGTGAAACACTTCTATTCCTTCAGATAGCCAGAGAAAATCCACCTCTACTCCCTTACATGCTTTATACATTTTCCTTCCAAATTCTACAGGAAAATTTAGCAAAATATTACAACCTGATCTAGGCAAAAAACTTATCAGAATGATATATTTTCATTTGTCTGCCTCAAGACCAAGTCATCACACTGTTACAGAGGCTGAGGAAAAGGCTGTGTTCTCCATTTTACTACCAATAAAACCAGAAAAATGAAACTAGCCTGCTCTTCTCACTGAAGGAGAATATTTCCTCTGGCAAGGGATCACATGGCTCCAGTGTGTTTGGAGCATCACCCCTGGAAGATATACACAGTGGGAACATAAATATCGGTCCACCCCTGTAACCCTGTGCTGCTGCAAACCAAGGGAAGACAGTGGCAAGATCAGCAACTTTCCAGACCCTCTCAGTTTTGCATACACTACAGCAGTCACAATACACAAGCTTGCATTCTTTCTCCTGGTGGCTTTCCTTATTAAGTTAGTCAACAGTACTGAGCTGGTCAATAGTGTATACAATTGTTACTGACTGCAGACACTACCCACAAATACGTATACCTTAATACTTTTGTAGTCTTTTTTTCTTCTTAACACCTGCAATGTCTATAGACTACTTTCTGTTCAATAAAAAATAAATTACTTAGAAATTAGTTACTCTGCAGATGTACAGTCACACAGGTAGACTCAGGGTCAAGTTTCACAGCTCTGCTAAAGTGCACAGAGATGCACTAAGGTTAATTTCGCTCCTAATTTAGGTCTAACAGAAATAAAGTTGGTATGTTTGACAGACAGGAAAACCACCAAAGAATTAAAAAAAATAAAATAAAAAAAAAATTAGGTCCTCAACCACAATTTAACTATGCCAGGACATCCTTGACACAGGCCCAGAAGCCTAGCAAGGTAAAGGTGTTCTGCCACTACTTAAAATAGCTTAATTGTTTTCCAGCGGTATAGCCCTGGCAAAGTTCATTTCACATCAGAACAGAACAGATGCAAAAAGATAAGAGGTCTGGAAAGATCTGAAGTGTTAAACCTGACTGACAACCTACAAATGTATGATTTGAAAAAAAGAGGCTGAGGCTACTCTTTGGTCACCTACCAAACTGAACATAGAAGTGTGACTAAAACCTTAACTGGGAAACAACATCCAAACTACTTCCCTCCCCACCCCTACTGCTAAAACACTTTTTGGCTTGTTCTGTCTCAGAAGGCACTACTGCTGCCACTTACTACTGAGACTCAATGAAAAAGTGCTCAAAACTACAGTACTTTTGATGTATAGGGTATTTCATACTACAAATGGAATACATGTCAATTCCTGCTTACACATATAGAGCAGAACTGACTGCCACGTTTGATTTTAGAAAAGAATTGGCCCTCCCTGAAAGACTCAAGTTCACAGAGCCAAAAATTGGAAGTCTTTTAAGGTACTGATAAAAATCAGTTGTAAGCAGATGGTATGTTCAACTTTGATTGTGCTGTTAGAAAATTAATGTCTATTAAGCAACAATACCTTTCATGGTTTGTTTTCAATACAGGAATAATATCTGGAGGGATCAGTCTATCATTTATTACAGTCAATGTAATGATTCCTTTTAGCCTCCCCATCCTTCAAATCTGTCACCACAGGAATCAATTTTCTCTTTCGTGGTTGTCAGCTACATGTTGGCAAAAGAAAGCATTAAAAACTTTTCTTAAATATATATTAAAAAAATACAGACATAGCTGCATAACTATCTGTAAATAGAAACTAAACACCCCTGAAAATTTCCCAAGACAATTTGATGTGCTTTGAAGAGGTTGACTTTAAGCAATGCACATTTTCTGAACAGAAAGTGAGGCTTGATTTCAATGCAAACAGCGTTTTTTTTAGCTTATAAAAAAGCATCCTGCTGTCACTTTGAACCATTCAGGAATTTATTATCTGCAGAGCAGTCAAACTGAAATCTCAAAGAAAATTCTATGAAAGGAACAAAAGAAATTAAGTTCTTCTACTGATAATACTGAATATATAGCACTGTGTAAAACTGAAGAAGCTGTTCTCCAGGTAACAAGACACAGTGACAGATTGAAAGAATAATTTTAGTATTTTGCAGTTCTAGCTAGAATCAGTAAAGTTTTAAAACAAATCTGCTCATATTCTGAGCACTTACAAGACTCCCCCCATCAATTTTCTCTTTCTCTAGCCCCTATTTAAAAAAAAAAATAAAAATAAAACTTTCTTTTATATCAGCCTTTTGTCATACTGTAGAGATGCTGCCATCCACAACTGATACCTAAAGTATATTTTTAGCATATAAATGTTCCTTAAATAGGCAGGTGAATTTAACATTTTGAGCTTCCTTGTGCTATTCAGAATAATTTGGAGAAATTTATTTAAGTTTCTTAAGTTTTACTTAAGTAAGTATTTAGGCATGATGAAGGTCAGCAATTTTTATACATGGTCTTTTCTGCTTTAAGGTTGTAAAAGCAGCAAGACATGGGCACAGGACTCCAAAAAACATTTTTACCATATGATAGAGCTATATAAGGCACTTCTGATAAGCATGTCTGACTGAAGGTCAGCAGGGACACCTATGCAAATGTTTCCCTGCTACCATGCTTCTAATTTCAGTAGCTTGTGTGAAATGTGCTGGGAGGTTTAAGAACTAAGCCTAATTTCAAATTTTGGTGGTTTTAACACATTTGCCGAGAGATTTTCAAAATCCTCATTCTTCTCCTTATGTTGTTCATTCTGCTGTCTGGAAAGGTTTCCTGTGAGATGGTGGCACCAGGTGGGAAGGCAGTGTGCCAGGCAGCTCATATCCATCCAGTTTAATCTTGATGAGATGTTTTGCTAATGCAAACTCTTCATCATCCAACATCCCATCACCATCACAGTCTGCAAGTTTCCAGATCTTCCCCAAGACACTGTTGGGTAGTTTGGAAGTCACCATCTCCTTCTTCGCACTAATCCCAGATATTTTGCCATTGATTGGTGACAAAGTGTAGAAAATCTCATCATAAGCAGGTTTATCTTTGGCAACAACCCATTCATCTTCATCAGCTCCTTCCTTAGCACCCTCTCCATATCCGTGGCCAAAAGGTCCTGCCATGGTGCCATCAAATGCTCCACCATGTACCATCTCTGTTGGCATATTGCTCTCCTCCTGTCTGATTAGGTTCATCAGGGAGGCAATTTTGTTGGCCAGCATGTTATCCACAGTTTCAATTAGCTTTGGTTTCAAAGAGTGAAATTTAGTGAAGTCACAATTCTCCAACAGCTCCTGTGAATGACAGGTTTCAGTGACAGCAGTTAGAAACATTTCCAATACATTGAAAAGTTTAAAGAATAGGCTTCAAATTAAAATAATCTGCTATCTTTTGTGTGTTCATAACTGAAACTTCTCTTGAAGGAGAAACAAAACTGAACTATATGTACCATACATTTAATATCTTGATCAAACACACTAAGACAACTTTGCAAAAGTGTATGAGTTTGCCTATTAAATTACATTTACGATACAATTTTCAAAATGATAATGTATAAAACCACAGCAGTTGATCAATATTACCCAGGAACTTTCCATTTGATAATTTGATTCCAAACATCAAAGAAAGCATGCAATTAAGTCCTCAGTCCTGTTAGCACTTATGCAAGTGTTTTAAGTTAAAAATAAAATCAAAAGTTTGCAGACCTTATCTGATTTTATAGATTAAACTTGTTGTTTGGGGTTAGATCAAGAAAAAATTGTCCTTTACCAATAAGGAAAAGCTGAGTTGGGCTAACAGCAGCAGTGTTTTTATAGTAGTGCTGTCAGAACTCATGAAGTCACATGGTCCCTGCAGAGTTTATGGAGTTTTCATCTTTTACACAAACTCCTACTAACTGCACTGAGATGCTTAACTAGGCGATATGTACTACTCCAACACAAGCCTCAGCAAGTTTTACACCAGAGCATTGGAAGATTAAAAATGCTTTATGCTATTATTAAATTATTTCTACATGCAAAATGCTTGCCAAGAAGAGAAAGCTACAGTGGAAACTGTTAAAAAAAAGCCAAACCACCATAACTACCCCCCTGCCCCTCACTTCCACACACACACCTTCCCTGAAAATGCTCTAAAACAAATCACATCTATCATCTCAGGGAGCTGCTCCTATATATATCAAAATGATAATGACATGAACTTAAGACACCTGAAGCATGGACTGGACACTGTCAACTGACAACTACCACTCTGTTCAGGTGACATTTACACACAATCACCTGATTTATACTGATCAGTATAAATAGATATTGTGCAATAAATCTTAGGAAACAAAGGTCAAACTTGCTATCTGTTTTGGTACCATTTTGTTTTCTCACAATTTTGCTCATCTTTACAGAAGTGACTGATCTCTCCTGTATATTTGCTGCCATCTGCTGCTGAGGCTTGAGTGACACAAACTGTTTGAAAGAGTTTCATTCAAATTTTACTTCAATATAATAACCTCTCTGTCTCTCATTTTGTGCCACAAAGAAAAACAGCAAGGGAAGAAAGTCGACTTTACCCATAGAATCCCCTTTTGAAGCCTAACTCAAGAAACCTTTCCGACAACCCTGCCTGTGAAAACCTAGCTAAAATACATCTTGTGCTTCATCTGTAATTTACTATTTCATGCCAATAGTTGAATCCCAGGTTAAACAGTTTAGTTCATGAAAGAAACTTGTGAATTCCTACAGATGAGTTAATCAGCCAATGATCATCCTTGATGCTTAGCTGTGCACGTGTACCACATATACAGTCAGAATGATATGCAGCATCACTCTGGAAAACATCCTCCAACACACTCATGACTACTCCATGGTCAGACTAAACTGCTAACTCCTGATGTCTTGTTCTTCTGCTTCCAAGCTGAATTATCTTCTAATTCAAAAGCCATTTAAGAAGCCTATAATCTGCGATCCAAAAATTGTAAACTGAGGCTTGAGGAATAAGTTGGAAAGCATTGTTAACACAACATTTGCTGTTCTTCCCTACAATACTCTCTAAACAACTCATCTTGAATCAGAGAACAAAAAGAAACAGGCAAAGAAGTGACAGAAAGTTGGTTGTAAGCCTGCAGAAAGCTCAAAAGAGGAAGAGAGAAAAGGTATTTAAAAATTCATGGTGAGTATAAACTGAGAATGTCTATCTTTCTCTAGAATAAAAGCTTAACAGGACAGGATAAAAGAGAAAGATAATTTTCAGAAACCATAGGTTTTAAATTGGACTTTCCGGGTAACACATTGCTTTTATTACTCACTAGCAAACAATATCAGTAAGAGCAGGAACAGAGTAGGGGGAAAATGAACTTGTGACTAAGGATATCTTCACCCACACAAATATGCAATAGGATTACAAAAATTATATAAATTTATAATGATATATATATAAAATTAGGATGCAAAACAAGAACTAGCTTAACCTGTTAGTGTTCGCTGCCCTTTTATTTGCACAAAACCTTTAGAACTATCTGCCATAAGGGACCAAACTCTGACTGAAAGGACAGAAGACCAGATTCCTTATGATAATATCTGTAGTCCTGTATCAGTGAATGCACAGTAAGCAAGTTATCCATTTTTTCTTTTTGGTTTTGCACTGCTTCCAAGTCACTCTAACCCTGTAACAGACATTACTCATTTCAACTGTTCTATTGCTGAAGACCCTGTATAACACTGAGATACTCTGTACTACCTTTTTCCAATTTGGTAATCCTGTTAGAAAGTTAGTATTATTTCAGTGGAGTTGGACTCTTATCATCTTACCTGCATTTTCTTGACTTCAGGGAAGTCGCCTGCTGAGATATGGTATTCCCTTTGCAGCTGGATATAGATCTCTGGCAATCTGTTGATCAGTTCCTTCTTCTTGTTCTCTTTTCCAAATACAGAGGGCATCTCTTTTTTCAGATAGCTGATGATATAAGCATGGACCTAAGAAGAAGCAGAAGTAAAATCAAGACTAATGTTTACCTACACTTCACATAGTGTTTTTCACCCAAGTCACAAAGAGAAACAGAAATATGTTTCCCTAAGTCAGCTCAAGGAGAAGACATTATCAAGAACTGTTTCTGGAACTTTGTGTTTACATGAACAGCTATTTATCAACTAGCTTTTGCTGCTTTCAGCATTCCTTGAGGGGCAAAGAGAAAGGAAACATTTAAAAGAAATACAGATGCACACATGCAGTTTTAAGAAGCATGGTACAGCATTCTATGAGTACCAACAGAGACAGAAAAAGCAAGGTCCCAAAATGCATGTCCTGCCACTACACATGGAACTCTAGCCATAGTGGTCTATCTGTCCCAGTGGCAGAGATTTGTAATTCATTTGCCTCACCACCTGTTGTGGGAATCAATGGGATAATCCAGAAAGTAAGCCAAGGATGCTAAGTAGCAGGGCTGTCTATTTGAAGTGACATTGCATTGCTGCCTATTTACTCACAGAAAAGTGAGTACCTGTAGTCTATATATACGCAGCTATCTATGTAGATGGCAGAGCAGTCAGTATGCTATAGGAACAGCACACAATGGCTGCCTTGCAAAGCCTTAGGGAAAAAAGTAGAACCTTTCCAGCATATAAGGAAAGACATTAATTTAGGATAACAAGTCTTTAAATACATTGATAATTGCAGAGCTCTTAGAGATTCCCATCTGCCACCATTGGGACAATCTAACATTGCCATCCTGCCCGTGTACCCTCCTACCTTTATCCTGAACCATTCATCCATTCTCCCTTCCCACGCTCTCATGACCTTTCACCACCAAAAGGATCTGCTTGGCCTCACAGTGAGTGATCAAGTCCAGAACAGAAACAGTGGTTGCAATTCTTAACTGAGGTGAGTTCACTTATCCAGCTTGTTGTGTGGACATTGGTACTCATTTTGTACGTAAAAGGGAAGGCACAAGGGAAGCCCTCTTTAGAAGCAAAGCATGGCTATCACAACTTGATGCTATCAACCTGCTTTCCTAAGCTCTGACCTGACCAGGAAGGACCACTGAAGACAAATGACCTCCACAACAGGATGCCTTTACAAAACTCATGTCCTTCTTCATTTAAAAAGGATGCAGCTGTCCATGAAAAAGAAGTCACTTACAATTTTCACATGCACAGAAGAAAAGTGTTAAAAAGAAAGAATGTCTTATAAAACTGGTGAGCAATAAAAAGCTGACATTTTGAAACTGGGGAAAGACAAACTACCATTAAAAAGCATCAGAAAAACAAGTAATTGCTTAGATGTGTAAGTATAATACATAATACCTACCAAACCATGACAAAACGTGTTATTATAATATTCTATACAAACTTTAAACACTCTGCACATGGTAATTGTTCTACCATTCATTTCCTTACTTATTTAGGAGGAAACTGGGAAAAAAATTTTGGTTTTAAATAAAAATTACGGAAGCACTTTTTATTTGCACATCTTAAGTTCACAACTTTCATACAACATTGCTTTCTTATATCTAAAAAGAATACATGCATTTTAATTGCAAATAAATTTACATTTCCATAGAGGAGGAAAAAATCCCAACACAAGCATAAACCCATGAAATTTTCTAAGGGGATAGATATAAGTATTTCTGCAGAACAACAGAATGGATTCAATAAGGACATTTCTAAGAGAGTTTAAAAATAATTGTAAGCAATTTTATGGACCTTATGTCTAAAATAATACTTCTATGAAAACCAGAAATGTATGTTTATAATTCACAAGCACTAACAGTTTCACAAGTGTATGCTAAGTGGCCTAAGGTCTGCCGGTATGCACATGTGTTTCTTGTAGATAAGAACAGTTCCCATCTTCAAAATGGGATAGTGAGTCACAAGACTTAAAAAAAAAAAAAAAAGAAAAAAAAAAGGGCAAAAAAGCCTAATGCCCAAATTTGGTTTTGTTTCTGGTTACTATAAAAGTTTTAGAGGAGACTAAGAACAGGGCAGCACAGAAATAGGGCAAAAAAACCCCTACATGCAATGCAGTAAAAAAAGCTTTCTGCATGTACTTTGGGTTCATTTTGGAAGACAGAAAGACAACACTGGAAGGATTACATTGATGCTTTCCTGCAGGTAAACAGTTTATTCCCCTTCTGCAGATGTTTAGTTAACATATCCCTATGAGCAGTGTATTTTGTATTCACCCTTATCCACTTTTATATTTCATAGAAACACCTAAAAATTATTCAATTAATACTCTTTCAATGCCAAAATGATCGTAACAAATGAAAGCAAAAAGCTACCAACAACTTGCTGCACAGTGTAAAAAAAAAATTCACTCCCCTGCCATGTAAACAACAGCTTTAATGACCTAAGAAACATCAAATTCCTCCCACAAAGTTACGGAGCCATCCCAGTACAAGTCTCTAATTCTTCCTACTTGCTCCTCTATTTTGAGTGACTACCTCTTCCGGGAAAAAGTGACAATTCACTCCATTTGCTAAAAACATGCAGTTATAACAGAAAGATGGGGAAGGGTGAGAAAGGACACAATGTAGCAATAGAAACACCAGCTTCAATTACCTTAGTTTTCTTATCTTTTCTTACCTTTGCAAGTCTGGCCCTTTTAATGAGATCATTGAGTTTTCTCACAGCAGCCTTCTGTGGGAGACTCTGGATATCCCTGAAAAGATCCTGCGCCTCAGCTTCAAAGAGCCTTCGATTCTCTGTGTTTCGGAGAGGGTGGGCCCAGAAGGAGCCAATGTAGACCCGCAGGACCTCTGGCGTGTCAATCACCTTTCCCAAGGACCACATGAGTGCACCATAGACCCTCATCAGCTGCTGCGTGTCCACTTGGTCAGCTTTATTAAGCACCACTCGAATCTTGTCATCCTGGCCCCGGAATGACTTAATAGCCTCTGAAAACTCATCAGATATATCCAGCTTATGGGCATCAAAGAGGAGGATGATGCGGTCGACCCTCTCAGCAAACCATTGGAGGACTTGGCAGAAGTCATAACCTAAAGGCAGAACACACTATTATAGTTCTACCATTAAGAAGAGTGAGTATCAGAGAAGGCAGGGCTGGGGGTAGAACAAGGGGATCATAGCCTCTACCTGGGGGAAAAGAGATGGACCACCCAGAGGACAGTATCTGCAGACAATCAGGTCAGGACAACTGTATCCTGCACTTCCTTAGACCAGTCTTACTATTACCAGCTTTTGTTTTAATCACTGTCGTTCTTCTGACCTTGCCACCCATCTCTTAACGTCACTGTCTTCTGCGCTGCCATGAATTATTCTCTCATACCCACATTTGCCTTTTCCCAGGAGTTCTGGCTCCAGCAGACCACCCAAGCTAAACAGGACTGTGGATCTCTAATCGCAATCTCTCTTCATCGCTGCTAATATTGGCTACTTCAGTAGCACTGGCTAGCGGAACTAGCAAGGAAAATGGTGCAGGTGCAGTGCTTCAGTGCAAGTCAGCAACCAGAAATATCTGGGTTTCAAAACCACTTCCAAACTCATATCTCCTTGCATTGCAACACTAGTTGCTATTTCTGCCACAGATGACTCAAAAATACAATTTACGTGTGATGTGAGTGCATTACTGATGGCTTTGAGGGCGTGACAGGTTACAGAACCTGAGCAGTGACCTTTCTGATCAGCTGAAACAAGCTTTACCATGTTCTAAAGGAAAGCCTATTCATAGCACCTGTCTAAACGCTTTTGTAAGTGCAGGTGGTACCTAATCCACACAACAAACAGTATTCAGGAACTCCTTATTCAAAAGTGACACATCTAATCCGCAGAGTCACCACTGGTGATGTAGCATTGGGCTTAGCATGGATATGACTCATCTTCTATGATTAAGGAACTGCAAGTATGAGCTGGAAGCTGATATTCCACTCCTCCTCTTCCTCTCAGAAAGAATTCAGACTCAAAAGAGGGAGCAGTCAAAACTGGTGTAAAATAATCCAAACAGAATCAACAGTTTTGCTGCCAGCAGCATATATTTAAATGCCAACAAAGAAAGCTCAGTTACCAGGATGTGTTACCTTATTTCTCAGCTGTACAAGACAAACCTTTAAACTTTTCATCCCCCAGCAAAGAAAACCCAATTAGACTGCTCATACATGAGCCAAACATTTCATACACCTAGTACAGATCTAAGCAAAAGACCTTTCAGCACTCCTATTCTCCCTAGCATATTTTAAATAGTGAAAATAAAAGGGTGTAGGAGGAAACATTGTAAATTTGCTTAGCTTTTCTTAATGTTGGTTCAATCAAGCAATTATTTATTATATCTGCAAGTTGTTGGGTTTTTTTGCTTTCCAGTAGAATCTGACTAGGGCCAAAAAAAAGCAAAGCAGACATATATACATACATAAATGTAGTAGGAAAAAACAACCTCCAGATTTGTCATGGAGCATACTTGTGCATGCTTAGCAACACAGGAAATAACTCAGTCTTAAATCTTTTGTTTAAAAATTACAAATAGTGTTTAAAATTAAATCCAGAAATTCTAGTTAATAGTAAGAAAATATCCCCAATTACCTGTATTTCCTGCCCTGCCTTCTCCCTAACATAAAATGACACTAAAAAAAAAAAAATCAAACAAAACGACACTAAAAATTCAGCAAAAACACATCAAACTGTGAAAGGAGGGGGCTATGTTAAAAACCCGATAATCCTGCTCCGGGGCTTTCATAAGCTATTTCCTGTGACAAGTTCCTGAACGGCTGAATGTGAGATGAAAACTCAGGGGGCAAGGAGGAAAGCTGCAGAAAACATCTCTAGGAGAGAACCCTTCTCCCTTTCCACTATGAATCCAATCAAAAGCAGTGTGAGCAATTATAAAAATTTAGCAGAAAGAAAGGGAGAAGTGAAATCTTCTATGCTGCCACTTGCATGTCATAGCATTGTTGCAACAGGACACTAATACTGAACTATGCAATAGCCTGCTCTGATTTCTCTCACATAAAAGGAAATATAGTTGAAATTAAACAAAATTGCAAATTGAAACAAGTTAAATTCTATTAACTTTTACACAAATAGATAAGCATGAAGGTGACTTAAAAGCCTGGTTACATAAGTATATAAGTTCCCACTACACATTTGATGGTCTGTGAACTGAAAAAGCAACTGTACAGTCAACAAATGCATAAATAAATTAATTTACTTTAAATGTGGATTAAATACTAATGAAGCATTTACTTTAAGAAAGAAAAGTCCGCTTGTTGAAAATAGCTAAGACCTCAGAAAAATCTACTAATTTTAATGAAAAATTGTCTTTAAAAGTGAACCTAATTTATCTATGGATTCAGCAGTTTTATATTAGAGTATATCTGAACTACAGAAAAGTAACGTATGGTGAATCATTTCCATACATGTGAGTGGATTAGGGCTTTCAAAGTTGAGGAGTTCTAGGTCAACAGCAATCAGACTAGATAGCTTGACCCAAAAAGTTTTGGTGCTGATACTTTCAGCCTCTTCTTGCTCAAGCTGTTGCTATTTCTTCAAAGGATTGTTCCCAGCTGAGGACCTATGTGTCACCAGGTTCAACATCTACTTGCATTTTAGAAAACAGAGTGACAAGTCACCTCTGTACCCAGCTAAGGGACAGAGGAAAGCAGCAATTCACCAGCAGCACTGCAGAGCTCTTAAACTCATCCCAAGCTGCAAGAGGGAGTGAACCGGTGTCTTGGACAGAGGCATAACTGTTGGACATCAGTAATAGGCTAAGCAGAGATCACAGAGGAGAACAAAATTGAAACTATGCGGAAGGGATGAAAATGCTAGAGAGAAACTGCAAATGAAGACCTGCCCTGGAAACACTGATGAATGATGATGAACTCTTACGTGTCAGCAGTACAGGGCAAAGTGTGTCCTATGCACAACAGATGCCAGCCATACTCAAAGATACAGTTTGCAGTCATGTAGTATGAGCACGGGTCAATTTTCTGTGACATTTAGTGATACAGATTTAAACAAATGGTAGTCTTTCCATTGTGAGCTCAAGGTAAATAATTCTGACTTGCCCTAATACCATTTTCCAAAGCTATTGTAATTCAGAAAACAATTTGGGAGGCTTGATGGATGTCACCCATCCTCTTTTAGCACAGACAGGCAGGTAAAGTGTCCGGTTCTAGCACCCCTGGGGCTGGCACCGCTGGCACAGCACCAGAGGCACCTCTCAGGTGAGCACTGCAATGAGGAACCTCCAAGCTCAGAGAACAGCACCCACTTACTAGATCAACCAGGCATGGGCAGAACGCAGGAGCAATCTCACCTAACATTGCTGCCTTAGCACCCCACAACCAAGGCTACAACACACAACTTGGACACACATAAGTGAAGCCCTTCTCCCTGGCCCAGTCTGCTGTTCCTCTAATGCCAAAGACAAGCATCTAAACCTCCCAGCCCTCCTGAATAACACACTTGCTGCACTCCTGCTGGTGGACTAACAAGGGGAATGGACAGTCTCTCACTGCAATGGAAAGCCTGACACAATGCCTACTTAATCCATAACTACATTTCCACAAGCTGATTGAACTGTGAAAATTACCTGTATTTAAGTAACTCCACTTTTAAAAATTCACAATAACCAATATCCATTTTCCCTGAGCTCTTTGCTCACACTTCTTGAAACACTTGCCACTCAATCATGAACCAAACCTCCCCTCCCTTCCTAAAAGTGGTTCCTCCCTATATCCTGCCAGAAGCACAATGTTCCTTCCAAATCTTGCAGACCATACACACATTTCTGTCTGACATGGGCACTGTGAACATCACCAGTGATACTGCAGAAACTGCACACAGACAGGCATTGTCTGACCGGGGACAATTCTGGCACATGTCTGCACATTCTCCTCCAGCCACTTACACAGCCCCTGAACTGACAGGCAGGAAGCTTCTGGCACATCCTCCTGCTGACAAAAGGAGCAGGAAAGGTGTGTCATGTGACATCTTTGAATGTTGCACTCTGTATATTTTTGACCCTTCAAGCAATCAGCTCCTCCATCCATGGCCTGGATGTTTTCCAGAGTTAAAAATAAAGCTATGCTGGGAAATAATGCAAGTCCTGTATTTCTACATAGTCCCTTTACTGTTTTCCTGCATTTTAAACCAAAGTTAACATTTGATTCCCTTCTTGGTCTCAGAAGGCTTCACCTTGCTCCTAATGATACCTGTCAATTTTTATCATTATGCAGGTGTTACATTAATTCATAGACAAATAGCTAAGCAGTTGATCCTGAGAAGATGGAAAAAAACCACAGCAACAGCAAAGAGTTAAGGTTTTACACCGAGGCCCTGCAATGTTATTCTTCCATCAATCACTTGAAAAAAGTGACCACCAATACGAAAAGCTGCTGCTCACCAACGTTAGATACAAGCTAAACTTCTAGAAAGAAGAACCTTCAGTGACAGAGATGTATTTAGGGACAGCAAAAAACATCTTGTAGAATCCTGCTTACATTTGCATGCAGTTATTCAAAAAGTAAACAAAGAAACTCAAACTTCAAAACATGCTAAATTAGACTTGTAGCATAAATATGCTGAAGTCAGACCGACTCCTTTAGGAAGCAGGTCAGACAAGCCTGGCTGTGTGCAGCATCACAGGACAAATCAAGTTTGTATACCAAAAAACCACCTATATGGAAACAGCCTAAGTAGCTCAAAAACCATATACAGGAAACAGATTTGATTATGCAGTATTTCAGCCAAGGGTGAGCATAGTACTGACCAATCATGATAGCATGGAACAGGTGCATGCAATAAGCCCATAGTCCCTTGTAGATAACTTCATGTATGCTGATGCCCAAGCATATAAAACCTTTAATCTACCCGGAAAGCCTGGGGCACAGAGAGAACAGTGCTCTAAAGCCAACTCCCAAAACCTTACCTATGGTACAACCACACTGATTAAACCTAACAGCATACAGAAGAATCACATTTGTGATAAGAGAACTATGACAAGTGACACATTCAAGACAACCCTTAACACATTGAAAAAAAAATCATGAAATGCAATCTAATCAAATTAAAGCCTGTGAAACAGTCAAGAGTCTGAGGTCATCACTCAGCTACGTCAACTTAGGTGAAAGTCTACCATATCAAAGGGCAGGCCGCCTAGGCTATAACAATTCATCAAGAAACAGAGTTTCTGAACAATAACAGGAGTCATATGCTTTGTTAAGTCACAAGAGCAATTCCAGAGGCAATGAAGAGCAATAGTCCTTTAGGCAACACAGGATTACCAGTGAAACATAACCTGGTGCAAAACACAACTGCCTTGCACATGAAAGTCTGAGACTTCCACAGGAATCCCTAATGGTGTTGAATTTGGTTACACAATCTCTCACTTTTGCAGTGGCATATTAATGATACTCTAGTTTTTTCTTATTTCAATTTCATATTCACTTCCATAATGTTGTGAAAGTGGCAACAGAGACTTGAATGCTGTCAAGCATCACTTTCTTGATTTAACAAGCAGAGAAGGAGCAAGATGTGCCTAGTTCTTCTTCGAGGAGGTAACAGGGAGCTGGAATCCACAATAAAGAAGCAGAAGTTGGAGATTTAAGACCATCTTTGATTTTATCAGACTTTGTAAACAGAGACTTAAACATTTTGTGGATATTTCATGTGAAGATTTTTTCAGAATTAAAGATTGTTAGTTATACACTCAATTATGTCTGCCCAGAAATAAGAGTGCCAACATGCAGTATTTGTTTTATTTCTGGTTTCACAACAAGCCTTTGCTTGCACAGACATAGAGGACTCATGCTGTCATCTCTACTAGTTCACCAATACATCACATAAAGCAAAGCACAGCAATCTCCTCATGATAAATGCTTTACATGACTATATGAGTAATAAAGAGGACAAAATTTCACTGAACAAAGAATCCAGAAACAACTAATAGACCAGTTTACTAAGCAAGTATAATTTAGTTCACAGTCCTAAGAAGTTAGTCCCTTATTTTGTCAGTGGAGTGTAAAGACAAGGCTATTATCACACAGCTGCCATATATTGTGCTAACACCAGGATTTCCTCAAAAATCACAGGTGTGATATGGTAAAGAACTGTTTATTTCCTCTCACACAGACGTGAAACGCAAGTTTCCATTTCTTAAGCAAAAGTCTGAAAACAGAGGGCAGCATAAGCCACACCCTGGAACACTACCATTTACAACTCCACAGAAAACAGCAGTTAAATGCAGCTGAAGAAAGCAAGGAAGAAAGTTGTTTACATTATGCTGGTTTTGTTTAAATAGTTTCTCAAAGACATGCTAATTTCTTACACAACTTGTTCAACAGCATTCAGTTCTTTGCAGAACTTTCATACTGTTAAAAATATTCTCATTCCCTCTTCCTCCGGCAACTCTTCTGACTGAAAATTACACTATGGCATGACTGAGCAACCTTAAGAAGCAACACTACAGCTGTGCCCACAATAAAACCACCTTATTTATGGCCCAACACCCTCATTTTTTAGACACGACCAACCTATAGATATTACGAAACATTTCTTCATTCCTGAACTTCAGTAGTGTATATAAGAGCCTATTTACTATTACTTTGTCGAAACCAACTAAAATTATGAAAATAAGGCTTTTTCTTGGGAGTGTCAAAGCACTAATCCGTCAACAGACCACATAATCAGCCATTGCAGCCTTAGCAGGATGACTAAAATACCAACCCCCAACAGTTTTCAAGAGAAAAAATTCCAAATCCTGCATCCAGGCTAAAAACATGGGTTTAACAGGGCTTGCAGTATTAAAGTTTGGGTCATGCTCAGTACACATTCAGTACCACTAACACAGGCTCCAAATGGATTAGGATGATCACTTGTTCAATAGAGTAAAACAAAGTTAGTGAGCTTGGTTACTGTCACGCTCTGCAACTCACCTCTACTGATGCGCTGCTTCTCTCCAGAGAGAATGCCAGGGCTGTCAATGATACTGATGCTCTTCAGTACCTCGTTAGGTAACTGAGAACACATGAACCTGCAGGAAAGGAGGAAAAAAAAACCCCATTAACTAGCTCTAGCTCACATATAGATTGTTGCTTGAGAGATCCCCATTATGTATCTGATTCTAGAAAGACTCAAGAGATATTTTAAAAAGTTTCTGAAGTCCTAATGAACCCTTATGTTTGGCAACTATATGTGTTTAAGAAAAAAATATAAAGAGAGCTTCACAAAAAAGAAAACATGGGAAAATCTTAGAAAGCTGTATGTGTAAGTGTTGATAAACTCCACAAGAGCTGACAACATGGGCCTTAAATGCAACATTAAAATCACTCCTTCAAATCACCATTTTGCTAAGACCAAAATTAGCATACACAAAAGAAAATATTTTCATGTACTACAACTTATGCCGAAACTCAGAGACTGAAAAGGGCAGTGGGCAGAAAGCCATACTAATGACATGCTTATGTTCCATCCCTGGCCAATCTCCCTCTTGCCTGATGCATCAGCATCTGAGTGGCCCTCACTCCCTACCCTACTGTTCTCCTCTGGTGGGGCTTGTGGAAAAAACAGCATTTCTCCCACAAACCGAGCCAAAACTTTCACACTGTCAGAACCGAGAGTTCAAATTACACACAGTATGCTCTAAACAATAACCTCCTGCCTCTGCAGCAGGAGACAAATTCAATGGTGGTATTACGGAAAAATAAATAATTTACAAGGACTCAGAGCCGTGCAGAACACTTGGTGTGTTACACCCAAGTTACGCTGAGGCTTCCAGGATAATTCATGACTGAAGAACTTCACTGCCCTTCATCATACACTGCCTTGGAGAGATTTGCATTAGAGTTTAATCTTCTTATCAGGGAGCAGCTGAAGACTGCTAACAAGCATGCAGTGTAACCCACCTTCCCTCTGTGAGCCCGTCCTGCACAGGGCAACGCTGCAGGCTCAGGCTGGGAGATGGCTGCCCTATATCAACCCATGGCTTCAGAAAGTGTGCTGCCTCAAGAAACAGGGCATCACAGAGAGCAAACAGAAACTGTGCCAAGGTCACACAAGAACTCTGAGACCAAAGATAATCAGAATTAGTACGAGTTCAGGCAGGCAAATATCGGACACAGAATGTAAGCTATATCAAAATCCGGATGCTATTTTATACAATAGAGATGATTCCAATTTGATTGATTTCAAATTTGGGAAGAAAAGTCCTCACACCTCACTTCACCTTGTTTTTCAGGGGACCTTGTAGTAACCAGCCTGTAACAAAAGCACACAGCAACCCTTCTTGAGTACAACAGAAATGGCAGCATCAGCCACACCTCTCCCTGAAACACAAGGGGGGATAAGGAAAGGGCAGCCATCTGGGCCTGATAAAACCTTATGGTATGTAAACAGCAGTACCCTTCTTGGGCTTTGTTTGTTGGTTGGGGTTTGTTTGTTTTCAATGGGACATCAATTTAGCAAATACCACACTTCTGAAAGAAATTTTTTCACTAAGGCTTATTTTCTACTAGCTTAAGAGATGGTCTTGAAAGAGCAACAAAGAAAACATATTTCATCATGTGAGCCATTACAAAAAAACATGCATCACTAGATTGTGCAGCATGAAGTAGCTTTCATAAATTTGGAAGTGTGAAGAGTGAATTTTCAGGTATGTTTTTTCTTATCACTTTCACTCAACCTTAGACCGCCCAGTGCTTGTTTAGTATCACTGAAATGTTTCTAGATGCATCATATGGGAAGACAGGCCCTGTTCTGTCAGCTGAACAATACAGCAGTATCTGTATCAGAAAATAGGGAACTACAAGCCTTAGAAATGTAGACATTGCTGTCTTTGCAGCAATGGCAGGAGAAAAGTTTATGGGAAACACATATGAAATAGCAGGGTGAACTCAGAATTAATTGGCTGTAACATTTAGAATATACACACATAAGCTGAGAGATGGGTTAAAAAACCCTACCTCAGGCTAATATTTCAGACAACTTAAAACTGTAATGGTAGTTGTATTTTAATATCTCTTGTCAACATTTTCTTAAAATCCCACTGCATGCAGGTCATGCAAGTGCTGCATCATAAAAAAACCCCAAACCTACATTCTATCCAACTGAATGACAAACATATTTTCACCAAAAAAAAAAAAAAAAGTGTTACAAAACCAATTGAATGAGATGACTGTAATGGCTTATGACATATCAGAATAGAGCAGGGCCATACGCTTCTTCTCAGCACCACTGAATTATTTACGCTGGTATAACGCAATATTCTTTCCTCACCAGCACCCAAGGGCACACTAGGTCCTGTCCCCCCTCCCTTCCCTCCCTAACCTTTCTTAAAAGTACACAGGAAAAATAAGAGACTAGTCTCTACACCCAAGAGTCTCAAAGGAACATCTCTCACAAGCAGTGAGGGGGAAATAAGAAGAGGTCATGGAAAAAACTAGCACAGGAACATCAATAAATTAATGTGGCTAATTACTAAGTACAAACCTTGATTGTGCTACTGTGTTCTTGTTTGTTTTTAGTTTCTCCATTACCTCAGCCCCTGTTTCCTGTCATTTGGATTGTTACATTTGGATGAAAAGACCATTTAACTTCATAGTCTAAGTGTACATAGCATTAAGTTCTTCCATAAAGCAAAACACTAGGATTGGGAAATAATTTAAAAAATAAGGTGGGGAGGGGGGGAGGAGGTAGAGAAAAGCCTATTAAGGCAGGAGTGAAAAATGCAATATTGGGTATCAAGAACTATCAGTGTGGCAAATGAGACAAGGCAAAGTAAAATACGTAGCATAGCTGCAGGTAAGATCCAGGGCAAGTTACTCAAAGATACTGAAGCCTAAGACTTTTTTAACTAGGGAAAGTCATGAAGAGAACGAAATTCGTAAATTTTGAAAACACAGCAGTGATTAGAAAGGCAGGCTGAGGACGATGCTAGGAGAATATAAGCATCTAGATCTCTGTTGCAAAACTAAGAAGCAAATGTGACTGTTAGGGATGATGAGGTTGCTCACAGCATTCAATATAACAATATCAAAGTCAAAAGAAGAATTGGAATAATTTTGTCAGCTACTTTGAATGTACATCTTCTTAGGTAGCAAGTAACCTTTCTTGCATAATATTCAGGGCCTGACACAACTAGTTAGAGGGATGATTTAGGCAAAAACCTTTGTCTGTACCATCCATCCAAACACGCACCATTATAATATTTTTCTGTACAAATATTGTGCAAAATACAATTTACAGTACATTAACTTTTCATAGAAAGAGTACAATAGTGGTGAAAGGGAGAAACAGGACAGTAATCTGGAGGACAAAACTTAAAACAATAATCTCAAAAATATCATTTAAAACGGGACATGGCTGGAGTTTCCCACAGCACATATTCTTATCTCAGCAAAGTAATAGCCAAGCCAACTATAAGCAGTTATAAACTTTCTTTGTTGAATAAGCACGGCAAGAGATAAAACTGTACATGATGAACTTTTAACACATATACCAGTGTTTATCAGCCAAACAGGAAAGTTTATTGTTAAAAAGAACCAATTTAGATTAATTGGCTTGTGAAGTGAGGCCTTCATGTCAAGCTACCATCAAATACAGGAAAAAAACAAGGTGAATACTCAGACAATGTGAACAAAGTTATTAATAAAACTTTTAACTGGAAATATTTAGCATGCTACTTAAGTTTACTATGGCAATACTCACAGCCCCTGAACAACTCTTCCCTTTTTAGAAATACACAGCAGCCATCCAGAAGCTAACACTATCTTCCTGGTCTATGGAACTATGGTGTGTGAAGACCAGCTAGTCAAAAATAAACGAGTAAGAGCCTGAGTATGTTATTTTCTCCAGAAGGCACATTCAGATCTTCTCCATTCTTGTAGGCCTTATTACATATCCCAGCAATTCACAATTTTAAAGAGCTATACCAAGACATCCAGTGAGACCAATGGAAAGCAACAATTCAGCATCACAGGGAAAATATCTTTTTCCTTTTTTTTGGATTGTAGTTTTTCTTAATAGTACTAACCTATCAGTTTTATTGAGCAGAACAATTTGTGTCCCGAGTTCTAGCTGGCATAATGCCTTACAAACAAGTCACCCAGTGGAGCGTTTCAGCAATTTTCTGTGAACTGGTTTTAACAATGATTTCCTGTTCAGATAACTGAATATCTCTATCCTAATGGCACCCTACCTAGTACAAAGTGCCTTGGTTTTGTTTTTTTTTAATTCACTTGAACTGCCACTGCTCTTGTCTTGTATTTGAATATTTAATCCATGCTGTTCAAAACAGAACACACAGAAATTTAAACATAAACATCAGAAGACAGCAAGCAAGCAGAACCCACCTGTTCAGGAAAGCATTTCCAAAGCGGCTGAGTTTGCGGAATGGCTTCTTGGGATCAACAACTAGGGCATTTCCAGGAACATTTCCTTCTGTTTCCCCATACATTACAGCAATAAAAGAATCCGTGGTAGGCTCTGGACCAATCCGCATGCCTGGAAAGTCTTGTTCGAGCAGATACCTAATAATGGAGAAAACATTATTAAATGTATTTATACAGAATAATTATATTTATACAGAGATATTTATACAGAGTGAATGAGAACTATGACAAAGGCAAATACTTGGGTTTTTTTGCTTGAAAATTTGCTTGATAATTCCCTAGGATATACACACTCTATAAGAATAACATTATATTTTCCTACATTTCATTATTTCTGTTATCTGGTGAGAGGGGGAGGAAGAAAACTGAATTGGTTTTTCACAACAACAAGGTAAAGTGATAAAGTAAATCCCTTTACAAAAACAGTGTGGAATGCATTCCCTCAACTGCAGCACCTGAACCATTCAGGTGGATGCTTGTACCAATGATCTCAGTGTTGTAGGTCATGCTACAAGACATGGCTGCTTTTCTGAGTGTTTTCAAGCCTATACAAGTGCTGCTGGTACTAAAAGGAAGTAGTTTGAAACTGAATGTGAGCAGACTCACTTGGCTGACAGATATAACCCTTTAATGAACTCAATATGATTTTACTAAATTTAACTCATCCTATGCAGGCAAAAATAACCTTTATGAGACAATAAAGATAAATCTGTTTGAGAATGAGGAAATTTTTTTTCTTGACCTGCATATCAAAAAGTAATTGTTAACTCAGTCAGATGTGCAGGACTTGCAGTCTAACAGTAACATACTTCCAAAAGGCGAGTCAGGTGGTGTATACCATCAGAAACCATCCTTTCACCTCCCTTCGAGGTGCACCCACTGACATGCAGACAGCACATACTTAGTGGACCAAGTCTTGACTTTCCAGATGACAAGGTCTGAAATTAAGCAAGTATGTATTTAAATATTAAAACTTCATGGTACAAGAGCATGTATTTACAGAAAAAGCCTGTCTGTAGCAGATAACTCTGCTTAATTTTAAAGCATGAATCCTATTGTCCTCATTCACAACTGCACCATCTTGGCGCTCAAGACTATGACCAAAATGTTTTCAAGTATGTTGTAACGTGAATTATAGGAGCATTAAAATTATCTTATCAAACTATCTTGTACTTATTAATTTAATGGCTTGCACATCATCCTGGAATTCTTTAAAAAAACTCACAATTCGAATGAACTACAATTTAACTATTTACATAATCAAAACTGGACTTAAATGAGAATTCTTCTTCAGGTACAGGTGATGGTCCTACGTATAACAACAGCACCGGTTAGGTTTCAATGCCTCTATATTAACATTGCTCTTTCAATAAAGGTTTGTTCTGGCCTTTAATCCAACAGTACTATGCCTGTCCTGCTATAATTTCCTAAGTCAATGTTGATTTGAAAGGACTTGCTGGCTGCTTTTGCTGCAAAAAACACTTTACAAAGTATCTGTACTTGCTGAACAATCTCTGTCTTTAAATAAAATACCCAAGCATTCACTAACTTTATAGATCAGCGCACAGAAGCTGAATTTAAGGAACTAAATATATGCAACACATTTCAAAGACTGTTTTCCACTAGCCTTAGCAAACTGGCTCCAGTTAGCTCAACCTATGAGCTACATAAGATTTCCTTCAGCTTTCTGCTTCCAAACAAATAAAACAATGCCAATGCTAAAATTTGTGGGAAAGGAGGAACATAAAAACAATCATGCCAGAACATGCAAAGTCAATTTGTTCTACCTCTAGAATAAACTGTAACTAATGCACATCAACAGGGAAATAAAACTGACTCATCTCTAACAGCAAAAAAAACCCAACTCAAACCTCACTGCACATGCAGGATTGTACACTGCAGCAGATCCCTCACCTTTTGAAGTGGATCATGTAACAAAATGCAGACAAAACTCCTTTAACATCTCAGCAGTTAAACCCTTTATGCATGGAAACTGAGGACTTTCAAGCGTTGTAGCGAATGGGGGAACACCTGAAACACACAATGTGTTCCTGCCTCTTCACAAAGCATCACTGCAGACTAGACTTCTCTAAAACAGGACTCCAAGGCTAACTCACAAGAGCCACTATAATTTTTTAGACTGGAGTTATCCACAACTTTGATTTTGAAAGATCAAGTATACTTTCATCTTCTAAAACAAGCTTTTTAACTTGCCATGATAAAATGTTCTGCTTCAAAGTCTCTTAATTCTGCTTTTCCTTATTGTCCTTCTTTTCAAAGAGAAAAGACCTCTATGAGACTCATAAATAAGTTCTTCTCTTGATACAAACGGTTATTGCCAGACTTCTGCTGACAGAGGCAGCAACTCATAAGGTGACACACAACACATACAAGAAGTTCCCAGAGCAGCAAAGAGCATTGTACTGAATCAAATGCACAGGACTAAAGTCCCAGATCTCAGGTCAAAGAAAACTGTATGGTGGGTTCTGAATGCAGGAAAAGATGTGTCCAGGGTAACAGGATAACTGCTATCTATCATAAGCTTATGAACCTATTAGGCAGTCTTCAAGATGCCTAAAAGAGTAATTTCATGGCCTACCCATGAAGTTGTTGCATATGTAACACCTGCAAAATTTAAAGATTTACAAGTACAGAGAACCTTTCAGGATTTCCAACATCTCTATTTGCAGCTCAGAATTCAACAGTGCAAATTCAGATTAGCTGCTTACTGAAATGACTAAACAAGAATAAAATACTACTGAACGGCAATGATACTTCCAAGTTAAGGTCACAAACACACAAACCTGGCTTTTATAGCGATAACAATCCAGAAGGGCAAGACCTCCTCCCAAATACCAAGCCCCACCCAACAGTCACAATGCATCTGGTGCAGCTATTCAAAAGACACAGGAATCACTTTGCAAGGCAGGTATTTTCCATTAAGACTGGCTCACAGTTGCACATCAAGAATCAGTGACTAAAATAAACTGGTTCTGAGCACTGGCTGTACAAATGTGATGGTTTTGGCTGGGACAATACCTAGTATGTGGCTGTGTTTTGAATTCATGATGAAAAGTGTTGAAAATACAGGGATGTCTTCATTACTGCTGAACAGCACTTACATAGAAACAAGGCTTTTACTGCTTGTCACCCCACCTCACCAGCAAGTGACTGGGGACGCACAAAGAGTTGGGAGGGGACACAGCTGGGACAGCTGACCCCAACTGACCCAAGGGATATTCCACACCATATGGCATCGTGCTTAGCATACAAAGGGAGGAAGAAGGAAGAAGACATTTGGGAAGAGAAAATACTATCACTCCAAGTCACTATTACGTGCAATGGAGCCCTGCTTTCCTTGGAATAGCTGAACACCTCCCTGCCTGTGAATTCCTTGTTTTGCCTTGCTTGCGTACACTACTTTTACTGTACCTACTAAACTGTCTTTATCTCAGCTCATGTTTTCTCACTTTTACCCTTCCAATTCTCTCCCCCATCCCACTGCGGGGGGTGGGTGTGAGTGATTGCATGGTGCTTGGTTGCAAGCTGGGGCTAAGCCACACCAAGCTGTATCACACCTCTCAGCATGAAAAATCAGTTTCACTTACCCACACAAAAGGTATGAGCAGTCTTCTGTAAACTGAAAAGCTGCCAACGTCTTCATGTACCATATGCTACATTAAAATAGGAAAATACCTGGATTTTCAGATCCACAACTGTATGCTCTTTCGGGAATTTTCAGCAGACAGGGAGTTCAAAAAGGTTCACAGGAAGAATGCTAAAAATAGCCACTGTCCCAAAGACAGTCTAGCTCAAACAACAGACATCCTGTTGACTCTTCTCCCTTTGTTTTTACCTGGACTATAACCTTTCTGCTTTGCCAATAAACATTCATCTATGTTTCTTCACAAGATGTATAGCCAGTCTAGAGGAAACTAGTTTACAAAGTTCCAGAGATAAAAAAGATTACACACAATTCTGGATGCTTCATCTGAAGTCCAAATGCTTTAGCTAGGCCAGACTAATGCAGGTGAGCTGGACAGAACAGCATGGAGCAGGGGTACCCTGTGATGTACTGGGAGACAAACTCAAGGCTTCTTCATAATAAGTCTGCTCATCTCCATACTACATAATGCACCAAATATTCAATGTGTTTTTAAACACAGCAAAAACAGCAGCTGTTTCTTTAAGAATTCTGCTCCAAATAACTCAAAGTTTTCATGTAGAGCTAGTAACAAAAAAGTTACAGCTTTCACTCAAAGAAACTAAGAAACAGATGCAGCTGTACAAGTGATTGCATTCTACTTGCACACTCCAGATACTATGCATACAAAAGGGTATTTTCACAAAAGCCAGCTCTGACTGAGTCTAAATCACAGGAAGTTTACCATTTTTAACCTCTGAGTAATACCTGTGAGCAAACTAAAAGCACAGCCTGGCAATCTGAGGAATTTACTTCTGGTTTGTCTCACGCTGATAAGTTCTTTAAAAACATCAGTCTCTTATGCTTTTAAAATAGAAAAATTAGTAACAAGTTAAACATTATCAGACTAAAAAGTTTAATTAACTGTTCGAAGAAAGAAGTCCACAACTACAAACTTGCACTGACTACCTTCAATCTTTTTTTCATACACTACAATTCTCCTCTCCTCTCTTTTTTTCTAAAGCAGGCAGGAGAATTTGAGACCATTACAGAAGCTGCAAGGGCAAGTAGCTCACATGTAAGATAAGCAACTGGCTCTCACCATCCTCCCACTTCATTAAACACAGTTGGAAAAGTATTAATGTTCAGGACTGCATGTGATTTGTTTGAATTGTCAGCATTGTCAAATACTTGAATAAAACACTATCACCATACTACACCTTAGACAGCGAAACTGGCTGGCTTCACTGCATTGTTCCAAGTGCCAAAGCGGATAAACAGCATCAAACGAAAAAACAGAAGAGCTGCTAGAAACCTGGAAATGTTTGTTTGCATATCTTAACCCCCAGGGACATTCAGTCATTACTGGTGTTTTCCATAAAGACTTAGTGGAAGGAACTGGGTGGATATGGATGTGTCAGAGGCATGAAAATGTGAAATTCTCACGATAACGTCTAAATTACAGTAAATCCCAAATGAACATTTGACAGCTAAACAGAATTGTTATGCTCACGTATAAATCAAAGAGCAAACACTTAAGTAGATCTACATGCCCTCCTGACTAAGAAATGGAGAAATATGAACAATAAGCAGTCTTAATTAAGTCTTAAAATAATGTTTATTAGAATGTCTGCAGGATAAAAAGACCCACTACAGTGCACCTTCATTCTAAAAAAACCTATCAATAAAAAACGTAGAATTATAACAATCTTGAGACTGTATGACATTTTTCCATGGGAAATTCAGCCTACCAGAGAAGAAATTTATTTCTGGTTGACCTGAACATTGTAATATTTTCCCACGTCTTCTTCTAAGTCTTGCATTCAGCATACAAGAACTTCTCTTTTTTTTGTCCTTCATTTTCTCCTCTAAATTGGATTTTGAGTAATAGTCACTATTGTCTAAGTTGCTGCCCATCTTGAATGGAGCATTTTCTCATGCTGATTAAGCCAATTATTATCTATGCTATAGAGAGCACTGAGGTAATGAATATCGATAATGGTAGAGTCACACTGTGGTCCACTAGAAGCAATAACAGCTGTTCCACTACAGATCTGGGCTCAACAGTCAGTGCCTGTCTTCTCCAACACCAGCAGGGGATTAAACCACTCTGCAACCTATGAATAAGGGGACAGGAGAAAGCAGTAAAGAGGGTGAAGAGAAGGGCACATCACAGTAGAAGTCACCTCCTCCATTGAGTCAGATATTTTATTAAAACACATGAGAAAACATCTTTGAAATCTTTATCTCTGTCTAATTTGTTTGGGCATCTTCACCCAGCAGTGACCAATGCTAAAAAAACGCTGGCAATAACTGCAATGAACTATACACCTTTTCTCATTCAGACCATACTTTAGCATCAGTCAACGCTATTGCTCAGTATTTTATGGTCACAGTGACAACAAGTTACTCACAAAGCAACAGTACAAAAAATACATCTAAGGCACTGTAAGGAATATCAGTGTTTCCAAGCACAGTATTGACTTGCACTCCAGTCAAATACAGGCAACTACAAAGGACAGAAGAGTTTAATGTCCATAAATCAAGAACGTGTGTTCTCATCCACGGCAAACTGTTACAGGAGGGGAAAAAAATTTTCCTATGAACTGCAAACGACAGAGCAACTCTGCTGACAGGCAGAACAGGTTCTAGTATGTACATATTTGGGACTGTTCTGTCTCCCTCTGTATTACTTGTGGTCTCCCCATCCCCTGTCCATAAGCTAGCTAACAACGCTTATCTGAAAGTACATACAGACTAACAAAGCCACTGTAATTTTGAAGAAGAAAATGAATCAGCACAGCTAGAGAAATGTTAGAAAAATCCAAATCATCCTTCTTACAAACACACACCTTCTTGTCACTATATGTGGGGATCCTGCAACGAAGTTTCTTTTTTTTTAATTATAGCCCTATTTCTATTTTTAAAATATTCCTCTGAGCAACACCACTTTATGTGTTTGCGGGTATTCAGTAATAATTAGTAAAGAAGCAAGTTCAACTTCAAGCTTCCAATTAGCTGGTTGTAAAACCAGAAAAGACACATGATTAGCTGTGTAAACATCTGAAAAGCGCTCAGGTGACTAAAGGTAAACATCGATCTTCAGAGGAGAAGGGAGGTAGGTCTTTTGTCCTGCCTCAAGAAAACAGTGTTATGGCAGGGCTGCCTGTAATCTTTGTAACCGAAAGATAAATGCTTGTAAAATTCACTGAAGGACTATAATGAATCTCGGATATAAGTAAGTGAAAACTGGATCCAAGTGACTGCTCAGTGTCTTTTGCAGAGTTGGACATAACATTAGACTAACTTGTAAGGGGCGTATGAGAGGCAAACACACTCAAATATACGCAAAATATTCACAGGCTGTGCTTACCAAAGACACACTTCAGCTTTTTAAAAATTGAGTTACTAAGAAACTTAGAAATAAGGAATACAGGAAAGACAGAAAATACAACTGGAAGGACACCGTTAATCTGCCTTAGTAGTGATACTGCTTTTTCAATGTCATTGATCAAGGCGGGGCGGGGACGGGACGGTGTAAGACGTTCCAGGAACCGTGTGGTTTTTTGCCCAAACCCCTTGTCTTGGTACTCTTATCATCACACGCAATCTGTGCATTAAACTACTTTTGGGAAAGGGGAAGGAGAGAAGATTAAACGGTCCGCGATGGCCAGTCCAGTCATAGCGTTTTAACACGAAGTGCCTGGTTTTCCTTTGAAACAATTCGGACATTCAAAGAACTAAGAGGAAGTAGACAACGACAAGTAGACACTTTCTCAGCAGAGCATGAAATAGAGATAATATTCTTGAACAGGAAGCTAACGGCGAGCTACCGAGCATGCAGCAGGCTGGGGAGCGGCACCACCCTCGGCCACAGCCTGCGGGTGGGTGGCCAGAGCGGGGGAGGGATCAGCCGCAGGGCAGGACCGCCCCGGGCAGGGGCCGAGCGAGGACGACCGGGCGGCCGAGGGGGCTGCCTTACCGGATGAAGGTGGTCTTGCCGGTGCTGTACTGCCCCACCAGCAGCACCATGGGCTTGTTCTCGAAGTCGGCCTCCTCCAGGGCGGGCGAGTGGAACTCATGGAAGCGGTAGTGCTCCTCCAGCGGCAGCAGCTTGCGGAGGTAGAGGTCCCGCAGCCCGCCGGTCACCGTCTGCACCAAGTCGGTGCCGCCGGTGCGCTCCCGCCCGCCGCCCTGCTTCCCGAGCCAGCTGAACATCCCGCCGCAGCCGCTCGCTCCCGCACCGCCGTGCCCGCACCGCCGCTCGCTCCCGCACCGCCGTGCCCGCAGCACCGCCGTGCCCGCACCGCCGCTCGCTCCCGCACCGCCCGCACACGCAGCCCCGGCGGGGCGGGCACAGCCGGGCGGGACCCGGCGCAGGGGCGGGCCCGGCTCCCTGCAGTACACACCCTCGGTGCCGGGTGGGGCTTGGCGTGTTCTGGGGGGGAGGTAATTATTGTTTTTGTAATCAAGGGGTTGGGTTTTTTTGGTTTTGCACCACAAATCCGCCTCTGGAGGTTCGTTGTACCCGCTTTTCTTCCACGCCGAAATCTCGGCCCCTCGCAATGAACTCCGGAAAGCTTTTGACGCCTCCGATCTGAGCATAGAATCGCCCAAATACTTCTCGTGCTTTTGTGATGATGGTTGCTGTCCCTGGATGCCAAAGAAGTGTGTGACTAAGCGCGGTGGTGTTTAGCCTCGGCATCAGGCAAATGCTTTAAACAGAGTGAAAAATCTTAGTATAACATTGAAATGTTTCTGTGGGACGTGTGCAGCAAATACGGCCATTAGTTTTAACCTTAGGTCCAGTATCGTGTTAAGCTACATGGGAAGATCACCTTGGGGTTTTTTTCATTGATTTCACAAGAGATTTTAATGGGCTATAACACCACATTCACTAAAAGGTTGGATACTTCAATAAAACAAATGTTTTTTTTTCCTCTGACATGAAAGTTTGTCTGTATTCACTCACTATATAGGGACCAAAAATTTGGGGTCCCAGTGAAAAAAAAAAAACAACCCTAAAAACAGAGGGGGATTTTTTGCTGAATGTGTGTGTGAGCACTATGTTACAAGTGTTATCTATTGTGTTGCAACCTAATAGCCTTGACTGCTTCACAGCATCCTTGTTTAAATCCTGTTTTGCTGGTCTAGCGCATCTACTGATTCACATTTTTAGCTAGGTACTTCTCTTCCTCCTAATTTCCATATGGAATACTACATTTTTTCGATATGTTCCAGCTCTTTTTTAAATACATCAGCAGGTTTAGATGTGCCCTTTCTATCTCCTTCCTCCCCATGCTGTTCCGCAAAGAACAGATGTTAGGCTTTAGCAATTCTGAGTCCTGGGCATTTAACCACTTTGCCTTTTCTTGGTTCCTTGCTTTGCATTTTATTTAGGGCTGTGCATATGTTTTGCAACTCTTTTTTTGCAATTTCCATGCTGAGTCTAAAGATTTTATACTATTTCACGTAGGGTTGTGCTGACTGGCTTCCTCATTTCTTGAAATGCCCTTTCTATAGTTTAGTTTTGTATTTCTTTCATTTTCATTAATTTTCTCTACAGGTTAATTCATAGCTAATTAAGTTATCCTTCTTGTTACTTACATCTTCTCTATGTTACTTCAGTAATTTCTTTTAAATTAACCTCGTATCACCACATCTTTAGGAGGTCTGACTGCTCCTGATTATTAATTATCTGCAAAAATATCTGAGCTGTGGAAAACCTAAGTACTGCAGCGTGGGGTCATATTGCTTTCCTGCTTGTCTTTGGTGCATCCAGCCTTTAGTGATTGGAGAACCTCACGTACTTCACAGAGCAGGTACAATATTGTCTCAGACCATCCTCCCATTTCCTGGAAATTTATGATTCAGTGCAGGACTGAGGCAGATGCAGAGCCTTTGTATTTTTTCAGTCCCTAAAATTTTTCCAGTGAATGAAACAATCAGTTTTTTGAATACATAAACTTTTATCAACAAGAAAATTCAGGGATAAAGAGGTCTGTAACTTAATTACACATTGTGTGCAGAACAACCTCACTTTATTAATTTTGAACCTGCTGCTTGATAGTTTTGTCTGATTCCCTCCAGGTCTTGTGTTAGAAGAGAGGTGCACAGTCATTCTGTATTCATTTCCCACAGGGCACTCCAAATTTTGCACGTCTCTCCTCTCTGCCTTTGGTGGCTCTTGTCCTTTTTCTAGGTTGCAGATTCCTTGTCTATTCATATCTTGTGTGGAAGCAGTTCCACCTCCTTGATCAGCCCTGGCATTTTCCCCTGTATTCTTGTTGAATATAGAAAACTGAGGTACCGAGTAATTATTTCATGCAAGCTTTTTGAAATGGGGTAAAGTGTTCGTTGTTCTCCATGACCCTTTTGTGTCTGCTGGAAAGCAGCAGAAAGGGCAGGGAAGTGTTTGCACTAACACAACACACCTCGTTCTGCTTGTCTTCAGACTTCCTGCCTAGGTGCTTCCTACTGTCAGTGAAATAGTTTTTGCCCTTCAGACAATAAAGCTCTAATTGTATATGGGAACCTGGGAGTGCTTCCAAATTCCCAGATCTGGCTGTGCCCTCTGGCTACATCCTGTCCTATGTTGTGATGAGATCCAGCATTCATCAGCACGACTGCTGTCTTGTTGCCATGGAAGATAAACCCTGGGCATATAGTCCATACAGCAGCTGTACGGGCTCCTACAGTGTGCAGGTAAACGTTTACTGTGATAAACAGTGTGCAAGCTGCATTCAAGTGGCAATTTCTGTGCACTACCTGGGAGGAAACTCTCAACCTTGAGGGCAAAGGAATTTGTAAGAATTCCATTTTTGGCCCACAATAGCAGGATTTCTTGACAAAGGATATTGCAGCAGAACTGAGGAGCAGGGAAGTCTGTAGGAAACATGGGCTTGTAGATACAGGTGTCTAATAAACAAACCAGTGGCACTGAATAAAAAAATTAGAAAAATAATAAATGGAGACTTGAGATTCCATCTGTCAAAAAACCCAGACTGCTCACTTGGGAGACATGTTAATGTCACCAAAGTGTCAGAAAACTGAAAGTTGATGTTCTGTTAACTTCAGTTGCAATATTCTACAGCAAGTTAAAAAATCACATTTGCATGAGTGATATTAGGTATACAACTTTAGCTCAGCTTTATCTGTGTTTCTCATGTCTTTTCAATGTAATAGTCTCCAAAACTTTAAAGCTTTAAACCATTGGTATGTTTCAATAATATTTAAATCCAGCTTGATAAAAGCCATTAGCACGAGTCAATTCCTGTGGAGATGGGTCTTAAATGTAATCCTAAATTTAAGGGGTCCCAGGATCCTGGAGCAGTTTACATCAAAGTCTGGAGCAGATATATTTTCTTCTTCGATAATTTTTCACAGCTATGAAATGTCTGTGTGTTATCTTTAACTGTCTTGCTATAAGAAGAAGAAGCACCTAAATGAAATGGCTTTAACATGTATTTGCTATGAAAAATGTTTATTTGCTGTAATTCTTTCTCAAAAAAAGTGGTTTATTATATAAATTTAATATATATTTTTCTTTCACATAAAGACTCCTTAGTTCACAAATGGATTTCTTGATTTTGTTTTAGAGACAATGGATTTTGTTCTCTGCTGCATTTCTGAACTGGCAATCCTCTGTTTTTATAGCACAGGTAGAGAAGAGACACAGTCAGTGTAAATTTCCTCATGCTTCTTTGTCCATGCATTTCAGCCCTGGCCTCAAAGGTCACATCTGCAAGTATGAGCAGAGCACAGCCTCACCTAGCCACAGTCCTGAGGTTGTCAACGAGGGAAGTACATTAATTTATTAAGGAAGAGCTCTGTTTTTTTGGTGTTTATTCCCTCCACTGACAGACATGCTTTAGCACTTTTTATGACAAATGAAATGCTATTCTTAGCATTCTTTGGCTTTTCTTCACTTCCTAATAAAATTCCTTTTCTTCTTCATTAGCAGGACTCATAGATATTTTATTTCATATTCCCTGGTGCTGGGCAGTCAGCCAAATGCTGGGTTCCCCCTTTGTCAGGCACACACATACCACAGCCATCGGGTGGTTTTTGCAGAGGTTGCTCTTTCTTATGCTGCTTTTTCCGCTCCACAGCAGTATGCAGGGCCTGAAGAATCAAGTCTTTGTTGTTCTGAACGTTGTAGTAGCTTAGGTTAACAAGTTTGTCAAAATCTTCCTCTGAATAGGTCAGATTATTTATGTAATATGGACCACAGGTTTTGGCAACATCAACATCACCATCTGCCATCTCTGAGGGACTACGTTTCACACCTAATAGACAAACAATGACTTGGTTAATTTGCAAAAAACAGTTAGGGTCTGAATGTTTCTTAGGCATGCACAAATACTGGATCACAACCCAAAATTTTCCCTTCATAGGCATTTTGTTGCTGGGATAATTGGTTGGCAGCAGGGGGTGGAGAAGCTGATAGTGAGGAGTCGAGTAGGAGTTGTCCTGGGTATTCTTGGAAATGCCAAAACAAGTAGCATAGCTTCTCTTTTGAGCACAGGAGGGTGGTATTCCTCGCCTCATCCTCTGGCTCTGAAGTGAGCTGTCAGCATAGTTCCCATGTTCCTCTCAGTGCTGACACTTTCCCAGCCCCAGCCTCTGCTTTGCTGCTGTCTCCCAGTCACTGCAGCACCCTGAACCTTCAGCCAAGGTACAAGTAAATGGCAATTACTCTTTCTCTCTCTTTTCTCCCCTTCTCCCAAAGCAGGTGGCAGCAGCAAGAGCCTCCTGACAGCATGATTTTTTCCAGATGATGGGCCTGAAGACACTGTTGCTTTCTGTGCTTTAAAGCTTTGACTCCAAATCTTATTTCCCTCACTACTCTTTTCATGTCTCTAGAAATAGGCTGCTGAAAATCCATGTGTTACAATGACTCAGGCTTTCCAAAAGTACACCTGCTTTCTCAGCAGCCTGATGGATATTCTTTCACCCAGCACAACCTAGCACTTGATCTAGCACAGTCTGCTACCTTAAGCCTTGGTTCCTATGGGATAGAACTATAAAAATTACAGAAAGCAGACCTAAATAACTAGATTCTATTATCTAAACTGAAAGACTTCACAGAATATTAATCCAGGTGTATCCCAGAAACAGATGGCACAAGTATTTATGATAATTTCCTTGATCTACCTACTCCTATAAGAAAACACAGGCTTTATGTAACCTAAATAGTGAGAATTAACCTGATATTCCCTGAATCACTAAGATTTGTCAGGGATACTGAAAGAACTTCCTATGCCCATTTCATCATCACAGGATAAACTACATATATATCACAGATCCAGGTAAAATGATTGGACAGGTAGTCCCACAAGTGTTATGTCTGAAAGTATTAGATCCATCATATCTTATGATCTGAAGAGAAATTCATGAAACTTCATTATTTTAATTCATTTGACAGTAGAAACCAGATCCAAAGCCAATGTGGAACTTTATTTGCAGGGTATTGCAGAGATAATATTCACAGGGACTTTCACAAAATGTTGTTAGTACAGGGGGAAGAATTACCCAAAGCTTACCCTGGGAGTTACAAATCTCAACAAATTCTTAGCAGCAGAAGCTGTAAAACACATCTCCTAATTTCTTTTCCTAGGACCTCCATAAGTCACCTGTGATTAAAACAGTAGCTGTGATTCAAAATCTCACCTTGAACCCAGCCATCTGCTTTAGTAACACCAGGAGTGGTTTTGATTTAGTTGCTCTTTTAGGCACACTGTCACTTACTGAGTGGATGGAAATACATCTGTACACTAAACTAAGTAGCTGCAAAGTGCACCCTCTGAGTTCAGGGTGTGTTTTACATGATATGCTCAGTGCACAATAGGCAAACTTGCCTCTCTGACTGCACTCAGAGGGTGTAAAAGATCACTTGGTCATATTAGTATTTACTCTGCACTGATGGGACAAGGCATATGGGCAGGCTTAACTTGTATCTACATTTTAGCATGTAGAACAAACAGGTTCTCAGAAGGGAAGAAGTCTTTTGGTTAGATTCTGAAGATTCCTGAACTCCTTTAACTGCCAAAAGAGAGCTTAGGACGTCATCCCAAAGCTAGAGACATGAAGTCATGGTTTAACCCCAGCCAGCAGCTAAGCAACACACAGTTGTTTCCTCACTACCCTCTGACCAGTGGGATGAGGGAGAGAATCAGAAGAGCAAAGTAAGAAAATTTGTGAGTGGAAATGAAGACAGTTTAATGGGATAGAAAAGGAAGAAATTAATAATAATGCTAACAATATAAGAATTGGAACATACAAAAATAAGTGAATCACATTGCAATTGTTCACCACCTGTTGACCGATGCACAGTGAGTCCCTGAGCAGTGGCCCCCAGCCACTTTTTCCCCCAGTTTTATACCAAGCAGTATGCAAATAGAATGGAATATCCCTTTGGTCAGCCTAGGTCAGCTGTGCTGGCTGTGTTCCTTCCCAGCTTCTTGTATCCCTCCAGCCTTCTTGTTAGTAGAGCATAAGAAACTGAAAAACCCTTAGTTTAGTAAAAACACTAAGAAACAACTAAAGCATCAATGTGTTTCTCATTCCAAATCCAAATAGCACTATACCTGCTGGGACAAAAGTAATTCGATCACAGGTGAAACCAAGACAGCCTGACATGAGGTCTCACACGTGTTTTTTCCTTCTCTATCATTCCCACAGACCCCTTGTTTTTCTATCAGCTGGCATGAGGGAAAGAGAGCATTGGAACCCAGAAATGATAGGTAATATTGTCAAAGATAAATAACACAGGTTAACACAGACAAGAAATGTAATGCTCGATCCCTCTTCACCACAGATGAGAGTATCAGAGACGAGAATTTTCCTATCAGCCTCCAGTGAGACCATCACATTGCCGAGAGGATGTTACCATAGCAAAAAAGCACCCTCCACAGACAGATACTTATCACACCTGTACTACAGCAGGGAAGTAGGCACTGGAAAAAGTCATCATCTCACTGACAGGACCACATGTATTTGGGGAATCTTCTCTAACAACATTGATCAAAGGGTTTTGATTTTCCTTGAAGGGTCTCTCCAAGTCCAATAAATGTACTCCTGCCAGCTTTGCAGGCAGAGTTACAGTGAACTGGTACCACTCAACTGAAGCAGGGTAAGTCTCACACAGAGGATCCCCTCTCTATGTGACCATGGAATAGCATAACCAATGCAGAAGTAAACCAGTCTGAATGTGTCAGTTTCACTTGTTTGCTGCCCAGATTCTAAATTCGCTTTGAATTCACACTGAACAAGCTGATGGATGAGCTGCTTATGGAAAAACTGCCTGTTCACATGTTTGACTAATACTTCACATGCTGTACAATTTAGATCTGGGCTCGGTCATGATACTGAAGCACTATAAATTGAGCTGATCTCTGCCTGTCACTAAAAAAGGGCAGACATCCTTTACCAGCCTCCCAGGACTTTCTGCAGCATGCATCCTGCTGCTATGGAGGTCAGGTCTCAGCTGCAAGGTGTCAGTCTTCCCAAAAACTACGTGGACAGAGCCTTTCCATGTCAGGTCAGTTGACACTTTGCCTGAGGGGGCCTGACAAAGACCCTTTCTTTCTCCTCCTGTTTAGTCTCAGCTTGCAGCTACAAGCTCAGTTGGTTGGGCAACACAGGCTTGTCTCATGTATATGTACTATGCAGATCTTTACATACATCTTCTACATACCTAGTGACACCCCTTTTTAGACTCCTTGATATTTATGTTGGTATGTAGGATCTGCAGATCACCTTGCAGTAGATAACTGAGTTAGGTACAACATCCCTTGGTTCTGGAACTTACTGAGGGGGAAAGGGAAGGCAAACTCCCTCACAGAGTGGTACAGAAGAGAAGTGCAGTAAAGAAAAGCAGTTCAGAAGGTAATTCTTAGTTACTCTTCTAGGTCTTTCTCATTTTCTCCTTTCCCTAATTCTCTTTACAAAGGGCAGCTGCAGAAACTAACATTTCAGTTGTCTGATCTGTGGAAAAAGCTGGAGTGGAATGGGGTGTGCACTTGCATAAATACCCTTAGTCTATTTGAATCCTGTTCAAAACCCCAGTTATTGAATGTTGAATGTGCAATGAATTCAGTCCAGAACACAGACAAAGCAAAAGTACCATATAATTTTTTTATAACTTACTTAAAATAAAAGGATAAGAATTGGTACAATTTGTACAATATTTTCTGCATTTGTTTTAATTTTAAATCTCTTGTACCATATACCAACCTAGAACTTCTGGCTTGCAGTATACTGTGGGGCTTTAAAGTGAATTCACAGCTGGAATTAGGAATTGTAGCATCTGGAGGAACATCTGAGACTTTTGGTACCGACAGAGTAGTATAGCATTTGGGATATGGTACCAGAACTTAGAATTTGTCTGTTTTGAAGTGACTGGTAATGCTGCTATTGAAACTCTTTAAATTTCAAAGTAGAACTCACTGGAGCCAACAGAAACTGTCAGCAGGGCTCAGTGTTGTACTTTCATCACTTCACTATGCCTCACAGTTACATTTTCATCACTTTGCTGGTTCACACTTTTGTTTTCAAGGTTATCTGCCTAACTGTAAGCCTGGAAATTATTTTAAACAATGAAATCCTTAGGCTCCCCAGAGCATTTTCTAACAGCAAAGCATGACAAGTATGAGAAGAAATAACCCTTCTAATTTCTTCCACTGCAGATAAACAGAGTAAACTTTTCCTCAGTAAACTCTACAATCTACCTATGAAAAGCCAAAAAATTTCTGAAGAGGGACATATGTCCTAAAGGCTGATCACAGCCTCTTCACTACTGTTCAAGACAAATCATATATTTTAAGTTTCTTGATATGGTTCAGATCTAAGCAAAGAGAGTCCAAGACTGTTTTTACAGCATGATCTGAAGAGCAGATATTGCCCAGTAAAAAAGAAAAAGAAGGTGTCTGCTGCCTGTTAATGTGATGGGTAACTGTAAACTTACCAGGTGCTTTGTATTCCCTGAAGGTGTCATTTACTAGAGGGAAAAATATCACAATGGGTGTTTCTGGGCTCTCTTGGTCACCAACAATGTAACATTCCTTCAGATGTGGGGTTTCCTGATCATCTGGCACCTTTGTAGGAAATGGAATTCCCTGTTTTGCAAAGTATTTGGAGGCTTCTTTCAAGGGCTAGTTGATACAATAGAAAAACAAAACAAAACATCAGAACATACAGGAAGAACTTTGAATTTGACCAAAACATAATTTCACTAGGAATATTTGTGGGGTAAGGGACAGGTTCTGACAGATTGTGGCACATATCCAGTTTAGGAGTAGATTGTTTATGGAGCCAAGACCTGGAAGGCCAGAGTTAACTGACATGGATCTGGGTCCAAATGCCTGTCTTTGAAAATCTACGTGCCTCATTTGGATATAAAAAAAAGCTGTTCTTAGACAACATTTTATTCCTAAGGAATTTAACATTCCTAAATACAAACTGTTCTTGCATTTATTTGCATATCTGGTCTTCTGCATCAAACCCTTCTATTGTTAAAGTTGTATTGTCCCAAAGGTACATTTTCCCATGCATAAGCATATGTATGATAGCTTCTAGAAACCTTGACAAGGCTTCAAGGCATTTAACTTCATTCATTCTGCACCTGACTGCCTTCAATCCAGCTAAAAACATTTACATGTAAAAATGGGAAGATTCAGTTTACTAAATTATTACTTCCTGATAACACTTCTACTGTTCAATAAAGATATGTGACCTTTGTAAACTGTTAACTTATTTAGACTTCCCAGATATTGGGGGGCAGGGTGGGGAACACAAGTTTCTATGAGTAGAGGATCAGCAATTCTGGGAACTCAGTGGTGAAATAGAGAAATAATAAAGAAGTATGCTCACCCCTGTCTGAGAGCCTGAACTGTAGTTGAAATGCAAAATGACATCCACTTTCCTTTCTGGTCTCATAAGGGGTGGGTAACTGGTAGCAAAGGCAAATGCAGTATCAATCAGGATGAGGTAATCTGTTGCTGTTGTCAGGTGGTTGGGCTGAGAGTCAAGCTCACAGTCTAGAAAAGAATGCTTTTTTTCAGAGGAGGTGCTCAGTGCAAAAGAGGCACTAAGGAAAGTCTACTGTTAACAAAAAGAAAATTCAACTTTTTTTGGGTCTTAAGTCTACCTATAGAGCTGATGGCTACAGTCATTTCTCAGTTCCCCATCTCACTTCCTCTTTTCACTATTTACTCTGCAATTTCTTTGGCTTTCCTCTGATTAAAAGGGGTTGATTTGGGACTCAGGGGAATAGAGTTAATTCCATCCCCTGGTTTCATGTGCAACTGGTCTGGTTGGGCTGGGGATGGGTTGTGGGTTTTTTTTAATTATTGTTGTTTGTTTGTGGGTTTTTTTAATTATTTTTTCTTTTAATACATAACAAATTGAAACTGCACCTTGCTGTCTCAACACACTAAAGACTAAAGACATTTGGTGCCTTGCTCACTGTAAAATTCCCAACCTAGATAAGAGGGAATACTGTTACGAAAGTTCTATTTAAGTTACAAGTAAATATGTAACAGGAAATAGGCATACCTCCCGCAGCCCTTATTTTTGAAGCCTCTCCTGCTACCTAATTTCAGCTTTTAGTGGCAAACAGTTTCAAATATTATCAGAACATGAAACAAAACAAAAAACCAGTCATCTAGATAATGTTTTAAGCATGGTTTTTCTTTCATAAGGATGGTTTAAACTATAACTCAAAGCAGGTTGCTATTACCGTACCTTTCCACCTGGAAAACTCACTCTCTAGGTAATTGTTGTTCATCTGCAGGCCCTTCAGGAAGTTATGGATTTCTGAAGCTGCTGGACGTAACATTGCAACATCTCGGAAAATGTCTGAAAAGCTGTCAGTGGGACGAACCATTCGAGTATCCAGCTCATTTGGTCTTGTAGGGAATAAGGTTTCATCATCTGCAGAAGAAAGAACAACAGTTCTTGTCTAGAGTTTCATTGTTGATGTCAATCTGTGCAGTCAGGTTTTGTTTAATATGTTTGGCATAACTTGGACTTCTTCCTCTTTATTTCCAGGATATCCACAATTCTCAGTTTTTCAGCTTAACTTCGAAAAATCCATTTCTTCTCACTTCACAGCAGTAAAAGCCTTGTTTGTGTTGCAAAAGAGTACAACGTACCTACTACAAATTTCTCTGCTTTTCTATGATTTTACCCACCAAATATCTTGCACTTGCTCTGTCTTCCTTCGCTACTTATGGCACAATTTCTTTCTCATACACACACATGAGAAGCCACCTAAACACAATCTCTCAGCCACACAAACATAATTAATGCTCCTCATGAGCAAATGCAAACTCCTTGTTTTAACAACGAGAAACTACACTCTACGAGTGCAAAAGATAAAATAAATCATCTTTTTGCCTACCCTTCTCTTCCTTCTCATCCTTTTTTCTCTGTAATATGTCTGTCTTGTGTGTTTCTCCTTGAAATCACACTCTGCAGATCTTTCTTAGTTTTTTAACACATTTTGCAAATCTAATCCTTAGGACTAGTTTGGAGCAACTTCCAGTAGTACTGAAGTTTCTATCAATGCTTTGTAAACTTCAGAGATGCAAGGATGGTGTTTGCTCTTGTTCCTGTGATGCTTCATGCTATACTTCAACTTCTGAGAAATGAACTGGCAGATTTTGGAATGCTATGGGAGGCTTCTAGTCTCTTCTACTCTACAGCAGTATTTTTCTCTAGTTTTACACTTTAAACATCTCATAAGAGGGCCAGTTTTTTGGGGTCTTTTTCACATGTCCTATGAATTTTTTCAACTGAAATGATTGCCATACTATAATACATGGCATGAATTTCCTCCTGATTTCCACGTGGATAACAGAAATCCCTGAAGAGGAAGTTCTAAAACAGCCTTGAAAAATTCAGTGAGAGAATAGAAGCACAGGAAGGAAGAAAAAAAAAAAAAGAGAGAGAAAGTAAAATAGCATAATCATGAAGAATAACCTACCTATGTCAGTAATTTTGTCTTGGGTCCATTTGTGCCAGAAGTCTTCTGAATGAACAGATATATACCAAGCATCCATAAGATTCAAGGAAAATACACTGCTCCAGATCCCTGTGCCATAGGATATATTTGACAAAAAATAAACTGATAAAGACCTGAAAGCATCTTCATTCACAATGACCTTCAGTACCTTCTGCATTCTCTAGCAAACTTTATTGAACATACTATCTTAATGCACCAATAAAAGGGACTGTCTTTCTAAATTGGTATATGCATCCATAATATATATAAGAATGTAATTCACTGACATATATTAAGAGGTCTGGTAGTTTTTTTAGTATATCTTCTAATACATTAATTTTTGTTACCTGGCAAATAACATTTTGTCAGGTTCATCATAATATTTTCCATCTGTCCTCAACATTTGTTATTCTCCAAGTTCCCGGTATTTGTAATTCTAAAGGTTTCATTTATTTCTAGCATAATTCTGTTACAGTCATCATGCAGGACCATCACCACAAAGCATTCAAGATTCATACACTAATATCCCTTAGAATGAGGAAACTGACTTAAAAGTTTTGTGAATAGGAAGTGCAAATGTGTAAGTCTTTTGATTTTTCTTCTGACTTTTTAGGATTTGGAACATATCTGGATTACATTTTCAAGTTGCTCTGCTAACCAGTTCAGGCTGACACCTATCTGTAGTCTTTTAGGATGATAAAGCATCATTATGTGATTTGGTTGGATGTGCCATGTGTGCCACAGTGCCTTCCTGGACCTTTCCAACTGCAGAACTGTACCTGGAGCCCTTGGGAGGAAGAGGCTGCCCCTGAGCAGCCTGGTGATCTCCTGAGCCAGCAATGCCAGCCTGCAGCCAGAGGGATGGGTTTGGCCAGGCAGGAAAGGACTGCAGGACCTACAATCAGTCCTTGCTCTGTTCAGGGGCTGGGGTGCAAAGAATTTGCTGAAAACCTTTTGAATAATGGTGGCACTAGGCACTGCCTGAATGAGGGGAGCAGCTCTGGGTCACTGTCAGGGAACAGGGGCAGAAATGTCCCCACATTGCTCTAGGCAAGAGAGGAAGAAAATGCCAAGGTAGGAGGTGTAGAAAGAGGCTGATGACCTGCCAGTATTTCTGACCACAGAAGGGGAGAGTTGGGTACCTTATCTGACATTGGAGCCAGGGACAGAGAGATTCTGAGTTGTTTCCTTACACCTCACCACTAGCAGTAGTGAATTCTCTACACAAGCAGAAAGTCTCAACTTCTCAAAAAAACCCCCTGAAACTTCCTTTTTCCTTTACGAAGTTGGTGGAAGTAGGAAGAACAATGAGGCAAGAGATTGCTTTCGCAAAGGGAAGAAATATTTCCTTACTGCTTTCACTTTCTTATGTAAGAGGGGGAAAAAAAAGGTAAATATTATGACCTATTTGCATTCTGAAATTGAAGTGTTATCCTAAAAATTGAACAAGGTTAGATGTGACAGGAACTTTGTAGTTAAAAGTGGGTACTTTAGAGACTCAGGGTGCAGTATAAACTGACGATTTAACTTAACAGCAACGATACACAAATTTTGTTGCTGACAAAGACATGTAAGTAATGTGAAGGCCTCATGTCAGTAAGCATAAACACATACAAAACCAAGTAAATCTGTTCAGCTGAATTAAATCACAGAGAAAATAAAAAATCCTTCAGATAGTAACCTGTTATCAGTTCTAATGTTTTACCACATACTGCTTCTGACAGACAAAACGTACACTAATTGCTTCATTTCAGAAGAGGGGTTTGTGCAGGAGCGTATTATAATTATATTATATTATATTATATTATATTATATTATATTATATTATATTATATTATATTATAATCTCCCCAGAACAACAAATCACCTTCCAAAAAGCAGATTCTGGATTCTGGTATTTTCTTCATCAGGCGACCCATGAAGAACTCACTGCCAAAATCTTCTGCAGGAATGAAGGCTCCATATTTTGGGAATCCTACCTCATAAGGGGTGAATTCCACCCATTCTAAAAGAGAAAGCACAAGACAGACTGATTACAGCAGCAGAGACAAAATTATTTAAATAAAACATACAATATTGGCCAGGTTAAGACAGACTGATTTCTAAATAGCACACTTTGCAAGCAGACATTTATTCACTGTACGTTTCACAGGGTGAACATGAAGACTCAATTCTCCTCTTACATCTAAATGTCTCTACCAACTTTCTGAAGCTTTCTAGAGAAATGAATACATATAATGCATACATATAATGTCCTCCATCATATAATGTCCTCCATCATTCTGCTTTTGATCCTGAATATAGCTGAAGGTACTAAGGCCTTAAAAAAATTAACTATTAAATTTCTCCTCAAAAATGGATTGACCTTTTAGAACATTTGTGCATTGAATTGATTTCCTTACCTAATCCTAAATTGACCCCAACTGGGATTAAATGTTTAATGCATTTCTGGAGTATTATTACCTCTAAAGTCCTGGTCGCTGATTTTATCCTTCACATTGAGAGAGAGGTAGATGGGCAGGGGATTTTGACCCTGATTTAGTGCCTGCTGCTGATCTGTGAGCTTATGAGAGTCCTCCTGTTTTGAAGAATGACAGTAGCTGAGGACAGTTAGATGACACAAACAGCTTCCCACTTCATCTAAGCCTGGGCTCTGACAATGCAGTGCATACAAGACTCCAGCTAGGATGCTCCCCACTTGTTTAGTTCAGAGAGGTGCTGTCATCCCTTTCCCTGACCCTCCCCTGCCCCAGCAATTCAACACACAAATAGTCCGAAGTTCATATGTTGAAAACAATATGAGATTTCAATGGTAGGGAGAAAATGTTGTTATTCACATTTTTTATTTCAGAAAAAATGTCTGGAAATGTTTGAAAAGCACTTCTGATGGGAAATATTGCATTCAGAAAGATTAAAGCCTTCCCTGACTGCCCAGAAAAACATCTTTTCCTCAGACCTCTGACAGAGACAAGGCTCACACAGAGTTAATGTTCAGCAAGCCTTGACCCTTACTGCTTCCGCTGCAGAGCACATTCAGGCAGAGGGGAAAGGGCAGGATGGTTTGGGACTAGAACCAAGGTTTGAGAGGGTGGTTAGTTCAGATCCTCCTCAAAGCAGAACTGCAGGTGCTTCTCTGCACTGGAAGGATGGTTGTGTCACCAGTGCCATGGGGCTTCTTCTGGGCTGTGTTGGTCAGGGAACAGGGCTGTGGCATTGCAGCTCCCTGCTGAGCACATCCCCAGGGAGTCTCTAGCACTGTGCTGAGGATGGGGGCGTTAATCATATTACAGGAGGAATGTTTTCTCTTTCTTAAGTATAAATAGCCTATTGGGAGGGAAATACTAATGAAGATTAAAATAGAGTCCAAACATTGGCTGGTGGATGTGTTTATAGGGTCATATAACTCCGTTAATAGCTCAGAGATAGTGTCCTTGGGTTTGTGATTTTCCTGTGCTTGTTGCATTATGCAGCTCTTTTAAAAGAACAGCAGGATTTTCGTTTAAATATTTACATGTGAATTCATAGAACCATAGAATGTTTAGGGTTGGAAGGGACCTTCAAGATTATCCATTTCCAACCTCCCTGCCATGGGCAGGGACACATTCCACTAGATCAGGTTGCTCAGAGCCCCATACAACCTGGTCTTAAACACCTCCACTGATGGGGAGTCCACAACCTCTCTGGGCAACCTGTTCCACTGCCTCGCTACAGTTATAATGAAGTTCTTCCTAATATTTAATCTAAACCTACCCTCCTTCAGCTCAAGGCCATTTCCTCCTTGTCCTATCACTACATGCCCTTGTGAAACATCCCTCTCCAGCCATCTTGGAAGCCACCTTTAGATTCTGGAAGGAATTAATTTGTGAGTTCTTCATACTTTGAATTTCCTGTTAATTCTTTTTATTCTCATCCTTTCTGTAGTAGGTGTGATGTTAAGACCTGTGTAATACAGCCAACAAACACAAAGAATGGTACAGTCAAGGCACTGGTTTTAGGCATCTTTATGAAAAACAAACAAACCAGAAAAAAAACCAAGGCCCTTTCTGTAAGGGAGGTCAAACACTGACAAAGACTTTTCAGAGAAGTTGTGGAGTCTTTGCCTGTGAAGATATTCAAAGCCCATGGTTTAGGGTAACCTGCCCTTCCTGATCCTGCTTGGACAACATGAACTCCAGAGGTCCCTTTCAATCTCAACTATTTTTTGATTTACTGTCTTCCCTCACTGCTGTATTCACTAAATATTCAAATCTGAAGAGCAAGGTGCTGTTACTGTACCTTCTCATTGAACATGGCTTCAATGATAAGTCCCCAAAGATCTGTGAAACATAGCTGGTGTCCTTCCTGTTTCCTCTGGCACAACTCTTTCAAATAGTATTTCAAACGATCAGGGGCAAAACAAGAAATGAACTTATTTTTGAGCACATGCTTTCGGACATCATTGAGTATTTCCTTAAGATCCTTTCGGGACCAGTCAGGATCTTCATACAATTTTGACATGGTCCTAAAAAACAAACAAACAAACAACAACAACAAAAAACAAACCACAAGGAAAAGTGTGAGTTACAAAGCAATGCTTTGGGAAGTTATGTAAGTTTGTGTATTATGTCTTCATTTACATGAAAAAACACCAGGTATGTGTACCATTCATATATTTAATTCCAAATATGGGAAAATATCCACTGGAAGAAACAAACAAAAAAAAACACAGCAGCAAAAGAAAGCCATTGCTTGATAGTAAAGGTCATACAACTCTTCAGATCACTTCTTGATAGCATAGATAGAAAACTCTTGTGATGACTTTGCTTATTGTGGTCTTACCATGTTGTGCCAGATAAACCAGTGATGTATGAGACACAGTCCAAGACACTCATTTCCTGCACACTGAGAAGGTGAGCATACATGGCTGTCAGAGCTCTGGTTCCACCACCTGTTGTCATGATTGCCACCACAGGTACCTGTTCAATCCCAAAATACATGCATTTAGTGACATGATCTGAGAAGGGAGAGAGACATCTTTGATTAGAAAGAGAAAGTTACAGCACTGATAAAGTAGTAAAGATTCTGCATGCCACCAGTCCAAGGTGAAGAAAAATCTGAATTAATAATGGAGCATATAAGGAGTAAGAAATACTTCATATTTCCTCTGGCATGTATCTGTGAATTAAACTGTTGCAAAACCATTAATACAGGATAGCAAACGCCACCCC
>JAWWEE010000158.1:25896616-26024881 GCA_035221455.1 Xenops minutus
GGCCCCACGCCCCTAAACTAAAGGAAATGGGACCTCCAGCCATCTGAATCAGATTTTTATCAGATGCAATAGACCAGAAAATACCGGTGCTGTCTCCCAGTTTCCATGTGAGCAGTAATAACCTCTCTTTTCCTGAAGTTTGCTAAGGTCAGTTTCTACTATTGTGTAGTTATTTCACAGGCCATTCTAGACGTGTCATGACTGATGGATTTAAGAGAACAGGCCAGTTCTGAACCCCTGAGAACAGAGGCTGCTGACACCATCTCCTTGTACAGTTGCTGCAGGAAAAGAGAAACAATGCTTACTCCACCTACCACATTTGTACATACAACACTAGGTACGCAAGTGAGCTGTAATTAATTCTTTCTGTGATCATACAGAAATCCAGGGACTAGGAGTCTTAGAAAAAAAATTAATTTGTGAATATGAATTGGCTCCATTAACAGTAGAGGCAGCTACTGTGCATTGGTGTGAATTAATCTCAACAGGAGAATCTAGAGAGCTTGTTCTGTGGAGAGTATGGGTGCCCTTACATCTGAGGGGATGGAATTGGCCCATGGCTTAGTGCTGGATTTTAAAAGCAAGCTCTTGTGTCTGAAAGGTCCAATTGTGCAAAAAAAGCTGTTTAGATCAAAATGAGGAAAACTTGTCTTCTCTGCCTTTGAGTTCAGGCTTCACATTGCAGTCATGGCCACACAATTAAAAAAGAGAAATCTGATTTTCCCCTGCCTTGGAATCTCTTTTATTGATCCAATTTGCCAAGCAAGCACAAGCTACAGAAGAGGATGAAGTGGAACTGGCAGGATGCTGGGCTTACAGAATGGGAACCTAAATGCTGGCACAAAAGATAAACAAAATGAAGTCCACTTTTAACCGTGAGGGAATGAAGTGCTAAATCAACAGTTTAGATCTGTCCAAGATGCCTGTGGAGCCTAAAAGAAGTTTTGGGTTTGGTTCTGAGAGCATGTAGCCCTTCTCTGCATTATGGTGCAGACTGCTCGTGAACACAAGGCTAGATTCTGTAGCAACAGGGCTACGAGATTTTTATTAATGTTTCATAGGAGTACTCATTTCTTCCCTAGAACAAGGAAGTCAGCTACAGAGAAAAAAAGTCAGCCATAGCTTGTACATGAAACTGTACAGCGTTTCCAGGAAAACATGAACATCTACAATTTATTGTGACACTCATCTGTGGAGAAAGCAGAGAATAACTATGTCTCAGACAACCTCATCATCCTGCAAGTTCTCTTCCAGCTGGAGAATATTCTTCAAGGCAGCTGCAACAACTTTCTTCCTCTTGCGAATGAAATCCTGTTCTTGGGCACACAGGTCAAACCCCAGGCGTACATCTAGGTCTTCCTGACTGGAACAAGTATCAAATATCTTACAATTGTTGTTTAAGTCAGCATTTCAATTGCTCCTACTTCGTAAAGAGACATGCCTTCACTACCAAGTCTATATAAAGCAAAGCAGGAAGATATTAAATGCTCTAGTTTGTTCTTGGAAAAAAATGGTCAATCTTCCTTTGAACTGAGAGGTTTTCTTTTTTTTTCCCTCACTGCCAAAGGTACCTGAAATTAAATATAGCTACAAATAACATAATCGTTCCTTTTCAGACATGAATCCAGAAGCCTGCAGAGGGCAGTGTTTCAAAGGTGGCTTTTAAAAGTTGTGCTAACTTCCACTGACACCTGTGAAACATCTACCGATGTAGATTTACACGATCAGATCTTTTTTTATATTTATAAGCACTACTATTGTAGTTCAGAAGATGCTATGAAAATCCTTCTTAGGTGAGGCAAGGAAGTTTTTAAATGACTGCTATAAACTGTATGTGTATCTCATAGCATATTTACTGAAGATAAGCAGCATGATAGAAGATGTACCTGTTCATGATAGAAGATGCAATTACAATATGGTACATAATGCATCATATTCATCATATAAATTTTAGTAAGGCCTTAACCATATTCCAGAATACATTATGTGTTTCCTTGATTTAGAAATAAGTGTCACTTAATTGATTTTATTTATATTTCTCTCTTTGAGTAGACATTGAAAAAATAAATTAAGGCAAATTTATTATTTCAATTTTTTTTTCATATCTTAGAGTGGTCAGGCACTCTGATTTTGCTCCTTTAGTGAAGGGAAACCATTAAAGAAACCCCCTGGGAAAGAGAAAGGTCTCTTTCAAATAGTTTAAAAATTAGCCTTTTATTGAAAATCTGCATTTGGCAATAAATTGTAGAGGTATCAGAGTGTCTACAGTGGCCCATACCATGTAATACTGATTGCAGCACACTATGAATAGAAAATTGGTGTGTTCTTTACAAAAGCTTTTATTAACTCATTGTCCCATTACATAAATTCACAACTGCTGAAAATTGCCATGTTATGTACTGAGTCCACTTTATTTTATAGTCTGAAATGAGATTAAACCAGTATTCAGGACATAGTGAAAAAGGGCTTAGAACTTGATTGACAACTACCTGAATACAAAGAGCCAAGGGGAAGATTGCAGATGTCTTACCTTTTTTTCACCTTAAAGCGCAAATCAACTTTTCTGTGCTGAAAATTTAAAAAGTGAAATTATGAATAATATTTTGCTTAAAACAGGCCCTTTTTTCCCATACAGAGATTGAGATGCAGATCTTTTGAGTCATCATATCTACAAAGCTCTGAATCTCAATAAACTAAGACTGGGAAGATGGACTTTCCTCTCAAAGTTTCATTAGTACCCAGAGATGTGCACTGATTCAATAAATTAAGACATTTGTACTATCATCTGTAGTCCACATCTTCTCTCTGTTGTGAAACTCAGATTTAGCTTGCACTGGTACTAGCTAGATAAAAAAAAAAGTAACAGGAAAGCTGCAGTGCTGTCCCTCACCTCCCTGGAGGAGTCCACCACTCAACACTGGTCTTGACACTATAGTCTCTCTCATAACAATATCAGATAAAAGGGGAAGCGAAAGAGACTGAGCACCCTAGACCTGTGCCATGGGTTTGCCTCTCGTAGCAGTGTACCAGGCTGCAGCCTCACCCCTCTGTCCCTGTGTCTCTTAGTGAATTCCTGCCTAATTAAGTACATGGAGAATAGAAGGAGCATGAGCAACAGCTTAGACATTTTTCTTCTTCCCCTTCTCCCCTGGAATTTCCATCTCTTTTGGCTCCAAATAGTTCACTTCATTATGCATTGCCCTAGATTGGAGGGAGGTTAGAAAACAACTGTCTCTGTAAAGATAGAAGTGGTCTTTCGTTTCTGCTTCTTGGGAACCAGAAACAATTTTGAAAAGTTTGAGAAGGATTCCCCATGGCCAGCAGTAACTTACCTCACCAACTACTTCTCGCTCAAAGGGGAGTGACTTCAAAGGGATTGTCAGGGGCACACTTCTCCTCCTTACTCCACATGACACACAAGCACACTGAAAAGCAGCATGGAGTGCTTTTTGGTTAAGATAGAAATGCTCTCTTCTTGTTGCCTACTCACACGTAAATGTCAGGTCATAGGACTGTCTGTGTTGTCTACCATGTTCTGGGGTAACGTACAAAGGTGGGAAGTTTCCTCTTCTTTGTGAGTGTAACATCCAGGGAGGGTTGCTTGTATCTGGCATAGTGGAAGAAAGTGGTATCTGGGAGAGGGGAACGGGAGTCACGGCCCACTGAAACTGTCTGGCTTTCTTCAAAGGATCCTCTCACTGTAAATGTTAGCTCATTCTCTAAAACAATGAGATAAAATGCACACACAAAGTTACTTATAATTGGAAAAAAAAAAAAAGAGGGGAAAGGAAGCAAAAAGTAGCTTTTAACAAATTCCTTCTCTTCTTCTTTTGTATTTGGAAAGCTGTCTTCTGAAAGTGATCCAATCCCCAAACATTTCAGGTGACTCAATAATATGCTGAGCAGTATGTTGGATTGGAGTATGTTCTGAATAGCGCTGAATGCATTTCTGTTACAATTGTATCATGACACAAAGAATACAAACAGGTACTTTGTATTGTAAATCATCCTCAGCCCAGACCAAATAATGAGCAAAAGGAGTTCTCAGTCCCCTAAAATAAGATGCAGCAGATGACCCTATTTATATGAAGAGATTAGACAGTCCTGCCCATGTGTGTTATGCATACTCTGAGGTTGCCTACCAGATCAGTCCCTCAGGGGATGTGTGCAGAGGAACTTCTAGATTCTGGATCTCGATCAGGGACAGGCAGGAGCCCAGCTGCTGGGTGGCTAACCTCTGGAAAAAAATGAGGTGTTTCTGTGCATATGCAGAAGTTGAACTAACAGAGATCTTGAGGAAAGTTAAGGTTATGGACTACTATGGCTGAGGAATTAAGCTTCTTCAGAGCTTAGCCATACTACAGCAGAGGTTTCCAGAATCTCAGCTTGAGGTTTAGATACCTTCTGTACAAGCACCTGATGTTGTTTCTGTACTCTGGAACAAGGCTCCCCACGAAGTCAGAACATTGAGCCTACACCTGCTTCAGGACTTGTGGCATTCCCTAAAGGTAAAATTTTTACCTTTGATGTGATAAATTAAAGCCTTACTATCTTGATGATGCAATTTCTAGGCCTTGTTAAAGAGGGTAGAATCACTAATATTAATTTAAAGACTTAATAAGCTTACCTGAAAAATACTTCTTTTGCATTCTGCCGTCCAACTGAACTTCCAAGCAGGCTTCCTCGCGACACTACAGTAGGCATGATGGGGACAGAGAATTAGACAACTCATCCAGCCATCTCACCACCAGTGCTGGCAGATGTTGAAAGGGGCATTGCTTGAATGTGGGGTAGCCTACTGTGTTGGAGACTTTTGCCAGACCCAGTGAAGGTGAGAATTCACTTCACTGTCACATGGGAAGATGGTGATATGCTAAACACTTTGTAATTCTCAATGGGTGCAGACAAAACAGGGGAAAATTATAATAGTAAGAAGACTCCTCCAAGATCATGCTGACCTCCTTAAGGATAAAGCTCCTAAGAGAAATCATCACTAAAGAATAAAGATTTGAGGTGTTTTCCTCACTGACATGGCCAGCTAGGGTAAGGAATGATGTGAGAAAGAACAAAACAAATATTTTACCACTATTGCCCCATTTGTGATGATGGTTTCAGGAGGATCCAGGCTAGAAAACAAGATTAAATAACATGCATTTTACAAACAATATATTCTGGATAATGTCCTGAACAGGACATGTTATTCTCTCTTAATTTTTTATTACTATTATTTAATTTGCTCCTTCTTATTGTTTCTGGAATTATGCTACCTTTATGCTAGATGCCATATAATGACCCAGCAGAAATTATTAAATTGCAATAAGGCACGTGGAAAGTGTTTGTAACATCCATAGTAGCACAGGTTTGTCACAGATTGGGTAGCAACATTCTCCTCAGTCATGACTTTCCCAGAGAACACTGCCCAGTAAATCTATAGACTTACTGCAGTGAGATTTACCATCTAACTCTGAACTATGTAAGTAATACATAAATCTTTCAAAAAAGTCGCAGAATTAAAAATGTGGAATTCTCCTCCACAACATGGTATTTTCCTTTCATATGATGATTTGTCAATGCACACATTATTAGCAAAAAGATTGCATCTGGCCATTGAGATGATGCTGGGTCTACAGAAGATTTCCCTGCACTAATGCAGCACTCCAAGCTGCTGTTCTGACAATATTGGGGTTTTACTCACATATTCTCCAACACAAATTCAACTTCCAGCTCCTCTGTCCTCTGAAAGTAAAAAACAGAAGCAGTCTTCATTAGCATGTTCAGAGGTTTTCAAAGTGACCTTCATTTTTGCAAGCACAGTTTCCGTCATGTTTTAATAAATAACAGTATTCTGTTTCATGCTTGCTATTGTAGTTATTAAAGGACAGAGGCAGTTTTTTGTTTCCCAAGGAAAAGATTTCAGTTGTACTAGCAGAATAAAGGGCGTTTGGTGCTTACAAGTCTCCCTGCTAAACCTTGATATTTACACTTTCTTCTCTTCCAGCTTGTGTGCTAAACATGATATGCTAAGACTTAGTATTTAGTAAAATATTGTAGAAACAGGCCATTTTCTTGTCCTTGTATTGTTTTTCTTTTCACAGTCTTTGTGAGGATTAGATAAACTGTCATTTTCTATCAGATTATTAAAAGTACAAAGCTTCCCTAAAACTGCATCTACTCCGAGGCTTGGGATTTTGGTCATGAGCTATGCCAGAGGAAAGCAAAAGGAATTTGAGAAGGCTATCTGTTTTGTCACTGGTGTGCAATTTCCAGGATTTTAATAAATTTTGCTACATTTTTACTACAAAGCTTGTCCTGGTGGTAAAAGACAGCAGAGACAGCACACCTCTTTAATCAGAGGGTAGAGAATGGACATCAAGATGTACTAAATGTCTGATGAGCTCTTACCTGTGGATTTAGTGGGAATGTTGTAAACACTCTTTCATCAAGGGGGATTTTAGCCACATCAAAAAGCACAATTTCATGGTTATCATCACGAATAATGTCATCATCAGAAACGGTAATTTCCAGAACATTCTGAGAAAAGAAATGAAAAATATCCAATTCATTAGCATGCACTCAAGTATAAGATTCTGCAGCTCTTGCAGGTTTAGCTTCTGCTTTACAAAGAGGAAAAAGAAAAATATTGATGAAAAAGTGTCACAAGGAAGAGTAAGAAAGATAGTATTACCTGCTTCATAAGAAACAGCTCTTAGTCTCATCAGTTAAGGCTTTCTGGTCATCTTTTATGCTTTTAAGTAGCTCTCACCAAAAACACAACCTTTGAGGGAGGAGTATGTGTTGCAATACTCCTAAATTGCTTCCTATCAACAGGGGCAATAGGGGTCACTTCATATCTGTAATTACCTTTCCAGGTCCTTGGACGTTCATTCTACATTCAGCCACGTGATCACAGGCATTTGAGTGTAATGTAACTCTCAGCAGCAAACTGAGTAAAGATCTTCATCATACTACAATTTGGCAGCTTGCTGGTGTTGATATGCCATTGTTTCATGACCTTTCAGGAAAAGATATGTTTTTCTGTTCTAGAGTAATTTTGTATTTTCATTTCATAGTTTCTCTGTGTTGTCACTGTCATTTGGATCCATTAGCCTTCCCCAGGGAGATCAGACTCACATTACCCATATACAAATAATTACTATCTGTTGGGAATAAAGTGGATTCCAGAAAAAGGCAGATTTGTTTTGCTCCAGCTTGCATGGGGAATTTTGAGTAAACTCAGAAAGGCATTAGAAGACATGACCTCCTCTTTTGGGCTATACTGAAAGATGCTGCATAGAGATGAGATGTAAAAGAGAGGTTTTGGTTTGTGTACCTTGACTTGTCTCTGTATCCGGAAGTAGAAAGTTTCATTCCACACAGGATTTCTGCAGTTTCTGATAGTTTTGGTGTGGAATTTTTCATCTGAAGCGGTTGGCAACCAGAGGCTCACATAGCAATCAGGCTGGCTTACTGTAGAAACATAGGCACAAAATATCTGGCAGAGAAAACATGACACAAGCAGTGGAAGCATTGAAATCCTCTATAGTTTGAACATGGGTGAGAAATGGCCAGTTCTTTCTGATATACATAGGCCAAACCAGAAAGAGAGAAATTGCGCTGTTCATCACAACATATTTTTTAATAAGCAGTGCATTCAAAAAAATATGCATAATCTTACACATTAAAACTAAAAATACAGTCCTAGCTGGTGGATAGAACAGTATGTATAGCCAGGAGTCTTGTATTGCTCCTTATCAGCAAAGTCTGGTAAACCGTGACAGAGGCAGCACAGCATGAGCTTAAGACCCTGAGAAGGATTGTGTGTAAAGTCTCTGTGGCAATTTAACTTTGTGAGAAATCTTAAAAGAATCAAGTTTAAGTCTGATTCAGACAGTAAGTGTCTGGTATACCTGGTTATTAATTTTTCATGATGGAAAATTCATTATTCAGGTCACCTTGATCATTGTGTTCCTAGATGAGGTAGGAAGGAACAGGCCTGCCAGCAGTGCAATTGCTGCTTCAGGAGATTAGTGGGGAGCTGAAGCCCTGTCCTGGAGTTTGTAGATGCTTCAAAGACCTGGAAGGTATTTCCTACTTCATACTTCTTCTCAGGAAAAATGAAATACCAGAAAGGATTTGGATCTTCTGGATGAAGGGAATGAGCCTGCACTTGCTATAAGGTACCATCTGCCATAGATCCTGAACCAAGTGAACACCAAAATGATTCTCAGACCTTGGACAGGAACTTTTCCAGAGGCAACTGGAAGGGCTGATCCATCCTAGTGTGTAAACACAAGCTTTGGAGAGAAAAGAGGAGGAGAGAACTCTGGCCCCATGGCAGTCAACAGAGATAACCATCTCATGAGTGGAGAGATGAACACTTACCATGTGTAAGTATGGCACAGGTCTTGTATCAGCTCCTCAGGGTTAAAAGAGAGTTTATCCTGGTGTCTTTGTTCAGGATATTAGATATATTGCTTTGGGATAGTTAGTCTAAAAATAACATGTTGTCTGAAATTCAGAGACCCTGTGACTGGGACATCCCCCGAGGCAGGAAGATTCCCATGTAACAATTCATGCTGAATCTGAAAGAATTTCTTGACACTGCCATGAGTTTTCTCTCTGCGATTATTTCCACTGACAACATTTCAGGGTCTCAGATTTTTACATAATGGAAGTGACAGGATAATAAACTGACTTTGGCAATTACCAGTATAATATTCAATTTACTGTGAGCAGGAGGGCTGTGATTACTGATCTCTCTCATAACTAAACCATTTCCCCTCACTGTGCTGACAGGGTGCTGAGCTGTGATGTACTTGTCCTGATTGCTGCCTCTGATCTACAGTTTCTCAAGAGCTCACAGGAAGTCTATACAATAGCCAAGAACTAAATGTAGCTTCAAGACATCTGGACCATCCATCCTCTCCTGGATGAGAGCACTTATGACTGCCCACCTCAAGTGTTCCAAAAACATGACTACAGCATCCTCAAAATTGCCAAAGTGGCTGAGATGGGACATACTTCAGAATTTAACATTTCTGAACTGATCTGAGACATAGTTTCTCTCATTTTCAGTTTCTAGCCACCAGAGTTCAGGAATATCTCCTTTCTGTATTTTTGTGGTAGTTGCAAAGCCAATTCTTTTCTTTTCCTTTCTTTTTCTTATTGAAAGTCAAAATGCTTTATCCTGATTTTAAATTCCAACTGACAGTTCACTTGAAACTAGACAAAACTGTGAGGCAAACAGTGAGAGAAATCAAATCACAGGATAGCTGAATGTCTGCTAAATACTATGAAGACTATGACACCCTCATTATATGGGAGTCCTTGAAATGACTAGCCAGCTCATATTGCTCCCTCTTATCCCTGAAAAAATTATACAAAAGAGCTACTGAAAATGTTCCAGTCTATTCATTGCTACCTGGGAGCTAATTAAAAAAAAAATTATATTTGTGTTTTCTTCATGCTCCAGTTATACTGCAATTCATTACCAGTCCCGTGCCATGCCAGGCCCTGACTTCAGTCCACATGTTGCAATTTTGTTCCCTGGTGACGTAATGTCATCTCGTGTGCATGCTGAGATATCTCAACTCACAGTCTCTTTGAAAGTCATCACTAAGTGACCCTGATATTCTTTTGCAATTTGTAACTCCTGATTCAATTTGTATGTTGGTGGGACTGTTTCTCATCTCTGTCTTCAAGCTAAAGATGAGCTAAGAATACAAGACTGAAGTTCAGAACTGCAGCCAGTTGTTTGCTACTCTGTGAGAGTGTACCTGAAATGAATCATCATGTGCTAAAAACATTATCTCCATTGCAAATCAGAAGGAAATTACAGCACTTAAAACCAAAGCATAAAAAACCCCCTAGTCTCATAAGAACAATGAAGGTAAACTATAAAATTCTATCTGTCCTGTTACTGCATTTCGTAACATCAAAAAGAAGAAATCATTTTCTCCTAGCGAAATCCTCTCCACCTGCACAGACAGGTTCCCCTTGAATTCTAGTTTACTACTGTTCACCTTACAGGAGGAGGAGAGCCGCTCCCATTTCTCAATAGTTGGACGTGGTCTCTGGGAACATTTTCCCTCACCAGCATAACATGATACAAACAATACTAAGAAGTTACCTCCTACTGCTGTCTGCATCATTTGAACTGAACTCAGTCCCGTATAAATATCCAGCTCCAACACTCATCTGTAAGCACAATATTACTCTCTGTAGCTTTCTTGTGGAAAAAAAAAAAATCTTATAGATCTACGGTGCTTAATCATTGATGTCCTTTACCCAGGATGAACAGAGTCCCTGTGTGAATCCTGCACCCTGCCCAGCCGTTTAAATCAAACTGCAAAGTAGGATTTTCTGCCTGGAGATGATTCAGTGGGTGCAGCACCTGCTGCAGTCACGGTGTGAAGTTTTCACACCCTGGGTCACCTCTCCATCCTGCACCACTTGCACCACTTGCATTTTTGGGACAGGACCATTAGTATAACTTGCACTATCTGTACTCTGCCTATTTAGCTTGTGCTTATTTTCTGTAGCAATAACCCCTAATACCTCTGGAGTACTACGCTGATTCACAAAGACTCCAAGTGTATCACCTCGGAATTAACCCATTTCTTCTGAAAGCATAAAATAAAGGATTCACAAAATATTTTCATAAGCTGTTAGAGGACAAAGTCTCTGAGGAAGATTAGACGAAGAGGAGTGACTGTTCTGACCTCCCAGTTAAGACCAACATGTTTCTTTCCGCAGCTGAGGCAGCTTCCACATGCTTCTGATTTCTAGTTAGAAAATGTACTTGATAAGTCCAGTCACTTTTCAACCCAGTACTTTAACTTTCCTACCTCGGCTCTGACAGCTGCATCACAGGGATTCCTCTACCTGTGGCCTCAATCTGGCAGGACAAATCCTCTAAGAGAAATTACTGTCTCCTGGAAGAAAGAACCTGTCAGCTTGAAACTCACTCAAAGTAATTTCTCACTGGAACACACAGCTTAAGTTCACCTCTGCAGTTGAGGAACACTATTGCAAACACTCAGCACCTGTGAGGCCAAATATGTCAAACCAGACCTGACACCATCACTCTTCACCCCATCTACATTAATGAGCCTGAACATGCTCTCCAGCAGCAAAGGTCAGCTCTTGTGATGTGGAATTAGCTAGTACCTGTGTAGGCTGCCACAATTTCAGAGGGCAGTATTGTCCCAGAGACCTCCCTACTCAGGTCTTCAGGGTCATGTGAGATTCAGTGGACTCCAAGAGTTTTGCTCTTTCATGTAGCATTAAGTAGTTTTGGAGAGATCACATCACTGCAAGTCTGTTGCCTCTGTTGTCTAAGGACCAGGGAGATGTACGCCTCCACTTGCAGTATCTCAGAGCAAATCCCCTTTCTTGGTGCTTGGGCTTTCAGGCATGCCAGAGGAGGCAGATACCCTCACTGATCATCTGATTGTCTACGGGAGCAGGGTAAGGGTGTTAGCTTCAGCTGCAGGATTTAGGGGCTGCCATAAAACAAATAAATACTAATGGTGGGCCAGGCTGGGAGCTTGGTGAAGTTCTGTGTGGTCACACAATAACTCATTGGTTTAAGGTGGAAGGTGTTGGAAAACCTGTGCCACTATGGTCCTTCTCTCCCATCACTTGGCTCCTGTCTCAATCTTTTGTGAAGCAGAGTCACTGAAAGGGGTGTTAGCAGTAAGGAAAGGAGCTAGTACACCATTTTTCCTGACACCTCATCCTGACCAGGTATTCCTCCCACACATGGGGAATTCTGTAGAAGAAGTGCTGCCATTAACAGTCAGGAAACAAGAGCTTTTGTAAAACCTTCTGGCACTGACCTCCAACTGAGGAGCAAATGGACACACTGACAACCTAAAAAGGAATTATTTTACCCAAGGGTGTCTTCAGTCTCAGTCTGAGAAGGGGAATGCCACAAAAAGTGGATGCCAGACTACAGGAGACCCATAAAGGAATTTCTTCCTTTCTAGTATGCCCACCAGCTCCACAGCCTAGCTGCATATAGCATTGGAGTCTGGTGATGACATGCAGCATCTGCAGGGCAGCAGGATGAGTGGTAGTGATCTTATCTGGGTGCTCTCCTCTCCAGTGCCCACAGTGCACATCAGGGAGTGCCAGAAATATTTGAGTCTGACCCATGATTACTAATTGGCATAAAGGTTAGTTAGGAGTACAGTGGAAAATAATTAGCTCAAGTCTGTCAAGAGCTTTTGTATGATAAGACAGAAACCAGTTACATGAAGTGTTTATGAAACAAATGTTGGAGTGGAACATCACCTAAGTATAGAGGAGACCGCAGAAGTGGTGGAGCGACAGTAGGTATATGAAAAGGGCTAATTGATCCATTGAGGAGGAGCAGGCTGTTTTCGGTTTAATTTTTTTTTGTGTGTGTGTGCCAAGCTCCACCAACATGTGTTGTCTACAGGCAAAGGTGTAACATCAGATTTCAGGATAAGCTGGACTTCATCCCAGGCTTGTGAAACACAGATCCCATGGATCTTGAGGTTGTGTTTAAAAACACAGCCAAGATAAAGTTGGGTGCACAGGACAGTGAGGAATGTTAGAGGACATATGTAGAAGTGGCATTCTCTGAAGCCAAGATTTGATGTGTAAGTCAGGGAAAAATATAGAAACTCTGTGACCAAATGACCTGGTGTGACTGTACTTGCAACAAAGTGAGAGGAAGTCATGGAATGGAGAATTTTTTAGCCAAATTGAAGTGAACAAAAACTCCAGTAAGCAGGCAATTGCATGTGCTGAGGAAGATGGGAAGTCAGTATGCAGACAGAAAAAGCAAGTCACAGAATCTGCTGCACTTGGTTGGAAAGGTCGCTTTTTCCTGGATTTGATCCAGGGAAGATGGAAATCTAAGGAAATCCTTAGATACATTTACTAATACATTAGTAAAAAATTGTCAGTCTTCCACAGAGACCTCACAGTCAGATAGCACCTCTATCTGCTGCTCATATTCAGTTTTCCAGGGGAAAGATCACATTGCTATGAGAAAAGGCTAGGTAAACACCACTTTCTAATTCTCATTAGCATACACTAGCATATGAAGTTGTATTAGTTTTCTGATACTTCAGATGCTTTTGGGTGTTAAAAACAAAATACTGAGCTAAAAGGATATCAGTATGAGTGCAAAGTTAAGCGCTTAAAAGGTGCAATATATCTTATTTACACTGTGCTGAAGTATTTCAATCGCATGGTGTCACACTAGTTTTCCTGGGAAACTCCAGCTTCTTTGAAAGCACAGGCAAGTTGCTGCTCAGTCAACAAAGAGCTATCTAGTGTTTGTTTATCTTTCTTGTTCAACAGCATACTGGTTTACAGTGCTTCATTATGATATGACATCCTTAAGAAGTCACAGAGTACCTGGGGAATTACTGAAAGAAAGAAAGGACATCCTTTTCTTACCTATGGTTCTCTAAATATTATTTACTGACAATTAACAAAAGAATCTGAAGATACTTCTCAGTGTTTTGAGGCCTTACCTCACATCTTAAATTATAATCCCTCTACACATAATAAAAGATTCAAAATGAGCACATAATCTAAATAGATAACAGACAAAATGTGTGGGAGAAGATATTCTGTTATCCATGTTTTGTAAACAGGGTAACAAAGGCACAGTGTGTTTGGATGTATAAATTTGCCTAAACTTCTTATACAAGTCTGTTGACAGAGCTAGAACTGAGCTCACACAACTTAAATCGTACTTCAGTGATAATGGGATAATTGATGCTAATGGAAATTTTCAAAATGTCTACATATAAGTAAGACTTTCTCAGAAATCCCACTGTCCTCAGAATGGAGGACAAGGTCACAACAGTAACACTATTTATGAGAATGCGGCATCATTTTACTTTGAGCAATCTCATTGCATAAGCTGCTGAATCATGGATCTTATCTTGTAATTCAATATCAATTCGGGATCAAAGGTGATACTTAGAGAAATTAAATGAGCACTTCAAAGGACAGAAGGTGAGGTCTTGCACATACATGCAGTATTTCAGAGCTGTCAAAAGGAATAGAAATTAATTTGACCTTTTTTTTGCTGTCCTATAATATTTTTTCTATTCTCTGCAACCCAATATTACAGACCATGTGAGCTGAACACTTCTCTCCACTGGACTGGAAAATTTGCAGTGGTGACATCCAGGTTCTTGAAACACCAAAGTGAGTGGAATACAAAGAGATGATGAGAAATTTTATCTGTAGGGTATTATGGCTTCAGCAAACTTCATCCTTATCTCCCAAAAAGGAAAGAAAAGGCAAAATAAGAGATGGAAGAAGAGTCTGGTAGAGGCATATGTGAAACTGTAGTTATTAGTGATGTGCCAAGTTCATAAGACACATGTAGGAATGGCAGGAGAAAATTCTCCAGAGAAAAGCCCCTATGAATACAGACCACTGGATAAGGGCTGGCCAAATACCACACATTTTCAGAGCACTTTACATGTAAGCTGTAACATATCATGTACTACAGTCCCCAAAAAATTTCTGTTAAATGTCTTTCTCTTGGGGGCCAGAGTCAGAAACATCAGAACAACATGGCTGAACTTATGATGCTCAGATGCTTGGATGCTAGGATATGTACACTAGATTCCTCACTGAACTTCTGAGATGTGGCAGGGCTCTTTAGAGCAACGAATTTAGAGGGATTGATGGGTAAGGATTTCAGTGCTGTATTCTATGCATTTGTCACAGACATGGGGTATAACATCTTTGTATTAAAACTGGTGTTAAGATATTTTCACACTTATGACATAGACAACATGTCAGATAAGAAATGTGAAAAAAAACCCCAAACCAAACACCAAACAAAGGTCTGAGATAGTAAACAGATATTCTGTGCCAGAAATTTCCTTTGACTGTGATCTCTTAGCTAGTATGTCTTACAGTGTTTTACATTTGTGCAGCAGCTACCGCAAGCAAAGGCTGACACAGTAATTTGAGAAATGTGTAATGTCAATAAGAAAATCTGGTACTTACAAAAATCTGCCTGACGAGCATTTTTCAACTTTATGATTCTTACAGTGAGCAAGGAGTAAGGTGTCATTTCTTCCTGCTGAAAAAAATAACAAAGGTAATCTATGTCAAAGTTTTGAATATGTGTATTGATTACAATGACAACCAAACACTGAAAAGAACACAGGTTCTGCCAAAGCTGTCTCTTCCAGCTGGCATCACAGTGAAAGTGCAATAGACAGCAAAACACACTTTATCCACAAATTTCATTGACCCCTAAAGCCTGTAGCTATCTAAGCATAGAAACAGAAAGTGTGGAAGAAGATAATGAATAGGAAAGTGGAAACAGTATATAAGCTGTGAAAGTTCAGTAAGCCAACTGTATTAAATCATACACATGACCACCAGCATCCAACATGAACACAAAATTCAGTGATTCTACAAATAAGAGATGTTTCAAATTTGGTTGGCTATTGACCATCACCCTGTGTTGTGCTGTAGGTAGAATCAAGGCCTATCCAAACTTTTTACTTTTAATACAATGTTTGAATAAATGGAGAGATGAAAAAAAGATTGGTCTTTTTACATTTTTTTGCTTGTTCTTAAGAGAATAATTTTCATGATGGAGAAGTGTCTAAGGATGAATGTTAGCACCCTAGGAAATGACTCAGGACATACAGAATACACACCTTTAAACAAACACTCTTAGATTGCTTTGTGGGAACAAAAGTTCTCCTTACCAAATTCATAGGCATGGAGTAGTATGTTGAAGTAGAGTTTTGACTACAGTCCTTAATTTCAAAGAAGGCTATCTCCAATTCTTTATTGAAGGTGCAGGCCTGATCACCTGTGTCTGTAGAAGTTGTGACAATCATGTGTGTTTTATGGATTTTACATCTTCAGAGAACATGCCCAGCATGTCCATTAGCAGCAGCTAGAGCAAGCAGGGTATTGGCAGAAAGGTGTGGAAAATAGGCAAAGCTTAGTATGGCTGCAACACAGATGGCTGTATTGATTTCCTGACTGTGGGAACAGCTGTGAAAAATTTATCAAAATAGCTGATGTTCACAGAAAGGGAAGAGCGTTGCACTACTATTGTACACATGAGACGGAAAGAAAAGGGTAAATCAGCAGTGGGGATGGCTATGGTTACCTGTATCACTGTTTAGGGACATAAGCAGGTGGCAACAAGGAATTTCAGAAATTTCAGACTATTGAGTAAGAAGTTCCCAAGCTCATGTATGATTGTAGTAGGAACAGGTCTTATTAGACAGAAGGGGTAACAAAGAATGACTGCAGTGAATGTCAGAGGAAGTTCTGCACAGGAAAGAAAATGTAAACTTTGTCATATCCTGAGGTTGGACTGCTACTGCTACATGAAGAGCATTGATCTGTCTACAAATATGTTATCAGCAGATTCAGAATTGGGTATTGCCAATAAAAGGAGAAGGTATAAATAGTATATCTATAAATAATATAGCATATATGTGAAAAAGTCACCTTGAGATAGTGAGGCTATGAAATAATAATGAATTTTTTTAAGGACTTCTGAGCAAGGCAATAATCAAAACAAAATGTTATGGCATTAAAATGAGGCAGATTTGGGAACAGAGAAGTGTTGGTTTGCAGTTCTAGTAGCAAGGGTCTGTGGAAGTTAAAAGATTATGAAACTTATTATGATGACACTTGTGGATTTGCAAAAATATTTTCAGCCAAATAATACTGAAGGTACAGTACATGTTGGGGTCAAGCAATAGATGGCCACTTCAGTGGAGGCCTCATAGTAGCCACTGATATTCAGAAAGAGCTCAAGGAGAAATGGACATAATGACAGAAGACAAATAGCCCAGCAATTCTTAGTAAATCACGTCACAAAATGCCAGCAAAAAGGTGGCCAAAGAAAGAAGCTGTTGTGAAAGCTAATGAACAAAATTCTGAAAAGATTATCTGAAGCAAATGAAGGAGTGCTGGTGGAAATGATAAAATAATTGGGAGATGTTACCTATGTTCTGAGAAGCTTCAATTAAAAAAACTGGGAGAAACTCTTGAGTGAAATAAGACACAGCACATACAGAGGTGCTGCTACTGTGACAAAAGTCAGACTGCTAAAAAGGTCAAAGTACAAGAAACCAATGAGACAAGACAGTACATCAGCTGGAGTGTGTAAGGCATTCGACCATGTGGAATTCATCATGACAAAATTTGGCTTAGCCTCCCAAAGAATTTTCATCTTTATAAGGAAAGGCATGAAGGTCAGAGAAGGAAACTGGAAAAAAAAATGCAGTAATTCTCAGGCTATGAAGGTATTCAATGAAGTGGCAAGATTGAATTTTTATAAAATGCTGGATAACTGAAAGGCATATTAAATAGAAGTTACCCAGTGCCTAAAATAAACAGAAAGCTTTGCCCATGAGTTCAAGCAAGGAATTGTAATGTCAGAGTGTTTTCAATGAGTTGACTAGTTAAAATGCTAATACTTTTTGCTGCAAGGTACAGAAGCAGGACACTCAAAACAACCAGAGGGCTTAGTACCAAACAAATTCATTCTCTTTATCAGGCTACAGGGAGTAGAATATCTTGTCTTCTAGGTAGGTGCATTCCAAAACTAATAGAGAAATCAATCACTGTTGCTCAAAGTCGTATGTAGAGCACAGGATATTTTATAAGGCTGTGTTCTAAACAGAGGAAGTAACATCTCAGCATCACCAGGGCACGGGCTCCAGCTCCACACTATTTTTTCTGTTATTATTGTTAGACCATTCCTCTTCCATTGACAAGGAACAATGCCATGTCTTCTTACCTCAAACTGTTTTGTTATTAAAAGAACAAACAATCATTATGTTTGTCCTTTTGTTTCTATAACTTTCTCAAAAGTAGTACTCAAACTAGGGAAACACATAAAAACTTCAGCAGATGTATTTCAGGAGAAATAAAGGAAAGGTTTAAAGATTTAGTATTGGTGATCTCTTAGCCTTCTTTAATGCCACCAGTACTTCAGCCAGTATTTTGGAACATGTGTTTTTAAAGATTGCCAGAGATGTGTATGAACTACTATGGCTTTTTAAATAGAAAAACAGAAACAGAAACAAATGTGTGTTCTGTGAAGATGCACTTTTACCAAGCACTGTTTGTGCTCTTGTACCAGAGTGCCACTGCAGCACACTGGAGTAAAGGTTATGGGATGAACTCATCACAAGAATCTCATACTTTGAATGCAAATGAAGACAAAATAATAAAAGAGTATGAGAGGGCTCTATGAAGAAGGGAAAAAACACAAACACAACCAAACAAAAAAACCCAACAAAACACTAGAAGGTATCCAGTGTCTTTATGAAGAATAGTAAAATATGACACAGATTAGACAGTCAAATATTATGCAAGGCTTCAAACACTTCATTTTTATGGAATCACAGTGAGAAAGTGGATACGTATATTTGGTGTCACAGGAAGATGCCTTTGTGCAAAAAGTAGGAATTTATTTAAATTTTAGGTGTTTGACAAGGGAACAATAGAGCAGAGAACCCAATCAGCCCTATTGTACAGATTAGAAATTCAATTGAATGAGAAGCAATAATTATTTCACACCTCCAGGATGGGAATTCTAAGCAGGTGCTGCGTAAGAGAAAATCCAGTCTGAGCTGTGCATGTAAACTCTGTACTAGGAGGAAATCTCACTGTAATGCCCAAGAGAGTCCTGTGAGTGCAAGATACTGGCAATGCCAGTCAGAGCACACCCAGCATTCAGTCATGGAATGAAGACCACAGGAGAGAGAACAAAAAAAGTGACTCAAGGAATTAAGAACAGAGGAAAGAGCTAGTGATGGGAACATGAAAAATACATTCAGTGTGTTTTGTGGCAGAGAATATGTAGTTAGGCAAGTCATAGCTGATTTTTCTTGCACCTGAGGCTTGCTGCCTGAGTCTATTCATTGGGTGAGCATGGTTTATTAGCAAAGTCCCTTCTGCTATTAGCCTGCCCCCAAGAACATAATTAATTTAAATTTGAAGGAATAATGAAAATACTAGTTTTATCTTCATGTCCTCTGCAATTTTACTACTTAGAAAAGGTTTTCCACAGCACACAGAACTAGTCTGTACCCTGAAATGTCATCCTCCACCCCTCAGCATAATACTCAGATGGCCATATTACCCAAATCAAAGTTCTTCAGAAGCAAACAAACAAACAACTCTGTTCTAGAAAACATTTTCATCCCCTCCTTAGTGCATCAAATGAGGAACAATGTTCATTGATCATAATCATAATAATTTGAGACACCAATGCCTTCGAAAAGAGCTAACTATTAAGCAAACTATGAACTATAAAGAAAATCTCTGATATATCCTCCTTAGAGAAGGCAGTTAATGGAAAATTAGTTTCTATAATACTTTTCTGATGGCCAAATGCCAGACATGAAAAATACTGCAGATAATTCAAAGAGCAAAATAACATCATATAACTGAAACTCAAGTCCCTTGTGCCATCAGTGAAAGTCATACAACTAATCGTTTCTTCCCTCTAGTCATTGCAATAATACATTGAACAATGCCAGTAAACTTAATAGCAAGTGTGCTGCCTCTGTTGATTATCCTTTTTGTCACATTAAAAATCCATACCAAGCCATGACCAATTCCTGATGCCTAGAATTACCAAATATTTGAGAATCCACAGTACACAAATGAGGAAATCCTCTTGCAGTTCCCGCTAACAAAGATAAATCTGTACACCCTGAACCTCTGAACTTACCCCTGCAATGGCAGAGTGATGGGCACACTGAGCAGTCTCCCTTAGACTCACTGTTACCCCTGCAAAAGGCAACCTTACATGACACAGTATTATAGTTTCAAAACCTTTCATGAAATTTTTTTTCTCCCTTACCAACACAGAGGTTTGGGAGCTGAAGCCCACCCCCTACTACTTGATCCTAGAACCAGCTAACAAAGGAATGGCTGATAGCTTTGCATTCCCACTTAATGGCTAGGGGGGACAGGTGGGAAGTGGGGTTGGGAGAGAGAGCTTTTTTGCTGTTTTTTTGCCACACTTCTCCAGCTGCAATGTAGGTGCCAACAATTGTTTGCTGGGCTGGTGGAAGTTGGCTCAGGCCCCCAACTCTGCTTGCCCTGTGCCATTCTTCAGAGAGAACAGTCATCACTACCTGGATTTGCTACAGACTCCTTGAGGGCCGACACCACCTGCAGAGGAGCTGCTAACCTCCCACCCTACCAACACTTTCGGACAAAGGATGGTAGGAGAGGGTCTTTACACTGCCCACAGGAGAAGTTTCATCATCTCTTTGTGGTTGCCACTCCTATGGGAGTTTTTCAGAACCAGCACCTCTCCCTGGTCCCATCTGTGCCTCGCTGGTGTTTGTGAGTGACCTTTGTGGCCGCTGCCTCCCGAGGCATGGCATTGCCTCCCACTGTCTGCAAATAGGACTGCACCCAGGGGGCAGGGATAGGGCTGCATCTGTTTGAAAGTTTTGGTTATGGTGCTGTTGTTTGGTTTGGGTTTGGGTTGGTTTTATATATATATATATATATTTGTAGTAAAGAACTGTTATCCTTTTCTATACATTTTCTGATTAAAGTTTCTTAATTTCAAAGGTTGTGGTGGTTTTTGGGAAGAGGTCCCCCTCCTAGTCCAGATAGACATCTTAGTTTTCTTTTAAACTGAGACACAGTTCAATCACAGATGCTTTGTTTTTTTCAAGAAAGAAGGGTGACAAGGCCCTAAGTAATGGCTTATTCTAGTTTTGCAGCAAAGTGTTAAGGAATATGTATCACTTAATGTTTATCAGCTATATAAATCAAAAACTGATTTAAATTCTCCTAGTTCTCTGGTGTCTGATTTTATGTCCAGCAGAATACTTGGGTGAAACTCTTTACTGTATGTTAATACTACTAACCTTGAGGTGAGATTATGCTTCCTAGTTTCTTGCTCTTTGCACTACTGTTTATCTTTTTTCAGTGCATCCACAGGTGATAAGTCAACATTTATTTTTTTAAACCTTTTGATTTTTTGAAAGAAGTAGTTATTCTGTATAAGACAATTAACTAACAAATAATATCCAGTGGTAAATTTTCTAGTTTGTGCTGCCTTTCTCACAAATATTTATGATCTTCCTTTGGTATGTTTCATCTTTCCTGTATTCAGGTGTAAGCTGCTTTAAGGCAAATTGTCAGTTCAGGAGTCCCTGAAAAAACTGGAGATATGTTCTGTTGATGCTCCTATCCATTTTAAAATATGAAAGTATTTTCACAAGCTTGGCACATTTTCCTGAAAAATTAGCAGTGGGAAGCATTTGGCTTCGCACTATATGTAGGAGACACAGCTAATCTCTGTGCACAGCCTCAGGAATGTTTTTCTAAACCAAATCCAGTAAATATTCAGTTTATCAGACAGCTAAGCAAAATCTTCTCAAACTGAAGCAAGTACTTGGGCAAATGTTTGAACATTCCCGTTAAGGACAGCTTTATACCTGTTTACTTCTTCTGGGTCTCAAGGTCTGCTACAAGCATGGTATCCTTTCTAATAGCTCTCTACTAATGATTATCCGCCCGTCGAAAATGGCAAGCTATGACTTGCAAAAATCCAGGCAATTACTAAAGGCAACCCAGGAAACACAATGCCAGGAAGAGGCAGAAATTGGCCAGCTCAGACAAGTCTGTGCCTTTAATGCTAGTTTTCTTCCGAGATCTATTCCATGGTAGAGAAGACATATTCAAAGCCAGGAGGCAAATAAAGAGTGTCTGAGAATGTCTTTGTTGTTAAACACCCGCAGATAGCAAACAGAACTTTCAGAAGTTCACTTAGTAGGGAGAAATGAGGCCACAAATAATGAATTAAAGCTGTGGAAAAGGTCCCATAGCCCCTATATACAGGAATTTATGGCTCCAGATGTTCTTTTTCTATGTTCCTTCATATTCATTCAAAAACATATGTTGGATTATAACAGTCTTGGTGTAAATATAACTATGTTAGTGGTAAAGAAGGGTTGGGTGCTTTTAGCCATGGATATTCTAAAGCAAAACACAACTTCAGTATGAATACATTAAATCATTACAAAACTGCTAAGGAGATTGGGTCACTGTTTTCCCCAATAGCTGCTTTTCCTGCTTAAGTACATTCCCTTGCTGAACTTTAGCACACAGACACACACACATAGAGCAAATTACTGACACCTAAATGCCATGTCAGTTTTGGTTATGCTACTTTGCCATTTACATCAAGTTTCACACCCCCCTGGTAGTTTGTCACCCTTCTGTACACTAATACCCATCTGTAGGAGCTGCTAGAATGCTGCTAACAAGAGATCAGTTTGATCAATCAGTTTGATAAGGTTGTGACATACATAGTCTAAACAATGTTTGTAGTTTTCTATTGATTTGGAAGTCTGGTTGAACAAACAAAAAATTAAACGTACAGGTTTCCTATGAGCTACAGACATTTGAATCACATACCATTTAAGAGGTCATCAAAAGGAAGTTTTCTTTTTGTTTGGAGTACCCAGGTTTTGCTTTGAGACACTTTGACACAATGCCAGCTGCAAGTTAACCAGGAGCAGAGACAAATATCATCACTGATACAGCTGCTATGTGTTTGATGCAATTAATCTCCATCACAGGCCCTGCAAAGGTTGCTAGAGTTGTTCTTTTGTGATGAGGTGCACAGTGATCAAAGTGGGTGTTTTTTCTGGAATCTGGCTTTAATGTCCAGAACCCAAAGAATCACCAACAACCATGCTCTGACTTTCCAACTCTGGCAATATTCTCTACTTGTTCTGGGCTAAAGCTCCATTAAATCAATAGAGATCAATAACATTAAAAGAATGCCAAAGTCAGTCCCATTTTAACAGTAAATTGAAAACATTTTCAGTAAGGATTTTCTCTAAGAAACAAACCCATGAAAATAACAGTGTTAATAGATAAAGGAATGGAATAAAAAAATAATGGAATGCAGATATTGCATGAAAAGAAAATATTCTTTCATTAAATGTTACTATTTCTAAATAAACACGTGAATCTTTAATAACAAAATTTGAGAGGGGGGGGGAAGATCCTACCCTTCTGAAAAAAATATTGATTTAGTCACACATATTTTTAGTTTGTTGAAGTTGGTACCTTAGCATCATTACTTGGAGCTATATAGTGCATCATCCGTTTTCTTCCTTCATTTTCCAAGAGGCTTGATTTGCTGCTTGAATGCTGCTGAGAGAGGAAGAATAAGGGACAAAAAAAGAGAGTAAAGATCAATTTTTCTACTTATTTTAGTTCCTCAGTGTGGAATTGCAGAGTAGACCAGGCAATTAACATTTCCTTGTTGTGATGAATAAAATGAATGTGCCAGGAAAGTGGCAGCAGTTTCTGTGCTATATGGAAAGAAAATTACTCCATTCCTGGTAGTTGCCAATATCCAAGAAAGGACAATGTTGCTTTCCTGGAGATTTATGTCCTACATCTAACAGTGGGCTTGAACTGTTGTAGTTCAGGGGCAAATCTGAATCAAAAACTCGGAGACTCCTGCCTGGCTTATTCAGTTTTCCACTTACCTGAGGTAAGGCAGAGATTGATGCCATGGAGATTGCTGCTACATAAAAGCAGCTGCTGTGAATGACACCTTGCTATTAGGCTCCACTGTTGCCAGTGTCTCCTAAAACAAATTTACACTCTTGAAGACTGTCAGAAGTTGCTGAACAGGTGTTTTATTACGTTGAGTCAGAGCTCCACCCCTACATGATTTCTGAAACAGGAAAATTTCCCACCCACATTATTTGTTCAAAGAGTAGGTCTGCTGTAGGGTATGAACGTTCATATCTGTAGGCCTTGTGACTGAGCAGAGTGAGCTGAGAGACCAGATTGTTCCTACCTGGGGGCTCATGGAAATGCAATAGCAGCAATAACCTGATTGATTATATGATAGAGATCATCTATGAGAAACAGCCTTACAGTGATGTTCTAAAAGTGAGGCTAATAATACCCTAATAAACACATCCACTTTGCAAAGACCCTGAATTCCATGTATGATTGCATCCATAATGGAATATAAAATTAAAAAACCAGCTGTGGGGATGATCATTAGAAAGAAGACATTTAAGTCTGAAGATATTAAGAATTCTTCCGAAGGAACATTTTTTCCCCGAAAAATGCTATCGCATAATGGTTTCTGTGTACACACATGTTTTTATTGCAGTATTCTACTTCAAAGGAAGTGAAAGAGGACTTGATAAGTCACATTTTTGTGATCCCTAAGATACAGTGCATCATTTTTCCATTTGAAACGTTTTAGCTATTTCTGGGCTTCACATTTAATACAGAATACATTTTAGCAACTTCAAATGAGATTCAAACATTTCACCTTGAAAAATCCTGAAACATTTCAACAAACTATAATGTCATTATCTGATGCATCCAGATTTCTGAGCAACTTCATTCAAATCACCAGCTGGTTGGGCACTGTTAGCAGATTATTGGAATTTACTGGACTGACCCTGTACATTTTTCAATCTCATGAGGATCTTCCTATGTTCAGCACACCTCTAGGAAGCTCAGTGATTAAATTTTCTAATCTATTTTGCAAGCATTAGTAGGCACACATACATTTTTATTGAAAGATTAAAAGTAGTGCTTATGAAAGAACTTGACATTAATAGGATGACGAAGCATGAGGTTTCCTCTTACAGTCAGACATAAGTATGAAATCACAGCCACTCTGACTGTGGCAATGAGTTTTGTATAAGGACCTTGACAGACAGAAACTAGACACAAAACCCAATTACTTCTAGCAGTCTCATTACATACTTTCCTTATATGAACAGAGGAATCAGTATGAAATGCTGTTGTTACAAGAAGAACAAGTTAAGACAACCTAATGATCTTGCATGCAGCATTCCATCCTTCCAAAAGTTTGATTTTTTTAGGTTTAATTTTATATTCTCATTATCTTTTTTTTTCATTGTTGCTTAATGAAATAAGTGCATTTATTTTACCACAAAGGGCAAGCAAAAGATTTGCTTTGAACTTCCTTTCTCAACTTCATTGTATTGAAACTTTTTGATGGAAGAGGAATGGCTTAATTGAAGTCAGAATTGGATAATGTACAGCAATATGTTAAGGAGAGTCACAAGCCTCCCTCATGCTTTGCCTGTTGCTTTGCTTAATATGAGCATTTGTACTTCTGTAAAAACAACTTTAGAATCTGACTATTTTTTTCCTGTAAAAATGGTGACCAGAAACCATTTAAAGTAACTATACACACAGAAGCACACACATTTTCTATTTCTTCTGCTACAGCCCATCTGTAACCTTGGTTGAAGTGCTAGAAGACATACAACATCACAGCAGCGGTAACTGTGCCCCACAAAGGTTACCAGCTTAAGGTCTTGCTTCTATGGTGTATGCAAGCTAATGGATGTGAGATATTTGCATGACATTCTGTTTTCATTTACATTGTCATATTACATCTTTGGTTTTAAGACAAAAGGAAATGAGGTTGGAGAAGAAGCCTCCAGCATCCTTTAGGAAGCTGACTAAGTTGCTGGTTGCCTAACAACTAACTTTTCTTTCCTGGCTCAATCCTTCCCCATATGAAATACCTGTTCTTTAAGCTCAAATCAATGCAGTCAAAAGCACCTTTAACTCAAAGCTGACACTGGTACTGAACTTCCTAAGTTAGATCAAAGTTCAAAATTGCTTTTTGCTATGAAATACTATTCCTTTTGAGGCAAACGTCCTTTTCACAAGGCAGTCATTTAGGATACTCTTGATCATTATGTCATCTAAAAGTGAGACTTACAGTAGAAGCTGGCTGCTTGTGTTTCCTCTGTACTGAATGGAGGAAAAGAAAAGGATGGAAACTGCAAGTAGTGACTAAACTCCTCTATACTGGAATCTTCTGAAGGAGCCTAAATGTCCAGATCATACCTGACACCTAACTTCCGAATGTCTGAAGGTAGCTGAGGTGAATCCCATCCTGAGTAATCAGTATGTCCTCTTTAATCACTTGTTTCCAAAGTTACTGATGCTGAGGAACCTGACATTGAGGAACTTGGTTTTGTTGCTAGCAGGTGATTCACCCTATTGCAATGTGAAGCTGCAAAACACCCTTGGGCAAAAGCTCTTTTAGTATATAAATGAAAAATGCTCTCAGGGATTTATTCAAATAACAAAGAAGAAGTTTTACGATTATCAGGGTGGCAAAGAATGTAAAATTCAATGTGGCAAGTACCAGTACAAGTACAAACAGGTATAAACTCCAGGCCCTATTCCAGTTCAGGATCACCTAAGGCCCCTGTGATCATGGACAGCCTGACTTGGGACTGCTGGTCATAAAGCACAGGCTGTACTGTGGTAGCTCATGTCCAGGTGCAGTAAGGGAGAAATAGTAAGCTTCATAAGAATCTCAGACAAGTTTACAACAAATGGGGAATGCCAGAGGGAAAGATTGACAGGGCAGGCTGCAACAACTCTCTAAAGGTGATGCAGTCTTGACTTGTGGGGCAGAGCCACAGTCATCAAATAATACATTTAGTGCAGCTCAAGGAGCAGAGAAACTATGCTGGGCTACCCCCATATACCTACACTTATGGCAATTCTGGGGTCTGTCTGTCAGCTGGTGAGTTACTAGTGAGATGTAGTTAGCCTAAAATTGCTCTTCCTTGAACTGATTGTCATTTAAGGCTTTTGTCTGCAATGACTTCTTTTTTTTCCTGGACTACTCTGATGGTGCCTCAGACCACAATAAACGGACACTAAAACTACAACTGAGTTAGGCCACTTTTAACATTAATGTTCAAAGATATAGGTTGGATCAGATTTAATTATTCAAAGATTTATTGAAGTGACTAAGGACAAACAAAACATCGGGTAGATTGTGTGTTTTCTTTTGACTTTTCTGAATCATTCTTGGTGATCCCCCTCTTCAGGGAGAAGCTCTTACAGCTCCTCTGCAGCCTACAGACTCTTCTTTAAGTCTCATCCCTATATCCTGGGCCTTTGCACATCATGCCCTTCAGCACATCTTCCTCTCAGATTTTTCAGACCACCTTCCTGAACATAGGAGAAAGGGATAGCCCAGCTTTAAACCCCTTCTGGTTAATTCCTGATTAGTATCTTTACTAGAAACAGCCATTTTCTACTCTTCAGATATACAGGAAGATGAAGCTAAAGTGCATCAGTGTGATGCTTCAGGCATTAGAAGTAATATTGCAAAGTGCTCATCTGAACGAAAGCAAAAGTGTTAAAGCTCATGTCAGAAATCAAGAGATCATAACAATCCCCACAACACCAATGGCAACTATCATTCAGACAAATTATGTTTTAATATGGTAATGGCTGTGAAACTTTGCCTGTTCTCCATAGTTGCTGCTGGTGACCCATATGTCTGTTATTTGAATAAGATAAATATGTTTGTCATAATGAGAAGGATATACACAAATATATTAATCTGTAATTCAAATATAGGTTAATAGAATCTTTTAGGTTGGAAGAGAACTCTAAGATCATTAAGTCTAACCATTAACCTAACACTGCCAAGTCCACTACTAAATGATGAAGGCATTTGGACAGAAAAAGTGAAATAGATGGAGAAAATTTGGACCATAAAGTAAAATCAGCAGAAAAAGGGGAATTTCTGTCCATCTGGAGTACTATTTTGCTTTTATGAGGGCTCTGCATGCTCCTCCCCATGACAAATACAGTGTATAGATATTTATTGTTACATATATACTAACTATGCTCAAACTCAGAGCAAATGTAAATTCAGAAAATATTTCAAAAACATTTCAAGAAGTACTTAATGTCCTGGACAAATACTGACAGTAGCTCACATTTACAAGGTTATTACATCTGCTTATTCTTTCATAGAACATAATGTCTCTTCCCATCTGACTTGTAGAAGACCTGTGCATATGCACAAATACAATACTTTTTTATTATGGAGCTTAAGTATCATTAATCTTTCTTTGTAAGTCATGCTCTGCATGAATTCTAGTTCTTACCATCATCACCCTAGTCTCCCAGCAAACTAAAATACATAGGAACTGCTAAAGCAACTTATCCTGAAATAACTGGCTTCTGAAAATTTATAGCTGTAGTAAGGTAATGGTATCTTAGTGTCGTAATAAAATCAGCATGTGTTGGTGAGGTATATGTTTGAGTTCGCTATTCTTGTCTAACATATGTGGCATCATATGCTATCATCAACTTTAAATTTCCAGTGTTCCTTGCAGTTAGCTTTGAGGGATAAAGTACATTATAAGAATCTAGCTTATACATAAATCTGTTGGTCACTATAATGCATTTCCTGACTAGAGAGAACAAGGCAGTTTCCCAAGGGGACTGTTATTTGAGCATTCAAGGCAAGATCTAGTGGACTCCAATGCAGGTGACAGGTTTGCCACTGATTCTGACAGTTTCCTAAAGCCTTCCTCAGTGTTAAAAAGGATCCCTTTTACTTCCTCAGTGTAAAGCTGACTGTGACACTTTTCTGGGTGCATTGCCTTTTCAGCCAAAAGAGGTATAGATGGAGTGTTTCAGCAGACATCAGGAGACTGCTTTTCTCAACAAGGCAATGGCTCAGGATTTGTTATAATGACATTTCTAACTTTTCTGTAATTTTCTATGTTGCAAAACATGATAGATCCATGCACTCTGGGACCAGAGCCCACCTCTGATGCAAGAGAATTAAGTCCTTCTCTTTTAATTAACCAAGGGAGACAGAAACAGGTGAGAGGTTCTGCCCTAAAAGACACCGCTCCCAGCTCATCCACAAGCGGGGGCAGGTAGCTGTCTCTAGTATGAGAGCCCTGGTAAGAAAACACAAGTTATAGGAAAAGGACATCCTTAGGTAAGGCATACCCAGATGAAGAAATGCTGCCAGCCACTGTGGGCATTTCCAATCCCACTTACAGGCTGAAGAGGAAGAGGAAGCACAGGATTAGGCGATGTACTCACTGCAGCTCATCTTGCAGTGCTGAAATTCCTGATGTGTCTTCCCTGTATGAGAAAGGCTTGGCTGCTGTAGAAGCTCTTGCATCCAGTATCTCTCCACATGTGCTGAAGCTGTGTTTCTACTGCCATGCTGACTTCAAGCCTCGTGACCCATTGGGCAATCTGAAACCATGGCAGCCAATCTCGCCCTATATACAGCATGATTTTGCTGGGAATATGAAGTGACAGCCTTTCCAGGGAATCTGGTATGTTATGTCAGCAGTGCTTAACAAACCTGGGCTCTCTTGGGAGTCACATAGGCACCCTCAAAGCCACATTTTGTACTATCTGAGCTATCACTCATGCCTCAAGCCAGCTGCTCATGGGATATGGTCTCAGTGATCCTATATGCAGGACTCCACATGGATGCTAAAAAAAACCAATGCCATTTCTCAAGGAGTCCAAAATGCTTTACAGTTGCCTGTGGAGCCAAGTATAAGAGAATTTAGGGCTGGTAGGCAAAAGAGTCTCACTGTCATTCTATGTGCTCCCACTGAATAAAATACAAAACTGTATAGGAATCTAGTGTGGCCACTTACTCACAAAAGAGCTGATCACAAAGATTAAACTATGTCAACTGCTTCACATGGAAAGACTTTAAAGAAACAGTTGCAAAACATCTTGAGGAAATGTTTCAGTACATAAGGAAAGAAACATACTCTTGGAGATCGAGATAGGCAACTATGTAAGTACATCCTATTACATGCTAAATTAAATCACCATTGCAACATGATACTGTGCTAAAACTCACAGACATCAAAGACAAGAGTGACTCTAAGGTCAGGTCAAGAAAACACTGATTAAAGAAAGACAAACTTGTAGTGGCAAAACATTGCTGGATATCCATTATAATAAATGTAATGGAGGCACAAGTTACTAAAGCAGCTATTGTGTGCAACTCTCACATGGTTTTGATATTTTGACCCTATGTGATGTAACAACTAAAACCTACTCAGTTACCACATTGCACATCTATGACGTGAAAGGAAAATTAATCATTCCCTGTATTTCCACAAGTCCAAGACAATGGTAAGCTCAGACTGGGTGTTGGTAAATAAACTTTTGGGATTGACAAGGAGAAATCTTTATTGCTTTGGAGGCTCAACATTGCGGCTTCATGCTAAAAAAGAGTGGGAAAGGTCAGGGTGAGCTAAAAGATGTCTCTGAAAATGCAACTATTTGTTCCTGCTGCAGGTGAGGAAATCTCAGTGGTATGATACAAGCTTTTCCAATTTTAGTATTTTGGCTGAAAACCCAGCCTCTTTCAGAGGTCACAAGAAGGCACTAGCTGGATGTGAAATGCACTGTATATGGGAAATGGGAAATACAAAGCTTTCAACGTAAGACAAAACTTAAACAATATAGGAAACCCCCCCGTTTCTAAGATCAACATTAGTAAGTATATACATATGTATATGTGCAAATATAAAGGTAATGTATATGAGTAGAAAACAAAATGTTATCAGAGGTCTGGACTTAATACTTAATATAGAAAAAAATAATAACTAATTATGTAGCTAAAGTAGAAATGCTAATAAAAAGTTTTTATTCTATCTTTGGAAAGAAACCACCTTACGTGTTTCATCAATAAATAATATGAACTGCTTCACAACACATAGTCACACGACACTTATTAAGACAGAACAGAGATCATTCTTGCCAATTAGTGCCTTAAGTGTAGTCTATGATTCTTGACTGTCTATGGTTCAGCAATTTTAATTCTTGGGATTTTGCAGAAAGCTGAATGAAAGGGAATATTGTGCCAATTTTCAAAAGCAGCAAGAGGAATGTGGTAATATGCCAGTAGTTTGTTTACCCTGGCTGCCATTACCATAATGGGTGCAATATCTGATTAATTAAAAGTCAGTTATAAAATATTACCAGTCCTGGTTCTCTTGCTGTTCCTCAAAATGCAGTCTGGTAGTCATGCACACCAAGTGTTCCATTGTTCATGAAGTAGATGATAGCAATACCTATCTTAAATCAAGTGTCAGTTTCAAGTTGCACGCATTCTATTAATCTATGCTTCATACATTTTGTACAGCATTTTTTAATATGACTGTTTATATTACATATAGACTTCAGCATGCATAGCAATTGTACACTGAAAACTGCACTCCACCACACAAGGGAGTGCTTTCCCAAAAAAAGGTTGTTGATGTATAATTAGTTGGCCTTAGGACAGTAATTAACTAGTACAATTTACTGTCTGAACAGCAGGTGGTTCCACCCAGACAAATTCCATGTATGTATGTGTAATGTGCATTTGTGTGTGTATAAAAACACCAGGGGAGATTTGAAGTAAAAATTGTGTCTTTGCATGAAGGCAGGGACATACCTCACTGGCATATGAACTGAATGCTCAGGCATATGGTTCAGTAAACTTAAGAAACATGGGAAATAAAAGAACAGGAAAGCTTTTGGAAGTTTATATTAATAACTGTGTCTTGCTTTCTTCCTTTTTTTAAAAAAAAATCTATTTCTATCAAGCTTTGGGAAACTCTCACTTATATTTGGATTAAGCACAGAAATTCTTTACTTTTCTTATCTTAGTATATGTTATAGAGGTGATGACAGTGTGTTGTCAAAACTGATGTGTGTTGTCCTATGGATGCACATTTTCATCTTGCAAACCAGGGCACTGAATCTGTCTCTAGGTGATTGGAATGCAATAAAGCTGCAAAAGATGACAAAGCGATTACAGGATGTTCTACCAGTAAGGTGCGTGGGAGAGCAAAATGGTGATGCAAGGTAACTGCATGGAAAAGGTTTTCTGGGGTTAGTATTAGCCAGGGGTTCCCTGTAAGATAATGAACAATTTTGATACATCCTGAGCTGTCTCTGGAAGTCAGTCAGTAGGAAACAGTGTTTTTCAATATGAAGAAACAGATTTTGTTCTATCCTGCAATAGTAGGGTTTTTTACCAATAGTATATTGCACAAAGATAGTAAGATTTTGTTAGCAAAAATTGAAAAGAAAATACTAAGGTTAAGAATTTGTTTTCTAACTGATTTCAGAATTACTTCTCAGAGAGAAACATCACTGAAAAAAAGTTTTCTTCTGAGGAATTGTTAAGAATTTACCAGTCTCAAAGTCTATCAAACACTTTCATTAGAACTTTGGAAATAAACAAGGCACTCTGACTGGCCACTTTTGCCAAGATTGATGGAGTAATACTGAGGACAGGGCAACCATAGAGATCGATGTGACCTGCTTGATAAACTGGCCTGATTAGCCATGGTAAAATCTAATGCACTGAAGTGCAAAATTATGACTAAACAAATGACAAAGATATGTTACAATTTACTCCCCCTTATGAAAGGGAAGACTGTAGTGTGGAAAATACTAGCTCACCAGCTTATGGAAGACAAATAACTTGTCAGAAGTCTCTAAAGGCAAATGAGGACAACTGGGTTCTGTACAGAGAAACTGCAAACTCATTTATATGTGAGAATATAAAAATAACAAAGCAATATTATTCTCGGTGTATAGCAGTAGGGGGAAGGGTACTGAAGTCTACATTTGCTAAATGGACAATGAAGAATTGGAGGGAGTGCAAGAACAGAGATACATCTGGATATAGCAAATAAAAACATTTTCATAATCAGAACATGAAGGGTTAAATCCACTAGTTTGATGAAAAGAAGACTGCGATATAACATTGGTCTATTTTATAAAATTGATCCTAATGAAGAAACAGTCATTATGAAATGGCTTTTAAACTACTAGGAAAAGATGTAACACATGCTAATATCTGCCCTCTGGCCAAAATAAATGACGATGGAAACAAGGTGCATACTTATTGCTGGGACTACATCATGGCTGCATAAAATGTGGTCACTTCACCATTCCTGATATTTATAAAAGAAGAGGGATCTTTTTTCTTCAAGATAGACTTTGGTCAGCCACAGGTGATCAGGATTAAAATTTAAGTAACTGCATGACAGGTAACAGGTCTGGCATCTAACAACTCTGACAAGATGATGGTACTTCTGGAGTTATAAGTCATGAAAAGAAATAAGATGAATAATCTAATGCAAATACAAAATTGCATTTGCTATTTTGCTCTGTTCTTTCATGGAATAATCGGAGCGAACCAGAGATAAACAGTTCAAGAGCTCTGTACGGTCTTAAAAAATAAACTTATTAAAGAAGTGTAAGGTGGTAGGATCATTCAGTAAGCCAGACTGGGTAAGCCCAGAAAACTGTCAGTGTTTTGCTAAAGGCTTATCAGGTACTTCAAGCAAGGAGTGCAAAGGATGCAAACACCTAAATATCACTCCAGGCTTAGCTGTAGCATCCAACAGATTTGAAGGCCTTCTTCATGTTTCCTAAGATCTTCCAGCCTTATTTATTGCACTCCTTGCTGAACTTCCTCTTTGGGTTTCACATGTGAAAGGTATAAAAAGCATCCTTCAAGCTTGTTGAATCTTGAGATAGGCCTGACTTAGCAATACTATGCCCCAGAAAATGTCTAAAATGGGACATTTTTAAAACTACCACAGTGGTTTCAAAAAACCTACCCATTTGTGGGAGAGGGGGGCATCCTAGAAGAAAAGGCAAGCACAGAATCATAAGGGAGATACCCAGCTCCCCACTGGCATGTGAATGGCTGAAGCTGGAATCCTGGGTGATACTCTGTAAGGAGGTTACATCTGACATGCTTGTAGTTGTAAGAACCATCCTTTGTGATGTGCACATTCACTGTGCAAAGACAGTGAACCAGTCATGAGAAGATCAATCCAGCCTGACTACAAGAGCAATTCGCAGACTTTAATTCTGGAAGGATAAGTGCAAAATACAAAAGAACTGAGAGCCAGAACCCGTTTGTAATCCATAAACAACAACAACAAAACCAAAATCTTCTGAGATTCTACCCTGGACAAACCACACTGTTGTAGCTATGCTTTTTCAGCAGTACAGAACTAAAAGTGTGACTAAATCCAGAGAGCTCACTTTCAGGAACAAGGCAGGCATTTCACACACACCCCTCCCAGCCACTGACACTTATTCTTCTCAGTATTCTAAAACAGAGAGCTGCACAGAGTACTATTGTCCTTGGCTGGTGTGTCATTGGAGAAACACTGTGTTCTGCTCCCTCTGCCAGACTCTGATGATGCTATTTAAAGCTTCAGAGTGATGCAACTCAGCCAAACACACTGTGGATATCTTTATCTATTTGTTTGGAAAGTAGAGATAAAATTCTCCACATTAGCCTTGAAATGTGTCTGGCAAGCACAGGGGCCATGCCAGCAGCACCTCACCCTGCTATCAACACCTTGCCATGTAAACCAAATACTAGTACTGTACTCCAGATGCAAATATAAACTGGGAGAGGATTGGTTGGAGAGCAGCCCTGTAGACAGTGACCTGGGAGCACTGGTCAGCAAGACCAGTACAGGGCAGCATTCTGCCCTGGCATCATGGAATACATCAAACACAGCATTTCATATTCAATTCTATAATTTCTACATTCTAAAGAATACAAAATATGACCATAGATGGTTTTAGGAAGATACAAATTGTAGACGGTCTACTGTTACACATACTGAGAAACTCAACACAACCTAAGTTTCACCTTCCAATCTAGCCTTCTAAAAGTACTACAGCTAAAAAAACCCCAAACAAACAAAAGAGATAACTAATTTGGTCTGTGAAGTATTAGTGTGTTTTATGTTATTAATTCAACCTAGATCATGGATTACCTGCAGTGAACTTCATTAAAATAGGCTCATTCACATGCTTGGAGATATATACTCTTATGTACTCAAATGGATATGACTGTGTGATCCAGGTCTACATGTTTTTTAATTTTATGAGGCTATTTTTCTACTAATGTTGGGCTTGTTTTGGACTGTGCTTTTTTTTTGTTTGTTTGATTTGATTTTGGTGGGGTTTTTTGTTTATTTGTTTGGGTTAGTTTGTTTGGTTTTAAGGAACAAGTAAAGCATTTTAACCTACGGAACAAAACAGGTAGTGAGAGGCATGCAAGAGGCTGGAGAATCATCACTACAGGTGCAAGCAAACTGCTTTTCCTTCCTCCTGGGAACAGTGAGGAATCATTGATTAGACAATGTCTCATCATGGCATATTTGGTCCAAATGGGCAAATTTTGCCATGCATGTCCAGACCTGTGCTGGGTTCGATGAAGAGACAGCCTGAGACAAATAAGCTCAGGAGGCACAAATCAGAGCTGCAGGAACCTCCTGCAGCAGCTTGTCATCCAAAAAGTAAACCTTCTTGTATGGCAAACCTTCCTAGAACTTCCAAGGACCTCTTTAGCTCTGCACCACTCTCATCTTTTCAGATGAAACAAGACTCACAGCAACACTATAGTTAAAATAAATTTCTGCTATTTCAAGAGGAAAAATAACATTCTTGGAGCAGGATATTCTCCAGGATGAGGATGCCCGACTGCAAAACATAAAATCTTCCTTCTTGCACTAAGACCATGTAAAGCCCTTTCTCCCCCATGTGGGTGCTCCTAATTCTGCAGGTGCTGAGTTCATGCAAGACCCATCTAAAATCAAGAACAGACAGAGGTGATGAATTCAAGGACCTGCACATCCCCACTCTTGTTTTGAAGGGGTTCAAATCCGACACTGTCATTCTGTTCAGCTTATATTGCTAGTTACTATGATATTATTACTCACATCAGGAGTAGGAAGAGAGACAGCCAAGCAGCAGTGGGGAAGAACACAGAGGAACTTGGCAGTCAAGCATGGAAGAATATCATCAATAATCTTTTCTTTTCTTGGTTGATCTGGTACCCATGGCCCATGTCTCTTATACCTCTGTCTAAAACCTCCCTTGGAGGTGATCTGTGCCCACAGGATGGCATAGAATTGTAGAATCACAGAATATCTCAAGTTGGAAGGAAACCACAAGGATCACTGAAGTCCAACTCCTGGCCCTGCACAGGATCCCTCAAAGAATCACACCATGTGTCTGGGAGCATTGTCCAAACACATTTTGAACTCTGGCAGGCTTGGTGCCATAACCACCATCCCTGGGAAGCATGTTCCAGTATCAAACCACCCTCTAGGTGAACATCCCCTCTTCCTTTATGTCCTGTCACTAGTCACCAGAGAGAAGAGATCAGTGCCCGACCCTCTGTTTCCCCTTGTGAGAAAGCTGCAGACTGCTGTGAGGTCTCCCCTCAGTCTTCTCCAGGCTGAACAAGCCAAGTGACCTCAACCACTCCACTTATGGCTTCCCTTCAAGGCCCTTCGCCATCTTCATTGTCCTCCTTTGAACACTTTCTAGTAGCTTCATATCTTTCTTATATTGCGGCATCTGAAAGTGCACACAGGGCTCAAAGTGAGGCTGCCCCAGTGCAGAGTAGAGTGGGACAATCCCCTCCCTCAACTGGCTGGTGATGCTTTGCCTGATGCCTCCCAGGACACAGCTAGTCCTCCAGGCTGCCAGGGCACTGCTGACTCATATTCAGCTTGCCCTTGACCAGAAGTCTCAGTTCCCTTTCCATGGTGCTGCTTTCCGTATGGCATGTGCTTTTCTTTCTCTAAGAACTTGCCTGCAATGTGTCATGCTACTTTTCTCACCACCACCTTGCAAATGCAAAACACAAGCCAAGTTCATAAAGTATGTATTTAATGTGGTCTGCCTTGAACACTTTAAACTTAAACATTTAAAGCTCTTTTTCAAGGCAACTAGCACCTTGTTTATTATCATCTTAGCACCTTCTTCTTTGTGGCTGCCCATACTCTGTTCGCTATGAGGACTCATACTCCAGTATTGTAGCTGAATTGCAATGAAGTGCTGCAATGAAATTCTTTGGAGAAAAAAGTTTCTCTTCAGTCTCTTCTTTGTTCATCTGAGATTACCATGTAGGAAGGTTGAACAGAAATCTTTTGAAGCCTGCTGGCTAATAGTAAGAGATCTTCTGTCTCTTGGCAAGTTAAGGGACGTAAAAGCATCCTCCCTTGTCTGATATTATTTCTTTATCTTCCTTTTCCTTGCCACTGCTGTGCGCAAGGCCTGCATAATGAGGTCTTCGTTATTCAGGATGTTGTATTCAGCCAGCTGGACCAGGCGGTCATAAGCCTTCTCAGTGTATTGAATTGAATACGTTGAATAAGGGGAACAGCAGCCATAGAGGTCAACTTTGCCATCTTCCATCTCTGACTCTGAGCGCTTCTGACCTAAGAGGAGGAAGTGAGAATCGTTGAGAAAAGGGAGTTATTCTGCTCATAAACAAGAAAACTCTTAACTGAGGAGGGAAAGGAGATGTCTCTCCACAGAGAGTTCACAGTCTAAATTACTCATTTAGCTTTATTTAAAAAACAAAACAAAACAAAAAACAACTAAAAACCAAAAACAACACCCCAAATAATTCTTATTAAAATTGACAGCTCAGTCCCTGGCTCAGGTGAGTATCAGCTGCTTCACATGAGGGGAGAAAAATAGTGATTATTCCTCTTAGGTGTGTCTGCTCAAGGCTTACATAGATGCAACAAAGTTACCTGCAAACTAATTACCTGAAGTCTAAGGAGCAGACGGATTGCAACAGCACGGCCTTGGAATTAAATCTGACCTGGTAATAAATGTAAGTTTAAGCAACAGAGAGGATTGATGTATTAAAAAGAACCAACAGTGAAGTTTGAGAGTTGGAGTATTAAACACATTCCCTTGAATAGGCTGTCCATGTTTTTTAACATGTTTAATTACTTACCTGGTGCTTTGTAGTTTTGGAAGGTATCATTAATTAGTGGGAAAAATAATAGTACTGGTGCTCCTGGAGTCTCTGAACCATCAAAGAGGTAACACTCCTTCAGCTTTTTCTTGTCTTCTTCACTCCAGTCCACTCTGGGAAAAAGGATTCCCTGTTCAGAGCAGTATTTGCAGGTCTGGTCCAAAGCCTGGATCAAGGAACAGAGTAGTAATAAGACTTCAAATAGGATTTCAGGGCTCAGTGTTTCTTGGAGTCCAGCAACAAAGTGGATGTTTTCCAAATTTGTTATGTGAAAGCTCTGAAACCTCTTCTGGAAAGTACTGTATAATTGGAGAGGTTTTCGATTTTTCTGAGTCTTAGCATGATAAGGTTGTATTGTACAAGAAAAACAAATGAGAATATGTACAGCCTATAAATGATACATCACACTGCAGCATTAGGCTAAAAGTGTTAACAGTTAAGACTTTTAGTAGAAGCAATATAGAAAGCACCTAAGTGTTAAAAAATTAAGGTGTACACATGCTGAAGAAGAAATAGAGACTGTTTCAAGTTACTCTCACCTGTGTCTGGGATCCTGCACTGTAATTTAAATGCAGGATGATGTCCACCTTTCTCTCTGGTTTTAAAAGTGGCATTACGCTTGTATTGATGAAAAATCCAGTATCCACCAGAGACAGGAATTCATCTGATTGTGTCAGCTGGTTGGGAAAGGTGTCTAACACAGTATCTAAAGGGAAAGATTTTTCTTGCTGTAAGTGCAATAGTGCAAAACTGGTCAGCCTGTTTTTCATCCTTACCTCATGGCCACGGAGCCCTAACTGGTTACCATCTTCAGGGAAGGGAGATTTACCAGATCCCTTCTCTTCTGCCCTCTCAGCTCCAGTCATAGGCAGCTTTGTACCTGCACTAGCAACATTGGTGAAGGGAGTTTGTTAGGCCTCCCCACGGAGTGTGTCTTTGAACAGAGGAAGGGAGAGCCAGCAGCAGGACCTGGTGTCCCAGCCTCAGGAGGCACGTCACCAGCAAATCATTGGCATGTAGCTCAACACCACGCCACGTTACATCCTGTAGCATGATCAATCATAGATTGACCTGATAGTGATTCTGCCCAAATATGACCTCTAACCTTGGAGAACAGGGTTAATATTAAATAACAGGTTAATACTAAATTTGGGGTTTTGTTTTATCCAAGTTTTTTATTATTAGGCCCACAGGTCTTCTGTTACCTTTCCATCTGCAGAAATGTGTGTTCTCCAGGTAGTCATTATGTATCTGGAACCCCTTCAGGAAGTTGTGCTCCTGGGAAATGCAGAGGCGGTCAGTGAGAGCACCACGAAGAGCGCTGCCAAGGGGGCCAGGAGGGGTGAACAGGCGAGTCCGCAGCTCATGGGGCTTCAGTGGTAGGAGGGGTTCCTCCTCTGCACAGGAAAAAGCTGTTAAATTCTACCTGCCTAGAGCAAGGTCACCCCTCAAGAAGACAAGGTAAGTCATAAAACCTAGTGTTTTCTCAATTTAAAAGCCTAGGATGAAAAGGATAACAAGCACAAATGACAAAATGAAACAGACAATAAAAAGCTACTCTTACTAGTCCAATACCATTTCCTTACACAATCCAGGCTTGGATAAAAACCCCCAAGATCCAGTATCAGGTAGCAATAAAAATCTGCTCCAGACATACACATATTTGTGGAACTGAATGAGTTTAGGCTTTGGAAAAGGACAATTGTTGTGCTTTGTAATACGATAACTTCTACCAGAAGCAGTCAAAATAATTTTATTTTGTTAATGATTTACAGATCGATCTTAATTTTTCTGAAAATTTTAATAATCTACCAACATCAGTGTTAAGCCCTCATAGATCACAGAATTGGAGATTTTTAAATTATTCAACTGTTCTTTGTAGTATGAGATATCTAACATTAAGTCTATCTAACAATAAATATACAGTGAGGAAGAAGTGTGATCATTTACCTATATTGTCAATTTGGTCCCGGGTCCACCTGTGCCAAAAATCTTCTGATGAGTGGGACAAATTCCAGATATATAACACATTGAATGAAAATAAACTACTCCACATGCCTGTAAAAGGAAAGAGATTCCTAACTCCAACATTCACACATTATGAATGTCCAAGCTGTTATAATGAGATGAAATTTGTGAAGTTTTTGCTTTTCCTGAGTTTGTTTTAAAAGGATAATGTGTCATTTTTGTTTGGCTGCTGTTTTTTAAGCCTTATTTTTGATATCCAGTTTTTGTCTTAAGGTACTGAGGGCTGGAGATCTTTGTGAATTAATATAACAAACTTGTTTTTTTTAGAAAAAAATCCAAATATCATGAAGCTTGTAGAAAAACAAAGGATGAAAGTTTGCAATCTGAGAGATTTGATGGGGAATTATACTGATAAGGGCTAACTACAACATGATTTTACCGCCTCTGCATTCGTAGGATTCCCTTTTTGAGAATGAGCCAATTAATACACTGATGGATCAGTTTTGACCATGCATTTTTGAGCTTGAGAAGTAATTTCTTTGGTTATCCCTTAGGACACATGACATGCGGCCAAAAGACCTCTGGAACATGGGAGCCTGGCATGCTCAAACACACCCCAATGCAGTGGAGAATCAGCATGAAGGCTCATGTAAAATGTCTATAGTGAGCACACAAAATACTGACAACTTTATTGTTAGACTTGAAACAATACTATATTATTACTGAAAACTAACTTGAAAAATGTAAATACTGTTGGACTGTCACCTGTCACTTTGAACTTTCTTTTTTACTGTAAACTGAATCCATTATAGTAAGTATTAATTTAGCAATGAGATTTATCCTCTCTGGTGAAACTGCTCTGTTATTCATACACCAATACTTTTAGTTTATATAGCATAATTAAAAAACCCAAAACTCCCAAAGTAGCAATAAAATAATTTGATATTTTTAATAGCTTACCTTCTAAGAAGCAGATTCTGGATTCAGGCACCTTCTTCATCAATCGTCCCATGAAGAACTCACTGCCAAAATCCTCAGTACGAACAAAAACTCCATATTTTTGCAATCCCACCTCGTATGGAGTGAACTCCACCCATTCTGTGAAAAAGAACACCAGGAAAAGAACAAAGTTGTACTACAGCCCTCAAAATAATTTTTGCAGTTAAGTCTAACATTTCAGACCAATAGCAATGAGTTATCTGCACAGTACAAATGCAAACTCATGAACATGAAAAGGCCTTGGAATATTTTTGATTCTGTTGCATAGACAGTCAAACTTTAACCTGACCATAAGGACCTTATATGAATACACATCAGATGAGGTTCTGGTCTTTAAGTGATAGGGGGCTTTTTCAGCTATCTAAAGACTGTCCCAGGATTTACCACCTTAAATACAAAGAGAAATGACTCTCAGAAGTGCCATAATTACCTTTGAAGTCCAGAGTGCTATAGTTGTTCTTGACATTGACTGCAGTATAGATGGGAAGTGGGTTCTGACCACGATCAATGGCCCGTTGCTGATCAGAGAGTCTATGGTTGTCTTTCTGTGATTCCAGAAATATGGTTACACTGAGACAAAAATTAACATGGGCATATTTTCTCTGTATCTAAGCTTGTAGGGCAGAAAAATTTCTGCCTCTAATATATAATGTGTGCTGGGCTTAGATTCTGAAATGCTCCATATTTTTCAAAATTCCCATAAGTATTTTGTTACTGAAATACCTGTAGATATCCAACCTGATGCCAGATTAGCTGATGATCTATTAAGGTGAAAATGAAAGCAAATAATGAAGAGCAAGAGCAATACTTTTGGTATAAAACACCTTAATGCATTATGTTGCAAGGTTTTTGTAAGACCTCTCACATCCTTCAGAAGTCTGCAGGTCTGTTTTTTGACACCTCTCATGGACATGCATAATGTCTGCAATTTTAATATTTTTAAATAACAAACTTGCAGAACATGCAAAAAAAAATTAAATTATAGCATTTTTTTTCAAAATGGTAGTATTGGAGCTTTCTCAGAAAAACATACCCAAAATCTCACAAGCAAGAATGTTGATTTCTACCATGGGTGAATATCTAAAAGGCTGGCACCAAATGTTTTGGAAATGGCCTTGCATTTGTATACACACAGTCTGGTAACAAACTACTTCTCTCAGAGCAAACAGAAAAATATCTCCTCCAGAAATAAGTTTTCAGAAAATTGTAAGACACTGTAATTGCTGCTTTATGACATACTGTACCCCATCATGCAACAAAGACTCCAGGACAAGCCCCCAGAGATCTATAAAAGATGTTCTGCGGCCCTCTCTTTTCCGTTGACACAGCTGCTTTTTGTAATACTTCAAATACTCCAAGGAAAGGGAATTTATTTTGCATTTTGTCATATGTTTTCGAGCCTCACTGATTTGCTTGTCGAGATCCTTTTGTGACCAATCAGCATCCCTGTACAAGTTTGACATGGTCCTAGGAAGAGGAAATACATATTGAAGAGGGGAAAAAACACACCAAGGTTTGAAGTAGGCAGTAGCTACATTTTATGTTTCTATTTTAAGTTCTTGTTTTGAAATGAAGCTCTCCTGTCTTCAGTTCCCTAAGAAACTGTCATGTTCCTTTTAAAGTTACAGTCGTTATCCCTGTCAAAACAGCTTCAACAATTTTCCATAACCTGGTTTTGGAAAAACACTTGTTTTCATGTTTTTGCAAATTATGTGACTGTTACCTTATGAAAAAAAACATGTAATCTGTCGATTTTGGAAGATGATCAAAAAAGTAGGACTGCTGAGAGGGTATTATAGGTAGACAACTGTACCTCAGGCCCAACCTACTTCAGCATCAGTCATCAGGAACACTCTAGCCAAGAGCTGCCCAGTCCTACTTACCATGTAGTACCAGACAAGCCAGTCAGGTACATGGCACAGTCCAAGACACCAAGTTTCTTGAGCCCCCGCAGACTGCCATACAGTGCTGTCAAGGACCTCATCCCTCCGCCTGTGGTCATGATGGCCACCACTGGGGTCTGTGCAACACGTGGACAGAAAGGGCTGTCACCACACAGCAGGCTGCAGCTCGCTGGGGCTGTCAGCAAAGACCTCATGATATATAAAGCCTCACACTACCACATGTGCCCAGAGACAGGCTTCATTCTAAATCATTTCTACTGAAATATAAGCTACCATTTATTTTATAAAGGAGAACAGGAATAAAAGCAATGACAATTTTTGCTTAGATATCTGACACATGTCTCCAATGTGTTCAATACAGCTGTTTGAGGGGAAAAGCAAACAAAATTGCACTATTTCTAAGCAAAAGAGACTGTAAGAGAGAAAAAAAACCCAGCAGTTGAAATGGCAGGAATTAAAAAGAAATCTCACATGTTGAAGAGAGGAGAAGGATTTTCAACAAGGGTAACAATCTTAAAGTATTGAAACAATTTCTATAAAAGGAATATCTAGCCAAACTTGCAAGGAAGGAGTAGCAGGAGAAGAGTTAAAATCAGGACAGCAACTGCAAAGAACACAAATAGCAAGATGAGTTCAGAGGTTTGGGGCATTACTGGAGGTGTACATAAGTTTTAAGATGAGGAAAGACAAGGAAAAAAATTTACTGGGAAGAAAAAGAGGTCTTATTATGTCATTATGCCCTCACTGCTAAGCATTCATCACAGCTTTTGAATATTTGCCCTACAGACCTCATGGTCCAGCAGATCCTGTTCCAGCTGCAGGACCTTCTTCAGAGCAGGAGCAGTGTAATTCTGCCTTTTGCGTAGAAAGTCTTGTTCCTGCATGCAGAGGTCAAACCCTAAACGCACATCTAGGTGGTCTGGGCTGGAGTAGAGGTCAATAAAGACAAAGAAATTCAATTTTATTATTGGTAGACAAGCTCAGAGTTTCCAATACAATAAAATAAACCAGATTCACAAAGTACCACGTTTGCACGAGAAGCCTTTTCTACACTCCCAAAGAGGTATACAGTGCTGCATGAAAGAATGATAGAAAAAGGGACCGTTAAATTTCTAAGCAGGTATCAAAAGAAAACCTAAGGAAAGACATTCCTGCAGCTGATTTTTGAGACATCTGCTGTGTGGATTATCTCATATTTTAGGCTGCACTGAGAGCTGCTATGAAAAACTTCTCATATTTGTCTTGAATTAGGCAGAAAAGTTTACCTACTTCACGATCAGCAGTGCTAGGTGATCAGCTGTGCTCTTGCACAATGTTAAAGAAAAGGTAAAAGACTACGTTGAGTATAACACTGGGTAGCATAATTAGCTTGTAATATTATTTTTTTCTATTTTATGCATATTTTCCATTATTCGTTTCTCAGTATGGGTTATCTACATGTATTACACTACACTACATAGAGTTGCTTTCAGCTCATGTGAATGCCACATCACTTGATCACATAACCTACTGTCCTACTGTGAGTGCCTCCTCCTCATTAGTAAAGAACCAAGAGTGAGATGAGTTCAGCTAAGTACAAGTTAATCTCCAAGATCAGTCAAGTCTCTTACCAATCTTCTGCCTTCGCATATAAATCAAATCCTTTATCCTGGAAAGCAAGAATGTGAACAATGTGAGTATGACAACCTGCTTTAGCACTTCACCCCTGCAGCCTGAGGAGAAGTTTTAGCTTGTGCCATCCTAGCAATATATAATTGAACAATCCAGTAGTGTATGCAAATTGACTGTAATGTTTCACTGAAAGGGAAGTTGTTCAGTAATTCCTAATGTTTTCTAGTAAATGTAACACCTGAGGATAACTGTTGTTTACAGTAATGGTAATGTACGTCTTACCCATCTTTGCTAACAGTACCTCTCTTAGGCAGACAGCCAGGCTTCAGCTACAATACCATTCCACACAGCAACACTGTCTCCTCCCTTTCTGTGGCTTCTACCCCACAACCATGACCCTTTCATTCTATATGAGTTTTTTTAACCATGAGTCTAAAAGTGCTTTGCAAAGCATTGTCAGAATCAGTAAGAGTCTGAAGCTACCTCAGCCCATTCAGGTGCCCCATGAGTATGGGAGAAGGGGAAGAACAGAGCCTCAAAATTTAGCATAAAGTAAGACCAGAGCAGAGTAAAAAGATGCTCCATATTTCCACATCCATTCAAATAGAACAAGGTGCAACCTTTGGCCTAATTTCCAAAAGACTACCACTCTTAGGCTGTGTCATTTTTGTATGCAGGCTTTCATTGTCAGAATCAGGCCCCTGGTAATCATCAGGGGGCTGCAGACTTTCACATTCAGGTTTCTCAGCCTCTTCCACCAAAAACCATGTGCTTACCTCTGCTAAGATCATGTTTTCTCCACTTGGAATGGAATGAAGTTCCACATTTGAAGAACCTCTATCATACACACTTGAGTGCTGAGAAAACATAAATACATTAAAGTTTATATTGTAAGGAATGTTACTCTCTGTCCACAGTGCCAATTAATGTTACTATTTATGGTGCCTGATATTTTACATGCCATTATTATGTTTTATAAAGCTCAATTGTAACATACGAAGGAGGGAGGTCGTTTCTTCCCTGGTAGCATAACATCCAGCGCTGGCTGCTTGTATCTGGCATAGTGGAATTTGGCAGGAGAGGAGGAGCTGAAGACCAGATCAGATCCCAGCATAATGTCTTGGGTGCCCTCATAAGAGCCTTGCACTTTAAAGGAGAATTCTTTCTCTAAGGAAGTGACATAAAAGAAGACACAGAGTAGTTTTCTCATTAAAATTAGTAAAAAATATTCATATGGAATCTGCCACAAGGCTGTTTTCATGTTTTGGATTTGTTGGGGTTTTTTTCATTCTTACATTAATCCAATTGTCTTTGTAATATTAGCACATTAGCTAAAAATAGCTGATGAAGAAATAACCTTACTTGGTAAGGATTTTTTCTCCTTTTTCTTTTTCTTCTTCTGCTTCTCAACCACCTGAACTTCTAAGCAGCAGATTTTGCGAGACTATAAAAGACATGAACAATTAAATACTTCAGGACAGAGAATTTTCCAGTCTGGCATTCTGCTTTCTAGGCTAAACAGGACACAACCAGGGCAAAACAGGGGTGCAGGGTGGATGAACCAGACTTGCCGAAGGGAGAAGATAAGGACAAAGCAAAAAAAGCACTTTGAGGATCCCAACAGAGACGCAGAGAACTGATTTAGACAAAAATAATGAGGAAACAAAGTTAATTAAATGAGCAAATGTCATGGTTGGAAAGTCCCTGTGTAGGAATGACAATTATGAATGCAGGAAATGACATGTGCATGGCACAGGACAAATTCTGTCACTTCAGCAATACGGGAATTTTGAGAATTCTGCTTCTAAGGAAGAATTCACTGCTGCACCGAAGTTTCAGACCTAAACCACTTCCATGTGCTGCCCTTGCAACAGCAAAGGGATGTTGGCATGGGGAATCTCCCTGCTGTTCCAGCCACAGCCTCTCCAGAGGTGCCTTCCACAAGGATGTGTCGTGATGGAGTGGGAACTGGCAGTGTTTCAGCGATGCCTTTGCTCAGTCAAAGAGTATGTTGTCCTGATGACTGTGAGTCAAGCGAAACAAGTGTGGCAACAGGACAAAAAAGATGACGAAATACAACACTCACCACTAGTACTCCATTAGTAATGATGGTTTCAGGAGGGCCTGAACTAGGAAACAGAATGAAAAATACATTTATAATAACTCATTAAAATTACAGTATAGTTCATAGTAACACCCTTCTCCTGATTTTCCTCTTGTTTATTTTTAGTTCATATTGACTTTGAAAGAAAAGTCCCAGGAGCTCTCATGGTACAAGTTTACTCACTTTACTTTGTCAAGGCACAATTGTCATCTTACTGGCTCATCCAGTAAGCAAAAAAAAAACAAAAAACCAAAGGTATTGCAAGGCCAAACCATGTAGTGATTTTATGCTGAGCCCCAAGCTGAGGCCATGGATGGTTTCATGGAATACGTTTTTAAAAAATTACAGTTTGTGGGAAGATGGGACAGTAATGGCTTTAAATCAGAAAATCAATGCGTTATTCCGTGTTGTGCTTTGAAGGGAGGTGAACCCTTCTACTAATCTCAAACACAAACGCATAACAAACCAGCAATATTCTGGTATTAAATAATATTCACTACACTACACAAAGGTTTAAGGGTGTTTTTCCTGTCTGCCTGAAGTTCATGGGAGGTCACCCTGGCATACATCAATTTGTTACACAACTCATAGCACAGATTCCTTGGGAAACCATATTCATCAACAGCATCATCAAGGAATGATGAACTCTGGACAATTAGACTAGATTATTTCATGCCTCTAAATTGCTTTTTCTTTTTGCTGCAGGTTATATTGCATTTTGTGTTTACTTACATATTATCCAAGGCAAATCCCACCTCTAGCTCCTCTTGTCTCTGGAAAATAAAGAAAGGAAAACATCTTTGATCCTACTTTACTGGAAGTTCTCATAATGCAAGTTCTTCTCACAGTATGCACTATTGCATGCACTATTTGTGCGGGGCAGAGCATTTAAAATAGAAGCACCTACCACCTCACATCTGTGTCTTGAGACCCAAGATTCTCCATAGATAGGAAGCCTGTGGATGGCTGCAATAGCAGTTTTTACAAAGGAACTATTTGGCCTGCCTGCTTCTTCTGGGGTGTAAGGGACAGACCTAGGCAGAGATGCTGTCTCTGAGAGTGAAGGGGCTGAAGGGGACAATCAAAGCCTTCTGGTGTAAGTAGGAAAAATGGTGATGTGCAAAGCAGCTGTGGAAAAGGAAAACCATTTTGTTTGGCAACATGTTGAGGGCTTTGGGACTGAGGAAAATATGACATTAAGGCCTGATCTGTGGAGTGGTGGAAAAAAGTGTAATCCCTAGAGGGTAGAAAGCACAGGCAAGAGGAAAACAAAAGTGGAACAAAGTGAGATCATGCTGTGGGTGACTTAGTTGCTCAAATTACCCATTGAATTAAAGACAATAAAAAGTTAATAATATAAGTTTACAATTGGCTTGAAGAGTGTGAGCTCTAACTGCTGTAGCTGTGCAAAAACAGTAACAAAAAGCTTGGATATGGCTCCCATAAGCACTCAGTGATTAGCTGGCTTACAACTAGCCAAAGTTTCAACTTCACCAAGGGCTAGTGGAAGTCCACACACTGCTCCTCTGGTATTTTGCAAGGAAAGAAATTGTCAAATAAGGCATTTAAAGATAATGAACTACAGGGCGGAGTTTGGGTGTATGTAGATAAGGTAATTTCTCAACTGAATGGTGCATGACATGCACAAGAGACTGGGAGGGAACTGGAAGAGCGATAGTCAGGACATACCGGGAACTTCTATGCACAACTTTCAGACTCCCTGGACATTCAAGATAGGATTATTTCTTGCTGCCAAGCTGAGTGACATGACTTAGAAACTTTATTCAAACACCCATGCCACAGTCCATAACCAGCAACTAGTCCAGTTTGACACTTATTTCTGATCACAGAGTTATTACTTCCTAATTACTAGGTTCAGTAATATGTTATGAGAAAGGCACTGGGTACTGGTATGGGCACCCTCCTCAATCCCAGATGGGGGCAAGCTCAACAAAGCAACAATTTTGCCAAGACACCTGAAATTCATGAGCCTTTGTGACCAACACCAAACCCTTCAGTGTGACTACAGATCCAGGAGTGAAGAGGTTTTCCCATGTCAAAGTTTAAAACAACTTTCTTTTATGTGGCTGGGCAGCCCATACACCAAAAAGGAAAAAAAAAAAAAAAAGAAAAATTTTACAAATAACATTTTAGACAGAAAAGCAGGCAAACATTCTTGCCAAGCTGTTCCATTCCTTATTTCAGACCTCACCTGTGAATCACACTTGAAATGCATGAAGACTTCCTCTCCAAGGGAAAGTTTGGCTATATCAAAGTACACTGTGAAGAGGTGGTCATCTTGAGTAACAACGTCCTTATCATAGAGTGCCAGCTCCAGCACATTCTGGTAAAAGGAAGGGAAGGACTTTGGAAATGTGTAAGGTTTTATTCGAAGCAAGAAGGTCCTGGGGGCAACCGTTTTCACTAGGAGTTGTTAAGAGTGAGAGGACATAAAGAAAAAGGACAGGAAGGGAAGGAAGTGGAGAGGAAATCAACTCCATGTGTCATCAGCCTATGAGGTGGAATGAGACAAAATCACAGACATCTCAAATGCCATATTCTACCCATGGCTGAGAGAGACAATCATCTTTCATGTAATGAAAAACCATCAGAAGGATATCTGTTATTCTCACATCTTTCTGCATCTTTCCTTGCCTCTTGAAAAAACTTCTTAAGTCCCCTTTGCAAAAGGATAAAACATGGCAGTTGCTCCCTAGGTCACAGTGATCAGGGAAATCCCAGTTCAGTACCTTGACCTGGCTCTGGATCCGGAAGTAGAAAGTTTCATTCCAGACTGGATCTTTGCAATTCCTGATGGCTTTAGTCTGAATTTTGTCATTTGAAGCAGTTGGCAGCCACAGGCTCACATAGCAATCAGTCTGGCTTACTGTATATTAAAAAAAATAAACACATTTAAAATGAGGATTTGCTCTAGAATAAAGAATGCATTGAACAATGTGAGGTTTTGTTTTCAAAGCAGGGCACTATGATACACGATGGCATATTTGTCCAACATAAATATTACAATTGAGGTAATAGGAGTGGAGAAAAATGCAGAGTGGCATGATTCTTTTCTGAAAAAATGTGATTAGAGATATAATAAATACATTAAAACCAAAGGGATGCTCCTCCTTCTATGTCATCAAGAAATCAGATTATCCCAGAATAAAGTAATCCAGGACAAATGCAGCAAAGGTTAAAGAAACAAAGTGATAGCTTGTCTTTTAGCCAAGTTGAACATTAACCCCCCTCGCCCCCCCCGCCCCAAAACACTAAAAAGAAATTTTCCTGATTTCTCATAAGTCAAGATTCAATCTTCCATTATAATTTAGTTACAGGCCAGCATAAGAAAAGCTACAAAATGTAAAAACACCTGATGGATTTTTATCTGGGAAAGCTTGCACACAGGGAATTGTAATATTACTTAGCACTGAGGAAGCTTTGAGGACAAGCTAAATTTGAGATAAGGCTACTCAATTTTCAGTATTTACTCCACTATCTCAAACATTTTGTCTTCTTTGTTAGATAAATACACTCCAGAGGAAAACATGGGAGATCTTTCCACATTTCTTGCTTTCAACAGACTGCAGAGCTTTCACTGTTGCCTTTGGGGACAGAGAAATCTATGTGATAGGCACTGCTGTGACCTTATAAAGTTAGTTCTGCACAGAACAAGGGCTGATGCAAAGAAGAACAACAGAAGAGCTGTTCCTTGCTGGAACCAGCACACCAGTGAGAGGACTTTCTCTGTCTATGGAAGAAATCTAAAAAAGCACTTTTTCTTGGACCAGGACTAGCAAGTAGCCTGCGGAAGTGAAAGGGACCCAATAGAGCATGACAGATACTTACAGACATCTGCCTGGTGAATATTTCTTGCTCTTATGACTCTTACAGTCAGTAAGTAACACGGAGATGATTCTATCTGTGGGGACAAAACCAAGCATACAAAAGACAGGAATGAATGCTAAAAGTAGATTGCATTTAGAAGACAGAAGTGATCACGAGAGATAAGACACCCAACTCATGAAAAACTTATTTGAATTTTCTATGTGCCTATGAAATGGACAATGCTTCATTTTCCTGCTAATATCTAAATCAAGTACTAGACTGAAAGACTTCTTCTATAGCATAATATGAGCATTTGTCTTATTAGAGAACTTATTTGCTTCTTATCTAAAATCTAGCTGATAAGATTCAGACACAGTTTTGGAGAAGATTTACTTTTTAAATTTTCAGTGTACAAAGACGCCTTAAACTTTTTGCAAGTGATAAAATTATCATTGTGGCACTTACCTCCTACCCAGTCATTACACATACTTGGTCTTCAAGGCTATGGGATATGATTTTCTCATATTCCTGCTCTTTTAAATGTACAGTACTCCCCAGAGTTAAATGCTGACCTCTGATCCCCAAACTGATTTTAAGGTCAGAGAAAAAGATTGCTGCTTTGCATTTCCACCATGCTATGCGCTATGCACATGTTTTTCATTTACAGGGTTATAACTGCCCTCTTGAGCTAAGGTTGTCTTTGATTTTTCCTCGTGAGAAGTTTATCTCTAGTTCTGAACCTTGTAAACTCTTCATGTCTGGAGTTTCTTTGCAGTTTTGCAGAAGAAGTGCAAACAGTGTTTTATACCGGATAGGAAACTCTTATTTGTTTCCTTTGGCTTCCCTCTTTCATATTAGCCCATGTCTCTGACCTCATGACCTGAATGACTTCTTAGCCTCCCATACTGCTGCTCTGATCTCATATTGGAGTCCAAACATGAGTCCATATCTCATCTCCGTTTACCATTAATTAATTAAATAAATAAATAAACAAATAAATTAATAAATAACTTCCACCTAACCTTTTATTTCTACTGTCACAGAGAGGGGGGAAAAAGATACAACATGTTGGAATATAAATCAGCAGGAAAAATTTGCTCCAAAAGACCTACATGGCATTTAGCACAACTATAGTGCCATGGACAGGTAGTGACTCCACCTCTACTTCACCTACACTGCAAAATTACTATAAAAGACCACTGCCAGTCGTGAAGTGGCATTGCCATGATACTGACCTCATTAGACCCACTGAGAAAGATGCGTGACACAGGTAATGCAGGAAAGAAGAGAACAACTTTTGCTGTAGTTGGCCTGTCTGAGCAGAGCAATTTGGTACGTACTGTGTTAATAGTGTGCTGGGCTTACCATTCATAAAAAGCGAAGTGCATCAGTGTTTGTAGACTTGATGGAATATATGTCCATGTGATGTCTCATAGTCCCTGAGCATATTAATGCATGCAACCATGGCTAGTGAATATATGTTGTTGAGACTGGGGGCATTTATTAAGTAGACTAATGAAGGAACAGGTAAAATCATCCTCCAGGCAGCTAAAGTATCCCCTTCCAGAAAAAGGCATCAACACCATTCATGCTCTTCAGCTGCACAGTAAGTCACTGCTTGTGCAATTCAAGGATGTCAAACCACTGCTAAGAGTCCAAAACTGTGGATCAGACCATCAGGGGCACTTGTGTTCATGTCTAAAACCGCAGGTACAGAAAGTGTTCAGCAATGACAGAGCCAATAACTGATGCTGCCAGTGGCTGGTTTTGGAGAAAGCAATTTCTGGAAGGGTTTAACTCAGTTTCATGGAACAGGTCCCTTGGAGCCACCTTCATTGTGTGTGGTGAGTCCAAAGTGTCAAGAAGGCAGTGCAGATTGAACAAGATCCTAAGGCATGTGGATGCACCCTGTTATGACAAGGGAGCCTTAGCTTAGACATCACAGAACTGGAAATAACATATGGCCAAAATTCCATCAGCATTCTGAGTTTTGCCTGAAAGATTTTAGATATTTACTGTGTTCTTCTGAACCTGCTGTGACCCCTGAAGTATAAAGATTTTCATTTTAGGGTGTATTTTCTCATCTTTAGGTATTCCATTCAACTAATGAACAGAAAGGATTGGCTATTCCTTAAACTGTAAGCACAGTTGTTCAGCAACTTAACTCATCACAGAACAGAACAAGAGGGAGTTCCTAGTTATTACTGAATGGCCTCAAACTAGGAAGAAGAACAACAAAAAAACTTTTCTAGCACATCTAGTCCCCTCATTTCATAGAGGAAAGATTTCATACCTGAAGTCTCCTGGGAAACTACTACTCTTTAATAGAAGTAAGAAGAAGGATTAATTCAGGAAATCAACTGTTAAAAATCCACTTCAAGGTTCTGCCATACTCTGTGAGAATAAATAGTATAATTGCCCAACTATTACAATCTACACTGGGAGTAATTTTGCCCTTGTGCTTTAGCAAGACATGTAGACAAAGCCTATTCAAATCCATCTTTTAAAAGTTCTTAGCCTTGTTAAAGCAGAGGGTGTTGCACAGGTGCCAAGGACAGGAAACCGCATTAGGAGTTTAATGTGAAGCAAGACTATGTAAGTGGAATGATCAAAACGATAAGCAGGACTGTGTTTCATGGAGGGAACTGGATGGGTTACAGTAGCTAATTAAACTGTTTGGCAGATGCTGAACCCTGTTTTCACCCAGTCTCCGCCCAGCAGGAAAGTCCCTTTTACAGTTTCCTTTTGAAATTTTCCTTTGTGTACCTTTGTAAGAGAAGTCCACTGTTCTCCATCAGGATTCAGCCACATAGTTCCGCCTCCTAGCCGAGAGGTTTGAGCGATCAGCTCCTGCAACAAGAAGGGCCAATGTTATCCCTGGTAAAACCATTCTGTCTCTTAAAGGCAATCCTCACTGGGCATTTAGAACTTCAGAACCACTGTGACAGGGAGCTCATGGTCAGTGCTGGCTGTAGAGTCTTGGCAGGTACAGGGGTTTCTGGCAGTGCCTGATGCCACTGCCCGTGCTGTGCTTGCCCCAGTAAGCCTGAACAGAGGCGTAGCAACCAGGTAAGTTCCACCCTATGCATGACACAAGGGGAGGGGAAGCAGCTCCTGGCATTAGCAGTTAAAGGAACAGCAAACCTCTCTCCCATAAACACACCCTGTCATTAATCTTTCACTTTGAAGTACACCTCTGTATTATTTAATATTTATTATAAGGTTGCATATATCACATATCTGAAATTAAGAAACCCTTAAATTTTCAAAATGCTCCCTTTGTAAATAAGTTCTTACTCCCCAAGTAGTTTTCACTTCCTTCCTATAATTTTTAAAATTTCAATATTGAAGTCTTGAAACACTGACTTTTATCATTCTGTGCAGAAACATTATAACCAATGGTAGGTCAAGAAAGTAGCATCATCTTTGCACTACATGCAGCATAACCAGCTGAGATCCCAGATGCTTTGCTGTGTTCTGCACCTTTCTTACCTGAGACAAAAGGCCGTCTTGTTCCATTGTGATTGTGGTCACATACACGTCCTGTGTTATCTATGGCAATTTCACATCTCCCAGCTTCCACAGACACCAATAGTTCAAATGTCTCATATGCAGGTGAGCAACTATTTTATAAACTGACTCAGAGCCCCACCTCTGACTGGTTTCTTAAAGCCAGTTAAACCCTCCCATTTTCTTATGGTAGGAAGTTGAATCCTGTGGTCAAATAAGTAGGAAAAAAATACCTTTGCCTATATACTGTGTGGAAGTATGATGTTTGAGTCACTTTGCTCCATACTGGTCAATGGAAGGTTTATAACTGATGGTAAGAGAAGGATGCCCTTTAATCTGAGCACTGAACTTTCAACTTAGCAAGACCTCAAAGCCTACATAATTACACACTCTATAAAAAAATATAGCAAAGTACATAAATTGAAGTTATCTGTGACAATAAGTAGATAGGACAAAACAGCTAATGGAAAAAAAAAGAGACACAACACTATTGCTCTGAGTCTAAACTGGTTATTGCAAAAAACAGTTTAAGGTTTTCTGAACCATATGCCCCTACAATCCCAAGTCTAGGCATGCAGAACAGACACACTCATAAGCTGGTTTATATCTACTCAGACTAGGTCCAGCAGGGCTGAGTCTCACCTGAAGTCATTGTATTCCTTCTATCTTCTTTCCTATGGCTTGTTATTATCACTTTTGTGTTTAGATGTAGAGTCCTGAAGCAATGACTTTCCTCAGCTTAGCTCCACCTCAAGAATATTTCTGCATCATTTTCCAGCTCAGACTGACTTTGGCTGCAAACTAGCTGCATTTAAGTGCCTATATCTGACCCAATGAAACCTACCAGACACAGGCAAAACTCAGCACTGAGCATATGCTGCCTTCCTCAAAGTCCTTGGCACAGCTGTGAAACCACTGCCAGAGCAGGACACCTGCCCCTGTGAGCACCCAATGGACCCCTATGCCATTGAAATTGGCACAGCTCCCAGCACACTGAAAGTGGATTTAGAAATGCAGCCAAAGACTGTTGCTTCTTCAACAGGTCATAATAGGACAAAATCTCTGGGAGAGGGGATTCCTTTGATTTCCCTCTTCCCCAAGTACATCATCAATGAGCAAAAAGGTGCTCATTCTCTGAGTATTCTAGAGCTTACTGGTTAAATGTTCCTACCAGCCAGTTTCCCTTTGCACATTCCCATGCAAAATAATATCAACGGTCAGCACAGCCAACTTGGTAGAATAAATTTTTGGCATATCCTATGGTATTTCATAACACTGTGAAGAGTTGTGTCTACATACATGACACGTTTCCTTTGTGTGCCAACTGCAATGATGTAGTTTGATGAAATGCATTTTTCATTAGGTCACAAAAAACCCTTGGCAACATCAGCATCTTTGAGTCATGGTTAAGACAGTGCTTTGTAATGACATCTGCTTGGAGGGCAAAGTCATAAACCTGACTGTCTGCCAGAACTGGAACTCTGAGGCTGTCACTCCCACAGGGCCAGTGGTCAAAAAGCTCTCCTTTTCATGAATAGTGTTTGCAAACCACATCAGAGACAGCCCTTGCAGGAGGGAGGGACCATGGCTCACTGTGTACCCCTCCAATTTGTCTCTGATAGATTCCTTTATCCACAATGCTCACAGCAAATATTTGGTATGCTCTCTGCAGATATAACAACGGTTTTGTTTTCCAGGAACAAGGAACACACTGTGAACCTGGAGCATATTACTGAAATGCCTGAATATGTGGAGCAAAGCAGAATTTTCATTTTGCAAACAAGCCTTTATTGTCTGGTACTCTATACACAAAATATTTGCATATAAATAACATTTCTTCAGAACTGGAGGTGGCATGAGTTTGTGGCTAAACACTGTGTTCCTTTTTTCATAGCAGGGTTTTCAGGTAAAAATGGAGACAATTCTCAGGGTTATATGCAGAGCACATAGTATCCTATTTCTGATTATGACTAGTGAAACTACCATAGAACAAAAAAGACACCAGCAGAAGTGCATAGTTGTTCAAAACCTAAAGTTTCAAATGTTAATATTTATGCTGTGATCTTTAGGCTTGCAATATCAGGCTACAGTTGCACAAAAACATAAGGTTAGGTTTGACATCATGAATGACAGAAGTATTGGCAAAAGTCATTGTCAACCAATTTGTAAAGATAATTTGTCATTGCTTCTTGCCAAAATGAAAATCCTCAGTGTCATTTTGCAACAAGCCAAACATACTATTTGGCTGTAAATGAAACCTGTTATTTTCAGGTTGGGTTCCCTGGGCTGACGAGGTAGGCAGTCTATTAAAAAGAAGTTATGTTTCAAAACAAAGATGTTTTGTAAAATATTAACATGAAATGTTTCAGCTTACCCAAGCCTTTTTACTGGTTTGTTTTAGCCCCAGATTACAACATATAGTTGATAGATTCTTTTTTTTTTTTTTTTGACTGAATAGATTCTTTGTTCAAAATTTTCACACTTGGTGTTAGGACACAAAAACTTATTAATAAAGTATGTTTTTAATTTGACTTACTCCTGAAATGCAAAAGTTGTTATGGATTTAAATTTTTTACACCCTCAGCACAGTCCAGAACAGTTCAAAAGAAATACTTTCCATAAAAGGAAAAAGGAAGGAAGCTTAAAAATGCAAAACCACATCAAAAGTTATTGATGGTTTTGTGCTAGGTCCCATGGAGGGTTTGCTCAGATTGTTTTAAGATGGTCTTAGTTGCTGCAGATTACTGGCTCACCGCTGCTCAGTTCGTACATGTAGAACTAAACAAATAAATATTTTTGTTGATAAGCATGTGTCCTAAATTGTTTGTATTGAGTAAGACAATGAAGTTTTCGCTGTCTATTTGAAGTACAATTTTTTTCAATCACCTTTTCTTTTTAATTTAAGAAAGGTATTTTAATAGGAGGTGTAATTCAACTGGGGAAAAAATATCCAGGGTGTTTTATTTGAAAGCTTCAAAATAAAATGGTGAGGTTTTATATACTGTCTCAGAATAAAACTATTAAAACTGACATAATTTCACAGGAAATTTTGATGTGCCCAAATTACACCCTTTGCTTTAAAAAAAAAAAAAATATGTGAAAAACCTTATGCCACTTCCTCCTAAGTTGCTTCTTCCCAGCATGTATGATTCATTCACAGCCCAGGAGAGCCCAGGATGTGGATGCAATTCATGGGGCTGGCTGTGTGCACACAGTTGTCCCTCCTTACAATTCCATCCTCTGTGGCTGCCTTTCAGGACACTTGCAGAACAGAGTTGACCCAGGGACCCAATGCCAGCTTCCAGTTACGTCTCATGTTCTCTGTGTTTTCCAGGGTTGGTTGCACCTTGTGTTCCATGAAGAATTGTGGGAGCAGAAATCTGTACTCCATTCTTTTGGCCTGTAGGTGTGTTGGCTGGGTTGTATAACTGCAGCACTGTGGTGGTAAAAAATTATTCTCCTTTATATCAAATGTTACAGCAAGATAGGCTTAAAACCACACTATTTTAAAAATCTAACAAGTATTTCTGGTAAAGAGTGTTCTACAAACAACCTTAATTTAGGGAACAAAACACATGTAAAAATATCCCAGGCAATGTCCTTGCCTATAGAGGCCACTTGTTGGGAATGATAAAAAAAACCAGAACACCACTGTGCCACCTGGGGCAGTTTTTTTCTGCAGTGCAGAATGGCCAGTGTTGAAAAAACTATGTCTCTTCTGTGTCATAGAGCATGAAAAACTCCTCTGAGAAGATAAGGGCAGTTGGACAGGCGATCAACACATTTTCTGCTTTCTCCTTTGCATCGCTGTCTGCAAGGCCTGCATAATCATCTGAGAGTTGTTTAGGATGTTGTATTCACTGAGATTCAGCAGCTTGCGGTAATTCTCATCGGTGTACCTGACTGAGAACATGCAGTAGGGGGAACAGCAGCTCGTCAAATCAAGTTGTCCTCCCTCCATCTCTGAGCAACAGCGCTTGACACCTGGAGAGAAAGAGTTGTTGCTGTGACATGATGTTCCTCTCAATCAGTGTCAAGCTGCCCACAAAAACTCAGAGAGAGGGACTTTTCTCTGGAAGAAGATTCATAGGGTTTAGATGCACAAATAATGCAGGTCATATATCCCAACCCTAGTCAAGAGAACACTGCGGGCCTGAAATGTGGAGGGCAGAAGGGAGAAGTGAGGGACAGCATTGTATTGATCATCTACAGCTTACTCCTAGACATCTGTCCTGTTAAAGTCATGGATCAAGCAAGGATGAAGTGCATGAATGAGCACTTCAAAACCCACTGCTAGTGGACTGCAGGTCTTATCCTGAGCAGCTGGTATTTCTATGAACCTCAGCTGAGGAAGAAGAGTTGCTAGCAAGAGAATAGAATTTAAGTGAGAAAGGAGCAACTTAGAGTTCCTGCAATCCCAAATATGGCTGGATGAATGGCACCAGATCCATCTTTGCCTTTCCATTTCTTGTGATAACCAAACTCCACAAAAGCAGAATTTTAGACAACCCCCCTGCTACCAAGGAACTGAGCAAATGCATTCTAGTAATCTGCAGTAAAGAAGAGGAAGTCAAAGAAGGTGGTCTGGCAGAAAAAGAATCACAGGCCCCAAGCACAGAACAGTCAGTAAAACGGCTCCAGGGCTGATGCTGTACCAAAAAGAGTGATGATCTTGACACTGATCATAAGGACCACAAATCTTGACATTGCAGAAGTTCAGCCTGAAAGCCAGGTTCTTGTTCCCCCACCATTCAAATGTGGCACTATGGACCCTTAAGTGTAGAATTAAATACCTGGCAGTAGACAATATATGCAGGGGGAAATAATCTGAGAGACCTATACTTTTCTCAGGAAAAAACTTTTTCAATTACACAGGAGCAGTTCAAGTTACAGATGGGAGAGAGATGAAGGTAAACACCATCCAGAAGATAAGGGCTATATCTCTCCTCTTAGGACCACAAGGATGTCATGAATTAACATAATAGCTTTTGCAGGGATGGGGAAAACCAGTTTAATTAGCTAAAGTCCTAACCCATTAACCAGCTGGCAAAGATAGCCAACTAAAAGGCTCTATCTGAGTCAGGGAAGCAGGTGGTGGTGTCTTTTTTTAATGCTTTGCCACTATTTGTAACTTACCAGGTGCTTTGTACTCTTGGAAGGTATCATTCACAAGGGGAAGAAAAATCACGATTGGACATCCTGGCATATCTGAGTCATGGAAGAGGTAGCACTCCTTCAGATTTTTCTTATCTTCATCAGTCAAAGAAATATTTGGGAATGGGATTTTCTGCTCTGAGTAGTATTTACATGCCTTATCTAGAGACTAGAGAATCACAGAAATGGTCATCATTGAAATTCAACTTCATTGTCCAAAGGTCCCAAATTGTCATCTAGTATTCATCATCACCGAGGTTTAGTGACTCAGATCCTTTGGGTGAGTTCCTTCTTATCAAGGGTTTTTCTATACATAATTACCACACATGGTAACCACATTGCTATTCACAAGATGTAAGCACAATTTCAGAGTTAGAGAATTCATCCAGGACAATGTTTTTTTTAAAAAAAAATGAAGCAATTTGCAGGTAAAGCATGAGTTTTAGCAAATGAAAGAGCCTGGGTTTAATATATTGCATAGAATTAACTAGAAAAGAAAATCATAGCAAGAAAATGTTTAAGCTATCTTATTATGTGCTGGAAGCCAGGAAAAACCAATTAATTTTAAATGTGCAATTATGTCTCTGCCTGTGAAGAGACATTGTGTCACAGTGTTAATTGACCCTGATGTGAAGTTCCAGGTTATACTGTATCTTTTTTCTGAAATATTTTATAAAGTACCATGGCCTAATATGCACTGTTATTTACTAATAGTTGACGCTATCAAGCAGTAAAAGGTTTCTATTAAAGTGCTTAAAATTGTAGCAGCCTTCATAAAATTTATCTGACAATAAATGAGGTTGAAATGAAACTTCATTACATATATGTCTCATGCAACATAAGGCTTATTAGCAATAGCACAACTGTTCTCATTCAGAAAAAGGAATTCCAATTTTGCTGAATATTAAGTAATAGTGGTTTCTGACACATAAAGACCCAAACTTCTTTACTGCAAGCCCTTATATACAGCTAATTAACTTTATCTCTGTGAAACTGCAGGTTCTGCAGGAAGATGCTTTTCACTGAATTTTGCTTGTAGCATCTTATTTGTCAGCCCAGAAATTATCTGCTACTGATATTCACTTAACCCTTTTTATATTCTAACTTAAGTCAAAGAAATCTTTTCTCATCTTTATTAATATTCCTATAGAGGGTCTGGAAACATGTTTGAATCAGCATAAAACAGACAAGGGTCTTTCCATGATTCTGGAAGATGCCATGCTGATATCCCCTTGAATAATTTGACATGTTCATAAACCAGCAAGAAAGATTCCAGAAGTGACAGGAAGAAATAAGAACAGTATTAATCAATACAGTGAAAAATGTAGTGGAATGCAGACATTAAAAACTGAACAGCTGATATAACCAGCAGTTCCAGATGCCTGGACATTTACAAGTGAAAGGAAACACAATACATGGTAACAAGAACATCCTCACCGATGTATGTGATCCAGTAGTATAACTTAGATATATGATGACATCCACTTCCCTCTGTGGCCTTAAAAGTGGTGCACTGCTGGTATTGATGAAAAATCCAGCATCTATCATGCCCAGTTGATCAGGATTTTGCATCAGCTCGTTGGGACGTGAGTCTAATACAGTGTCTAAAAGGAAGATATTTCTTGGAATAAGAACTGATCAGCAGGTATTTTGATGGGAAAATGAAGCATAAAGTGGAACTGACCATCCCAGAAGCCTGGTTTAATTCAATTGCCACGCTACTGACTGTCAAATAGATGTGAGGAGGACTGCAGAACACCTAAGCTCCTGTTCTGAAACAGCTTCTGTGTTGAGTTTCTAGTCAATATATTTCAGTAGCATGTCATACTTGCTAGTGCCAGGAAGCTACATCTAAAATTTAACCTAAATCTGCCTTGCTTAATTTCAATCATTGCTTCATCTTTTATCTATCACTGATTTAGAGAATAATATACTCTCAATCCTTTACACATTTGGATTTATGCCTCCCCCTCAGTACCCTCTTCTTTGGACTACAAAGCTCCATTCCTTTCCTGTTTTCTCTTGTAGGTGATATTTTCTTGGATATTCCAGTTGCATCTGAAGTTAGAGTCTTGCCAAATTAAGCCTTCTCCCATGTTCACTCTGTTCTCTGCCACTTTAAGTTTGGTTCTGTCAGTTGCAAGCCTACCCTCTCAGTCTAGATTGCAGAGGACTCAGCTAAAGCCAATAAACATATATTTTAAAACAGCCTTAAATACCAGGCAACATTGAAGTCTTAGTGTCTTATCCCTGTTCAGAAAACAAGCATTCTCTCAGGAGGTTTTTTGCCCTGCCAAGCCTAACAGTCTTCTTTCCTAAATTACCCGCCCCATAACTACCTGAAAATTATGCCAGTCAAATATCAGTCCCCATCACCTTTCCATTGGCAGAAATGTTCATTCTCCATGTAGTTGTTATGCAGCTGGTAGCCCTTCAGGAAATTGTGGTGCTGGGCGACAGAGAAGCGGTCAGTCAGTGCTCCCCGAAGGGCACTGGACAGGGGGCCAGGAGGAGTGTACATGCGAGTCCTCAGCTCGTGGGGCCTTGTGGGCAACACCGGGTCTTCATCTAGAGGAGGGCAGAAAAGCTGGTGAACTGCTTGTTAGCTCATTTCTGGCTTCCCTGCTTTGTAGGAGATCTCAGGAGCTGGTCTGGGATGATTCACAAAACACACACAAACTATTCTGAAGAAGTGGTTGCTGGACAAAGCCCTGGTGATAGTCTTAGGCTTTGGCCTGAAGACAGTTCATCAGAATCAGTCTTTAGTTCTGGAAAAGAGACACTTCAGGGGACCTAAGCAATTCAGAGAACATTCTATCAGAAGGAAAGTTACATGCCTTCACAGGAAGGTATCATGAAAGAAAAGCAAACACAGAAAAAATGGGGCTGACACATGTGCTACTGCTCAGTCAGATGGGCAACAGCAACCATGGGGTCTATTGCAACAGTGGCAGCTGCTACCTGATATTCACTCATGGCAACATGAGTATATGCTTAATCAGCAGAGAGAGCAACCCAGGGAAACCTGGGGCATGCACTCATGTCCAGAAGCAACAAGTAGCTTTTTGGGTGGGTATGTGTCATGTGGGTGAAAAGTAGAAATGGAAAGAGGTGTGGTTTCTTGAAATCACAACCTGCTTTACCACACCAAGAGATTGACAGGGAAGCAGGAGACACTTGGTGGTTTCTGTGATTACCCAGATGTATTTCTGCATTTTTCAAGATGTCTGTAATTATAGTTACTATCTTATTGAACGATTTAGCAATAAAATCATTGTTTCTATATTGCTTCAGAGAATAACTTCTGGGCCTTATTTATCTTTGTGCCAGGATGAATCCAATGCACTAATTACTGTACTGAGTAATAAAATAAAGGCCCAGGAAATATTGATTAAGCAATTCATATTCAGGCTTATTCTCCGCACAGGCAGTAACAAATACCAAGCAGCTATGTATGGCTGAGTGAGAGTGGACAATGCCAAAACACTTCAGGAGAAATATCTGACCCCTCTAAAACTTCCTCTTAAGGAATCAGTAGAGCTTTAGTAAGTCTTGTGATTACAGAACCCTAGCCCTGATTACCCTCTTTCTTAGTCTATACAGTGTGAGGAGAAGTTGCTAAGTCTTAGGAAGACCCTGTGACACTAGCTTCAACATAGTTCACAGGATGATGTCAAAAGTTATCCAGAAGACTAAATGTTCACAAATGAAAAGCTTAATAATTTCTCACCAACTTCTTCTATTCTGTCTTGTGTCCATCTCTTCCAGAAGTCCTCTGAACTGTGGGACAGTCCCCATATTTGTAACAGGTTCACAGAAAATATACTGCTCCACATACCTGTAAAAGGAATTAGTGAACACAAGGACACATTCTAACAAGAAAATGCCTTTTTCCTTCAATTTTGAGCTCCTGGCTTAATTATGCAGATATTTTTAAAGTTTCCCACTGTTAAATTCCTCTTCACTTTCTATGTCATTGTTCCAGGTCATGCTGCCATCAGCTTTATGCCTAATCTACTGCATGGCTCTGCCACATGGTATAGAGAGAAAAGAATGTGAGACAAGTAATGGAGAAAAATCCCACTCACTCAAGAAGTAAAATAAGAGGTCAGATAACACAAACACCACAAACATATAATTTCCATTCCTGCCTTCCTTAATCCAGCTTCTCTTGTTCTACACATACTCTGATCAGCTTCCACACACTCTGAATTTTTTCAAAGTGTGATGAACTGACTCTTCAGATGTTTGGTTTGTAAGACAAGATCTCACACTGCAGCATATAAAGGCTCACAGATGCAGTGGACTCCAGCTTCACTGTGCAATCTTTTCTCCATCCAGGGTTGCCCCTCTCTGCCTCCCCACTGGAGCACTGGTGACTTTGTTGACAAAACACAGTGCCACCATTTCATCTGCCATCTCAGCTGTAAATTTAAATCTGACTACCACAATTGGTCTTAAGTTGGAGTGCATTCAGAGGGGAATCTGAAGAATAACCAAAGAAGTGGGAACTATTCCTTAAAAGGAATGAGTTAAGGAGGCTCATCTATTCCATTTCTAAGACACAGATATCTCATCTACCAAGACAGTGACCAGAAACTGGAAAAAGATGTGGTGTTTTTTACTGTATTTTTTTGGACAAACTACGATTCCCATTTCCTGGCAGACAATACCACAGCAAAGCTCAGTATGTTAGAACAGAAATAACTAACCTCTGGCTAACAGCACTGCACACCCCCCCAGAGTGTCTCTGTAACAGGACAATATAATACATCACCTTGAAGGTAGCAGATGCGGGATTCGGGGAGCTTCTTTAACAAGCGTCCCATGAAGAACTCACTTCCGAAATTCTCTGTGCGAACGAATGCGCCGTACTTCAGAAGTCCCACCTCGTAGGGGGTAAACTCCACCCACTCTGTAATACACCCACAATGGACACTTAGGGGGCTCCCAAACGGATGTGGAGAGAGAGGGCATATGTTGGTCTGACTTGTGTTTACTATGTTGCCTTTTCAAAGCCTCACTTACAAATGACCAACTCCAAGACAGGCAGCTGAGCTCAGACACAATGGCGATGGGGAGGCAGGAGCTGTTTTGCTGTTCATGATGATGCTGCCAGTGGCAAAAGGTGCAGTCTGGAAGCATGGCAAGGCTCCAGGCCTTACAAATCCTGTGTGTGTGTTTTCCAGCATGTGTGAGGTTTTGCTCTGCCCTTCCATATGCCATGTCTAGGTGACAGTACTTTCACTGTCATCAATACAGTTAATTTAACTTCCCTTAAATAATTTGTTTATGTACAAAGACAGGTATTCAGCTCTTCAGAAATCATATTTTGTAAGAGACCAATTATACTCTTTATGTGTTATACTAAGGAAGATGGAACTAGTCCTTGACTTTATTGGATATCCTCTCCAAGTGAAGTGCAGTTCTCCAAAATATCTGCAGTGTGAATGAAAACTGGGACAAATATGTCATGGACCATAATTTCCTTTTCATTCAGAAGTGGTTCATTTTTTCACCTCAACAATAACAAAATCTGATCTTAATTTTTTTCCTGCTTCTCCTCCTCTGTCTGCTTCTCCTCATGAAATAACACCAAAAAAAATTAATAAGAAACAGATTAAGCAGATTCAGTTAGGATTAGGCTGGAAACTGTCACAAATTTTATCATAACTAAGTGGTCATTCTTTATATTGAAACTGGGAATTGGCAAAAAGCCAATCAGATAATTCCAATACTTCTCATTCTAAGTGGATATGATAATACTTCAAAAAATGGCCTTTTTGGCAGAATTTCTTCTGTTTATATGTAGACAGTGAAGTGCTGCTCTCAAAACACCTTTTACTAAAGTTGTAAGGCATGAAGATGATGGCTATTTCTCCAAAAAGCAACGAACACACCATGATATTTTTCTCTGAGTGCTGCCAATCAGAGAAGAGTGAATCACAGGAACTGAGTTGCCAATTTTAGCCTCACAGGATCTGAAACACTATCCTTACCTTTGAAATCATTGGTGCTGTAACTGTCCCGGACACTGACTGACACATAGATGGGCAGTGGGTTCTGGCCATCACAGAGTGCTTCTTGCTGCTCTGAAAGTTTGTGAGGGTCTTTCTGGTTTTGAAGAAAAAAAAAAAAAGAGGAGAGAGAAAACTATTTCTGCATACATGTTTGTACATCCTAGAAAGTATCTCCCTGACAAGTAGGAGAAGGAATAAGATGCTCCTTAGGCTGAGGAGTGTAGTGAGCCATCCTTGTTCTCCTGAATCTGAAGGAAGCCTTTGAGCATGTTGATACTTAGGTTTCCTTTTTTACTACACAACAGCTATCATAGTACAGCCTCACAAAGGAACTGGAACTTGGCAGTAAGTATTTGCAACCCACCCAGCTTCTTTTCTGAAAAAGCATGTTCTCATTAAGGAGGTTTATAAAAAACAGAATCTTATAAACTACTGAAAAATTTAAGACCAGCTAGTTCTGGAAGGTTAGGGAGAGGTTAATGGTTACATAAAAATGGTCAGCACTGCTCAAAGAGAAAAACGCTTGGCTAGATTGTGAGGGGGACCTCACCTAGATGAGATTAAAAGGGAGGCATCTACTTAGCTTACACTTTTGATTATTACCTAGTATTCCTCTGTGTGTGTGCTTATTTTCTGTTTGCACACATATATATATAATGCTATGTATGCACTTACAGAAAATACGTAAACAAACCCAAATGAATGGTTGAATGACTGCAGCATTTCTGCCTCCACTGGAGGACACTTCTGCCCAATACTCAACCACCCACTTTTTCCCACTTCCCAAGTGCCAAAGCACACATCCTTGAATTGTGATCCAGATGGGGAGAAATGGAGTGGACTGTGGTACTGTACAGGTAGAAACGACTTCAAGTAACAGAAAAGTAAATTTGTTATTACTTCTAAAAATTAATATCACTCAAACCATGTGAGTAGTGCCTCTGAGCAAAAGCAAAATAGGTACTTGCCCCCAGTGTACCTGCAGATCAAGGTACCTGCCAGTGGATGCAATTCACCAAGCACTCTAGTAGTTTCAGGCTTACATTTTGTACTCTTTCTGCATGAGTAATTTGCATCTTAGACAGACTTCCTGAGATTGCCTTTACTTCCTTCTAAATACCAGCCAGAGTTCAAATGGCTGCATTCACAACCTAATTTATTAACATATAGAATGCATTTATCCCTAGCAAACTATTAAAGGAAATTAAAAAATCTGTATTTTGTTAAAATGGACAATTTCACTCTATTCTGAAGTCCGTTCTCTGAAATAATGGACTAGTTTCCTCTCTATCCACTAAGGGAAAACCCCATGGTTCTCTAAGAAATTAATATACATCTTACCCCGTCATTTAGTAAGTACTCAATCATGAGACCCCAAAGATCTATAAATGTTGTCCTGTATCCCTCTTCTTTCCTCTGACAAAGTTGCTTGTTGTAGTACTTCATGCGATCCATAGAGAAACAGCCCATCTTGCATTTTGTTGCTTGTTTCTGGGCTTCACCAATATGTGAGTCCAGGTCCTTCTGTGACCAGTAAGCATCTCTGTATAAGTTGGCCATGGTCCTGGAGAAAGATAATCCAGACAGCAAAAGTCAAAAGGAACAGAGGTTTATACTCAGGCATTAGCTTCTGCTCATACCTACTCGGGTTTTGCTGCTCTGTCCAGCAGAATGAACATTCCAGAGTTTCACTGACTTTTTTTAAAGATAGCCCTGAAGAATAAGTGGGATTTTTTATGTTCTTGACCATTTTTTTTTTTAAAATAGAACTGGCAGAAGCTTAAGGGACAAAATTGCCACGTGTGAACATAGGTACATTTCTGGAGCACAAATTAGACAGAAAATGACAATAAATTTTCTTTGCTTGTATTTTAGAAGCTTAAATCCATTCACACCAGCTGCTATCTCTTGGCTTTGATTCACTTAGCATTAAACTTATGATGTCTTATGATATCACTGCACTTTATAAACACCATCCTCTATTTTGTCAATCTCCCCTATATGAGACAATCAGACATTAAGCAGCTGTAGGTCCTGTGAGCAGGGAATAACACTGCCCATGAGAATCCAGTCTTTTTCCAGACTGGTAGGTTGCAGCATAAGTGTGCACTGTCCTGCAGCTTTTTCCACATGACCTGTTAGAAATCAGAACTGGTCTCAGAAGTTAATGGAAACCACTATAGCTAGGACATCAGGGGAGCAAGGAAGAGGTATGATGTTATGGGCATCCACAGTTACATTCACAGTAACTATTTCATTAGAATACATTTGGTCAAGTGTAACTGTCATATGCACATTTAACTGCTGCAAATGTGGAGTTGATAAGCACAGTAGATAACTGCGTACAAAAACAAGAGTGCATCAAGTTAAGCTAATATTTAATGGCTTGTTATTGAGAAACAGCTGGTTTCTATGATGTTTGAAGAAAACCTTCTGCTCTTGTCTGCTTTTAGATGCTGTTCTCTGCAGCAGTGTCACCCTCAAAAGGCCTGGTCAAGCCTCCTGCTTGAGCTGGCTTACCATGTGGTGCCGGACAGCCCACTGATGTATGTTACACAGTCCAGGAGATTTAATTTCTTGAGTCCCATGAGGCTGCCATACAATCCTGTCATTGACTTCAGTCCTCCACCTGTCGTGATTATAGCCACAACAGGCACCTGTTGGGCAGAGGAAGGATAGGATGTTCACACCAACAACATACAACATTGCATCCCAAACTGCAGTGGGGTCCTATCACCACACCCAGCCCAGGTCCTGATCACAGAGCCCAGACTCGTTTTCAGAAGGAAGGACTCCCAAACCAAGCAATGACTGCTACTGCCTCTTCCCTTTGGATAAACATGAGTTTGAAGATTAACTCAAACTTTGGGTTTTGCCCATCTCTAGGGCAAATAGGGACACAGGTGAACAAGAAGAAACCCTTCTGTGGAAGCAACAATGTATTTTCACTACATCTCCCACTCCTTCACCACTTTTTTCATATTTCACACATTGACTACTACTGTATGAAAATCTCCATGCCAATCCCATGCAGAAATGTACTCAGTTCTCAGCCACTGTTGTTAGGCTACCCTCTTCAATGCTGTTATGCCTCAGTATCATTAAATTACTCTAAAATAAATTATACTTAAGGAATTTCAAAACTGCAAGATATAAGAAGATGCAAGAAACACTCAGAAGTGCTTGCCCTAAACTAGTACAAACTGGTGAAATTTGAACAAGGGGAAAAAAATCTTTGCTGTGTAATAGAGTAAGTATTTCTGAACGAAGCCAGTAATAACATAGGACAGCAGGAACAAACACACCTCAAATATGACAAATTCCAAATTGACAGTAATGAAGGATGCCATTACTGCAGCTAGTGATTCTTGCAATAACAAACCTCCGCAGCAGAAGCAAGTGTACTTAAGACACATGGACGAGCTGGTACCTGCACAACAGATGCATGTGGCCCATTTTGCTGACCACTCATTTACAAGAGTACGTGAAGGCACTAGAGATTCCAGTTCTATCCTCTCAACACATACCTCTTGATCCTGCAGATCCTGTGGTAGGTGAAAAACATTTTTGAGGGCACTTGCTACATATCTCTTTCTTTTCCGCAGGAAAGCCCTCTCTTCTGAACATAACTCAAACCCAAAGCGCATGTCCAGGTCTTGGTGACATGAACAATTACTAAGATAAAAACAGACATATTAAATATTAACACACCCACATCAATCTTAAGACTTTGATTAAAGATAATCTACAGCACCCTTCCCTTCAAACAGGGTGATGCAACTTGACAGGAGCAAGAGAGAATATTCTAAACTTGTTTTAAACCAAGAAATTTATGTCAATTAGTAAGCCTAACTAATGGCATTTATACCCCATTATTACTAATTGATGAGGAAACAATTTTACAATATGTAGAAATAAAACAAAACATTTAATTAAATATTCTAAAACTAAAAGACTGACAAGTTCAGAAAATCTACGCCAATGAGCCATTTCACGGGTTATTTTCTCATTCTAAATCTAAAATAAGCCTCAACTTTCAAATGTTAGCATTTTCAACGTGAAAGAAAAATCCTCCTTTTAAACAACTGGAGTGGGAAGGCATCCCCCTCTAGCGGTGAGCATCGCTGAGGAGGGTGGCCGCTGAACCCAGCTTCCTGAAGGGACCACGGTGCCATCCAGCCCCGAGTGGTTGTAGGTGGGTCACTGAGTTTAACAGAGTAGGACTTCACCCTCGCTGCTCTGTTGTGTCTGCACTTGCACAAGCTGTTTCACAGCTCAGTGCAGGAAGTTCTATTTCACATCAGCCTTGACTCAAAAATTGTAAGGTACAGGAAGATTTCGTTGGTGTCTCTTTTGAAATTTAGTAAGTCATTCCTTAAGACCTCACTGCTACAGTTCATTTCCCTGGGCACTTGTGTTCTTCCTCTCTTGCACCTACAAGTCATCAGTAGGCAAGAGATGGTTATGGTCATGTCAGAGCAGCTACCCATGGACTGCCTGGCTGGCCAGCTAGCCCTGGGCAGGCATTGTCAAATGGCAGGAGTTTGCTTTTTCTTCCAGTGACAGAATTCTCTCTACTGAGTCCATAATTTCAATGAAACTAGTAATGAAATGTATTTGAGTTTTCTCCACCATCAGATTGGGATAAAATCAGTCAACTTATTGCAACCTTATTTCTAAATAAAGACAAACAAGGGGAATTGAGTTAGGTGGAACTGCAAAAACCACTTTTCATTGTAAACCAAGATGCAAACAAACTGTTTCTAAAGTTCTCTGAAAGTAAAATAAATAAGTGGGAAGTGTTTTTCCTGTCCTGGAACAACACTGGTTTTCCTGTTGTCATTGGTCAATTGTCTTTCTGAAATGAATGACAGAAAACTCTGTTTGAATTCAAAATTAAGTAATTTTTCCTTTTTATTTCTTAGGCACACATACAAAAACACCAGTTTGCCCCATTCTGTGTGCTACGTATAACTGTAGATAACATGAAGTATCTTCATGTCTACCAATGAGTATTAATGGGTACGTCTATAGATGTCAAACCACAAGGTATATTCTCTCAGTTTCTACTCAATATAAAGTATAACTGGACAAAACAGAATACAAGGTTTATTGCTACTGAATAGTGACAGCTAGGCAAAAAATAATTGATAATTTCTGGTCAAGATAAATATTTACTCCTGTCTGTTCTTGTTTGGATTTTTTAGATGGCTTTGTTCTTTTTGTGAATTTCAGAGACTGACATTGACCAAAAACAATATGCTGTGTTCAGAAGGAAAGGGATAATGCTAAAATAAACACATAGTTACCAATGTTTATTGGCTAGCACTAAATCTTTCTAAGGCTAATTGTGTATAATATATTGTGCATGTATTTTATGTTTTATTATAAGCTCATTCTAGTTTTCAAACTGACAATGCTTGCTTATGTCATTTCTATGTAGCTAAAACAATAACAAAGTTGATGCACCAAGTCTTTAGAAATAGAAGAAGATCTCTTACCAGGTTTGTGCTGTCACATTCAAGTCAAATCTTTTCTCCTGGAAAACAAGAAAGTCTACTGTATTGTTTTAATTTTAAGAAGACAGAAATTTCATTTTTCCCTTTCTGTCTTGGGGTCAGAGCTTGGTTTATACCCCAGCAAGATCTAGCAATCACAAAGTTAAATGTTTGATCTCTCAACATATATTTCCAGAAGTGTTCACATGCTCTTAGTGAACATCCCTACCTGCAGATCCTTAATCCTTCCAGGCTGCAGAAAGCATTAAAAATCTTGGTATAGGAGGTTCCTGAGACTCATGCAGTAGGTCCCATTTCCTGTGTTACTCATAAGCTTTCTGCAGCATCCTGAAATACCATTTTTTGTATGTTTCCCTTTCTTTATATTCTAATACACAGCACATCTTTGACATCCTGGCCATACTCTCACAGTGAAAAGACTTGCTTCCAACAAGGCTTCATCCCATCTTAAAGTCATTATTGCAATCTTCGTATTAACTGACAAAAAAGTGCTTTGTTTTGAGAAGATGTTTTAATGGTCCTATTCAGGAAATATTCTCATTATGTTCTTTCAAATCCACACTCTAATATTTTCAGTATATTTTAATATATTGTCATTTGAAGTACATGGTTGACCAGGAGCAGGTTTATTGTTATTTTCCTAGTTTGTGCCCAAGGAGCAAATTTCAGTTTGGACCCTAAGCAAAGGAGGAATCAGTGAGGTTTTGGGTAAGCAGGGAGAGATGTACTTAAGGAAGCATCATATTTTCTGATATCCTTGTTGGTCTCTGTATACACTAGTGGCACATAATGGAGCATAGCAGAGGGAAAACCTGCCTCTGTGGAGAAAATATCCCAAGAAACAAAGCTCCTCTTTGTTCAAAGTGCAAGAAAAAATCCCAATGCCCTTAGCAGCCACCTGGGATAAGATTAGGGGGTATGGTTGCTACTTGCGTGACCTTTTATTCCCAACAGCTGGAAGTGACGCTCACCTCTGCAATGGTTGTTTTCCTTCCCATGGACAGTGAATTCAGCATCACGACTGGGGAACCCGTCTCTGTCCTGAACTTACAGGACCACTGGGAAAACAACATGCTTTAGGATGAAACTAGTAATGAGTTTACCTTCTCTCCCCCCACCCACTTTCTTGAGTGACACTCATAATCCCTCCATCCTTGAGGCCACTCCAACATACAGGGTGGTAGCGCCTCTTCTTTGGCAACATGACATCCAGTGTTGGCTCCGCGTACTTGATGTAGTGGAACTTGGTGGGACACGATGGGTTGACCACTCCGTTGGGGCCCAGCGTGATATCCTGTGTCCCCTCAAAGGAGCCCTTCACAGTGAGGGAAAGCTCTTTCTCTAAAGTAGCAAAACAGATTGTGGGAAATGTTAATATGATTAAACCAGGAAATTGTGCTGGCTTGATTAAAAGTGGTGTGCAGGTAGCAGAGTTGTAGAATTTGGACCAAGCTTTGCCCAGTGGGAGGCACTCTGAAGAGGGTGCTGGCAGGAAAGGGAAAGGGGCAAAGTGGATGCTGTTTTCATAGGAAGGAGACTCAATGTTCTCACTCTGATATAGAATTGGAATTTCAACTTTAATGCAGATCTAATGGGCCTTATTGACATATATATAGATGTCTATTACAACTTAATGTGTTTATCTGGCATTAACTTCCTGAATACTTTAAGTACTGTTTTTTCCACTAATGCATTATATGAAAGGAGCATTTTCTCATCAGTAAGCATGCAATTTTTGGTAAATCGATAACAAAACAATAACCTTACTTGATTTTTGCTTCATCTTCTCTGCCACTTCAACTTCCAGGCAGCAAAGTTCACGACACTGTGAAGGACAGAATGAAAGATCATCACATGTCATTCTCATTATTGGGAGCTGTGAAACCCTCAACTTTTTGTCATGTCTAGTCACCTGAAGTTCTTGATTCCCTGACATTTCTGAGCCTTTTCCCATGAACCACTAATGAAAAGCAAAAGCTCTGGAAGAAGTTGTATGCATTCTCCTGTGAAAATGACATACTATTGGCCACAGTAAGAGCAATATACAAAGAAAGAAAATCAGGAGCATTTTCAGGATAATAACATAAATACAATGGGTTAAACTAGAGAAAATGTAAAAGAAAGTTATGTTGCTGAAAGATCAAGAGTCAGTAGCAGGAAGGGTTTTCTGAAGAAGCATTGCTATTAATATTTTGGGTTGGTTTGTCTTTTGTTTATGACACTCACTCTTCTTTCACATAATAAAATTACAATAGGTCAATATTTAATGCAGAACTTACCCACAGAGCTTGGCTCATCTCCAAGTGTAGGAAAAGGCTAGATAGGTTATCAACATGTGGCTGCACAGCATTTTTACCATTGTTCTCTGACAGACAGCAGTACATAGTTTGAAGAACTGGTACAAGAGAAAAACTCTTTCTCTGTGTGTGGTGTGTTTAAGTATACAACAAATGGGAAATAGTGGGATGTCACCAATGAACAGGTAAATGAAATACCTCATTCTTGAAGTATCTAAATAGCAAAGAGGGAAGAAAGAAAAGAGCTGGCCTACAGACTTCTCTAACCCCCACCCTCATTTCCCTTTTTTATTAAGGAATGATTTAAAGTATCTTAGGAAAGACATACCACCAGCACTCCGTTGGTAGCAATGGTTTCATGAGGACCAGAACTAGAAAACAAAATTAAAAACATGGATTTTTTTAGATCAAACAAAGTCCACTCATCCTTGCCCATTATGTTGCCTTTTTTTCCCACTTAGGAAAAAGACAGAGGGACCCCATGAAGTATGTAACAAGCAGGACCCCAGAAGGTATATAACAAGTCCCTTTCAATGCTTGCCTGCATTGAGTGCTGCTCAATAATGTGTATCATGGATATCTTTTTCCAATTCAATCTCACAATCATTTAAAATAGAATCTGTGGTTAGGCAGCAAAATTCTTCTCACTATAACATGTAAAAGAAATGTATTTCAGTGGTAACATGCTAATATACCAGCATATCCCTGTGGGAAGCCAGTTATATGTATCTGCTGGTATGTAAATTCTAGACTCATAGAATACACTGAGTTGGAAGGGACCCACAAGGATCACTGAGTCCAACCCCTGGCACTCTGCTGTCCCAAGAATCATACCATGTGCCTGAGCACATTGTTCAAATGCTTCTTGAACTCTGGCAGGCTTGGTGCTGTGACCACTTCCCTGGGGAGCTTGTTTCAAAGGGGCACAGGACAGCGGGTACCAATTACATGGGGGCAAAAAAACCTTTCCAGATCATTCAGGTGAAATCAGGAGATGGTGTGGAGTGACTTCACTTCTAGCCTTGGCTCCCCACTAGCAAAGCAAGGAAACACTGATAGACATCAATGCTCGCACACTCAGAAAGCCTCCTGAATTCTCCACAGGTAGACAAATCATAGAGTCATAGAATGGTTTGGATTGGAAGGGACCTTAAAGATCATATAGTTCCATGCCATGGGCAGGGACACCCTTCACTAGAGTAGATTGCTCAAAGCTCCATCCAGCCTAGCCTTGAGCACCTCTAGGGGTGGGGCATCCACAAGCATCCTGGGTAACTGGTAGGTGTGTCTTTGAAAGCAACTGAGCTAATTGGTTGTTGGGGGCTGCAGTAATGATGTAGGAGAAGGCTGGCACACTTTTACAGAAAGACCACAAAGCATGACTTCTAGTACTGTTTCTTAATCATATAATGATTAATGCATTTTGAAAATAATCTTTATATCACTTACGCAGACTCCAATTTGAATTCAACTTCTAGCTCCTCCTTGGCCTGAAAGCAAGAACAAGATATTAAATGAAATGGCTACATAATGCTTCATTCCTTGTCTAAACCCAGGCCCCTGATAGGCACTATTGAAGTAACTGGTTGCAATGCCTGTGATAAATATTTTAGACTGCATGGTCTGATTCAACATTTCAGGCAGAGAGTTGAAGGATTCCTTTCCCACCTCCTTTCTTCCTCAAATTATCATCAAAAACAACCTATACTTCTATTTCTTAGTTTGAGGCTGCTGAAGGAAGACAATTTGTAATGTCCTTTATATTCCAAATTCTACCTTTTTCTCCCAACTATTCTTGGCGCTGTCCTGCCATGACTTACTGTACTTGCTGTTATCTTGGAAATTTAAGATACGTTACACCCATCACTTTAACATAATAAACAGAGACTGGTATTAGTGAATGATTCAGAGTTAGTGTTATGCAACTCCCTGTAAGACAGCGTTGATCTGCATGAGCTGGTTGTGAATGACCTAGTTTGTACAGAAGCAATCTGTACACGGTAGCAAGAAGTTGCATGCAAAATATTTTGCATATCTCATCCCTAGATCTCAAAGGGAATCAAGATCCTTTATCTCATTTTATAGATAGTAAACTGAGAAACAGAATGAATCAACCTTCATTGTGAGATACACACAATGACAGTTTCATCTTTGCTTTTTGTGGTGAAAGTAGATACAAGCAAAGGGGCAAGGGTAGTGATTATGAATTACGGGGTCTGGGGGGGAAATATGGATTATTCACCCTGCAATAGCTGCATAGCCTTGATGTTGCTCAGAGGTAGCTCAAAGTCAGATCACTCCCCTACCTACCACACTGTTTCAGTCTTATAGCCTTTAATGATTTATAAAATTATTGGGAAGAAGGCCTCAGGCTCTCATTTTTTACCACATTTTTTGTACTTATATTTTAAATGGCAATTCAAGTACTCATTATTGGGACAAGTCATCCATGGCAGGTTCAGAAATATTTTGAAAGTGTCATATAACTCTCCACTGGATTCTTAGATGCTTAGTTGCTCTCACATTTGGGCTAGGCTTAAAGTACAGGATCACTGTTCTTTCAATGGGAAGTTTAGCAGTATCAAAGAGCGCACAGAGGAGATGATCATCTGGAGTAGCAAAGTCCTCATCATACACTGTCAGCTCCAGCACATTCTGGAAAAAGAGAGAGAAAGGGTTTTTATAGTTTCTGCAGTCTGGACATTATTAGTTCTAGGTAAAAAATATCGTGGATGTGCTTGAGAAGAAAAGTTAAGACATTAAATATCATCCCTCTTTGGAAAAACATACTGTAAATTGAATATTTATTCTTGCCTAGTTAATTTTAATTGCTGTAACATACTATATTGGCTATACCTATAAAACAACTTAGTTAACTTCCCAAATCTGAATCCATCTTGCACTGACTTGTAACAGTCTCTAGTTTCCCTAAAACTTCAATAATGAGCTCAGTTTCTGGCCCTTCTGAGCAGCATCATCAAACTGACATAGGAACTCAGTCACCTCTGTTGTCAAACAGTTTGAAAAGTCCTTTATCATGTGCCATCTGTTAAACAATTCCTGGGCACAGTTCAGGAGATACACACACAAAATCTTCAGATTGCATCAGGCAGACAACTTTGGCTCCTTACCTTGACCTGACTCTGGATTCTGAAGTAGAAGGTTTCATTCCACACTGGATTATTAGAGTTTCTCACAGTTTTTGTGCGTGACTTTTCACATGTCGCAGTTGGCAGCCACAACGAGACGTAGCAATCAGCCTGGCTTACTGGGTAGGAAAGAGGCAAAACAACTGGTAATGTGGCAAAGTCAGCAGTGCTGCATGACACTGGAAAGGTTACTCTGTGGTACCAACAACAAGAAAAAGATATTTAAAGACAAAAATGCCTGTTATAAAGTCACTCTTTTCAAGATGTCCTTCTGAGAATGAAAAAGCACAGACCACAAGATGACCTAGAACAGAAGGTGGTTTCTATTCTTCCTTGCATGAGGTACAGACAACAGTGATATTGTATATCAAAGAAAAGGCTGAGAATTTCCTCTTCTAGTCAGCCAATTCGGTTTCTCAGCCAACAAGCTTTCCTGTGCTCAAGTGTTCATGCACGCACACAGGCACACACACGTACACTAACCCGTAGCAGTTGTCTGATAAGAGTGGCTGGGGACCCTCCTCTGTCTCTTGAGAGCAACTGCAAAAAGTCTCCATCTGTGCCTTGCCTTCAGTGATCTCCTTGGTGAGAGTTTGTGAAAGCAGCTGTAGAACTGCCCCTGCTGTATGAGATGGCAGAGGCTTCCTCCAGAAGGAGCTCATTGAATTAGGCATTGGATGTTAACTAATTGCCACCTCCAGCAGGAGAGAAACTCTTCCAAAATGCACCAGTAGAAGGTTAGTGAAGGATTTTACATCCCATTTCTCAAAGGCACCTAAATTAAGGTCTCTCTCAAACAGGTGCAACCAAAAAAGCCAGGTACTGTGTGCTTGGGGAAGGCAGTGTTTCTTCATACAGGTCATACAAAGTACTTCAGTGCCTTGAAAACCTCTCTTACATAGTTCTTACCAATAATTAAGGTGCGGGAAAAAAAGATGAAGACGGTTAAGAGGATGAAAAAAATCATCAGATTTTGTGTAGTGCAAAAGGTAACCAACTTTGAGAATAAATGCCCCTTAATATGAGACTTTTGAGAGAGACAAGTGATGGCAGCAGTAAATGGAGAGGACCCTTCAGCAGCAGGCAAGGACTCTGCAGGCAGAGAAGGGAACAAGAGCTTGCATATTGACCTCTAGGGAAAGGCAAAAATATTGCCAGACTGCAACAGGAGCCCTTTCTTTCCTTCTCCTTTTCTTTCCTTCTCCACCAGATTTTGCCAGGTGTCACCACTGTCTCAAACTGCATGGAAGCTGCATCTTGTTCTGTTGAAAGTGTATTTGTTCAAGAAGCCTCATGCTTTTCTGTCCAAGACAGTGAAGAACTGAAATTCAGAAATGCTTCAGAAGTTATATATTGCATTGTGATAGGTCAACAGACACCTTAATTATTGCTTTTCTACTTTTTAACATTATAATGCAGAAACAAAAGAACCCTAATTCTGTCAATTTTTTTTCTAAAGAAAGTTGTGGAGAAGTCAACATATTCCTACTCAGTCAAAAAAATATTCCTCTGGTGGAAAAGTTTGGAAAATATTCTGTTGGATCTAGTCTACTCCCTCTCCTGTGATTTTCCACATTACATATCTTATTTTGGATTAAAACAAAAAGGTTCTGACACCAGATTCACTGTTCTTGTCTAGAGTCATATTGTCTGCTTTAATTCTACCTTCCCACCACTCTTATCTCTTGGCTTCCTTTCCTCTACTTTCTTCCTGACTGATTTAGTTGAGTGAACATTACACCTCCAGTACTCAGTTTTCCTTCTCTCCTCTCTTGTCCTCTCCATTCTGAACAAAATCCCCAAGGAAAGGAAAAGGGCTGCCTGTCTGCTTCTTATTCAAGCCAAGGGGAAACAACAGAAATTGCCCCAACAGCATCTGTTTCCCTCACACAGGTTGCATGGTGGTCTTTGCAGACTGATGACTGAGAATTGTGATTCCCAGGCATGTCTTTTCCTTTCAGACTCCCATGCCCACTTTGTACATAGGTCTGGGAGACACAGCCTGGTCTTTACCATTGCTGTGGTACAGACAAACAATAAGCAGTATCAGAAGACCCACAATTTAAGAAGGACATGAAAGTCTTTGAATGCATTCAGAGGAGGGCAACAAAGCTGGTGAATGGGCTGGAAGGAATGTCCTGTGAGAAGCAGCTGAGAGCTTGGGGATTGCCTAGTTAGGTGAAAAGGAGGCTGAGGGATGATTGTTGCTTTCTAAAGCTTTCTGTGGAGGGGGCACAGAGAGATGTGTTGAGCTCTTCTCCCTGGGGTCCAGTAGCAGAACACATGAGAATGGTTCAAAGCTGCACCAGGGGAGGTTTAGACTGGACATTAGGAAGCATTTCTTTACCAAGAGGGTGGTGAAACACTATAACAGGCTTCCTGGAAAGGTCATGGATGCCCCAATCCTGTTGGTGTTGAAGAGATATTTAAACAATATCCTTAATAACATGTTTTAACCTGGTCAGCCCTACTGGTCAGGTAGTTTGATTAGATGAGTGCTGTAGGTCGCTCTCAACTGAAATGGTCTATTCTATTTATAACAACACAGACACAGTGCAGTGCACAGGTGATGCATGTTGCTGCAGGTTGCCTGCAGGAGAATAACTGCTACCTGTCTCCCCAGTAAGGGTAGGTTTAGGCAGCCTGACCAGTCTGGCTACCTTACATATTTTACCTTGTTTAGGCACACCAGTACCTCTCTGAAAGAGGAATGTAGCCTGCCACTTGCAACTTCTCCCTGCAGAGGAAGTTACTTGCCTTTATTTCATTTATAGACAGAGTTGAATTAAGAACAAAATTTAAGGCTGCCCTCCTTCTGTCTTAAGACTCCATTTGTAACTGCCTGCTACTTGTGAAATTCCAAAATTCAGTCTACACATTTCCAGGAAGCATGTCTCTCTTGGACTGAGAAGTCTCATTTGGGAGAATTTAGCTTTTATTCAAGAATGAGACAGAAGAGAAAACATTAGGCTCTTTCATGTTAAAGAAGAAATTCTTAATCACTTTACTGCCAGGTAATAGCCCTTGTACACCTTGTTCTGGAGAAGAAACAAGGCAATTCTAGAGCAGTACTATACCTGATCTACCCTCTGTCTTTCAGGGAGATCCTTACTCTGGCATTTCCAAACAAGAGTTTGCATTTTAAATACTGTATTTAATAACACTTGCCAGACTTACGGTACATGAATAATTTCTTGTTGAACATATATACTTTAACATCCACACATTCCTGTGATGTTGAGTTCCATCACAGATAATGCTTTGAAGAATTTTGAAACTGCAAAAATAGATACTGGAATATATTTGGAAAGCCAAGAAGTAATGCTGCTGATTTTAAAATGCATTAAAAATAATTTTGTGTAACTATCACGCGACTTTAGATTTATCATTGCAGATCAATGATTGTTGCCTGCTTGTCTGGCAAGGTACTCTGTTCTACTGATGTGATTCATTGTTGCTGTATCTCAACTGTACTTTGAGATACAAAGCATATCAAGAAATCCATAATTATATGAGTAGATGTAGCCAAACTAGTCAGCTGTGTATTTAATGCAAAATATTGCCTCAGTTATGCTTGCTCAATCTCTTTCTACAACCTCATGATTTGTCTTGTTGCCTGAGATGCAGAATATCTGAGATGAGCCCTGGATGAGACCTTTCTGTGTTGTTACTTCATCACATGTGTGTGCCACAGCCATGGACCAGGAGGGAGGTGCAGAGAGTGTCACCCAACAACATGACCTCAGATATGACTGATATCTCTCTCACTGAGAGCTGTGACATGGGGAAGTCCTCTAACATATCTTTCAGAAAAACATGTGATAAGCACAGGTTAAGATGGGAATGATACTGCATGGTAAATCCAGATTTCATCTTTCAGAAAATCTTCCCTGATTATTCCCATGCAAGAGACTATAGACCCAATTGCTGCTTCTTATGGTGAAACAGTAGAAACAAGAGAATTGAGAGGGTTATACCATTTCCCTTCCACACTAGAGCACTCTGGAGCTAATTTCAGCATCCTTTCACAGGTGGTCACATAGCTGTATTTACTCAAACAAAACAAACAGTTAACTTGCTTATTTTGTGTGAAACACTTCTCCTTACTGCACATGTGGATAGTCCATGTTCTTTAACATCAACTGTTAATAGTGGTGTTTTCCTTTCCTGCTTATTCACTTCCCACCACTTTCCTGCTGTGTGACTCACAGTCTTGTACAACTGCAAGACTGCTGCATTAGTGTTAAAAGGAACAAGGCATCCAGCTCTCAGTCAGCATGGGTCTTTTGACTGCTATTTCAGGGTAATTAATAATGGCATTAGCCTGGTGGTAATAACTGTAGAAAACTTTGTCCTATTCATTTCATTTTTGTCAGAATCAAGGCTGAGTGGGATGAGAAAGTTTGCTTCTCCCAGCTACGTTTCCCAAGGTGCTGCAATCCATCAGCAGAATTACCCCTTGTTTTGAAAACACACAAAGCAGTCTTTTTCATCTACCGGTATCAGAAACTCTCCTTTGTTTGAGAGAAAGTACTTATCCTCAGAAACACATTCAAGTTTTGAAACCAGTCAGAAGCACGGGCATAACACTCAATGAAACAGCATCAAGGAGCAAGGACTGTTTATAACAATTACTTTACATAAACACTGGCTTATTTCAGAAACACTAAGATAAGGTTGTTATACAATTATAAAAGATATTATGTTGCCCATACCCTGAGATACCACTAAGAGTGGAGGTACTCACAGGCATCCACTCGCTGGAGATTTCTCATCCGGATGATCCTTACAGTCAATACATAGCAGGGAGAGGATTCTATCTGGAGAAGAACAGTACAAAATGAAGTCTGAATAAGCCTTTGGTGGGAAAAAGTTTCAAATATGCAAACTGTGTGTTATAATAATAAAATTGGCAAAATTTGGGTCAACTATATCATTATTCTACAGATGAAAATCTGCAACATAATCTTCTACTGTTAAAGAAGAAAAAGTTTTTTATATTTCACTGTCTTTTTGCCTTGTTTCTCTGAGAATCTGAATTGCTCATCAGAGCAGGAAAGAAAGGGATAAACCCTTGAAAACTCATACAGTCTGTGAGATGCTTGCAAAACCTCTTGCTCTGAAAATGCTGAGTTCAGCTCTACAACAGAGCTACAGTAAGTCTCCTGAGCAGAGTAAATGCACTGGTGAGCACCATGGTGGAGTTGTCAAAATACCATCAGTCTTGCTCAGTTACAGTCAATCCCCTTAGTAACCACCCATTGCGTTGAAAAAAGTGCTGTGGAGAATATCTGCTGTCATGGACTCCCATGGGATAAACCTGAAGTATCATTCTTTAAGAGGTGCTTTTGCCTTCTGCTTCAAAAACATAGATTTCTCTGGTTTTCCACTTGCAATTGTATGAGAAAAAGAGTAAAAATAATCTGAGCTTTTGTAAGTCACAACTATGAGATAAACCAATGGCCGAAAATTGTTTACAGAGGATTTAGAGAGGAAAGACTTAGGTAAGGGTTGCTTTTGGGGAAAAATAAAGATAACTACCTTCCCACAAAAAAAAATGCCCTAAGATTGAAAGTGCTTAACTTCCTTTGTTCCCTTTGAATGTCTCAGCCTTAATCTTCTTTAAAACAAATCTCTACAGATTTTGTGACTACAGGGACCTCTTCCTATTTACTAGAGGATAAATGTGATTTCCTTCTTCTAAGGAAGGCCATTTCCTGCTGGCTCATTCCATAGACCTGTCTCTGGCTCAGACTTATCTGCAAAAGGCTGTTCTGAGCAAGGCAATAAATAAATCAGCATTTCCTGTGGCTGTGACACACAGTCATTTCCTCACACTCCTAGAAACATTTCCACCTGCATAAGTGGTTAAAGCAGAGCTTTCCAAATCATTCTTTTTGACAGCTGCTATTTTTATCAACTGATTTCCTCTCATTTAGGAGCATCCTTCTATTTCTATAGCACTTCAGAGACTTCCTATAACTACTATAAACAGGCAGAAAAAATAGATGTTAAGGCAGATAAAGAGAAGCTGGAAGAACCTCATGTAAAACAATATGTGTAATGTGGCCAATTCTTTTTTTCAAGAGAACAGAGCAAAAGGGTCTTATTTTGAGATGGAAAGACAATTATGCCTCCTTTGTCACAACAAATTACTTCTTCAATGTGTGATTAAAATTCTCTCTTCTCTAACACATCATGTTATGTTAAAACCTTTTGCTGAGCTCTTAAAAAGCACTCCTGCTTCCAGCCCTCTTATATGTGCCTCAAGAATTCTCTGGGCTTTTTCCCTTTTTCAGTGCTTCTTCATGAAATTCAACTTAAATCCCTCTGCCTTTTATTTCAAGTGTTCTCAAAGGAGAAGAAGCCTAAGAGAAGATGTCAAATCTGCAAACTACTAATGGAAGGGTATGTCCTCAGAGGTACCCCACACAAGGACACTGGTTCACATTTCAGAAACAGTATAGCCATATTAACACAGTTCTACACCCTGTTAATTAAACCTTCTTCTCAGCTATTAGCAAAGGTGGATCACCACATACACATGTTAGGAATGAGCTTGGGCACCTCAGCATATATATGCCCTAGAAGGCAGAAACTCATTCTTCCTTAGGATCTGAATAAACACAGGGGAAATTCTTCCAGGCATTTATCTCTAGATTGCACAAGGTGCTGCCAGCTCCTAGATCAGCTCCAGCTACACTTCCTCTGATAAGTGACATTGCTTGAGCGAGAATCTACGAAGTCAATATTTGCAAAGCAGTTTGAGAGTCTTAGAAAAAAAAATGTGTGTGACGGTTTTGGTTTTGGTTTTTGTTTTTGGTTTTTTTTTTGCTTGTTTGGGTTTTTTAATGCTTATTGCATGGTTTCTGCCATTTGTTCATCTTCCTCCTGGTTCCTGTGTAATGACTTTCTAATATGCTAGTCACATTTCCCCATCTGCTACAGGGAAATCAATTCTCAGAGATGCAGGTTTCACAAAAAAACAGTGGCTTAACAGAAGCTACAGAAATTAGAACCTGTGCTTGCACTAGGTGAGAGGTAGATGCCAACAGTCAGTTACCTGAGGAAAAGGCAGCGGCCAGGCGTCAGCTGTCCTGGCACCTGCCGGTGGGAGTAGCAAAGACAACTGGGAGAGGAGAAATCACCTGGCAATCAGGCTCTGCTAGTTATTCTGCTCCCAGGAGGATTTGCTATTTTAATTAATTCCAGTAACTTCTTAACAAAAGAAATGCATTTAAATAGCAACTGTGACAAGCATAACGTGATGTACTAGGGTCTAGTTATAGGGACAAAGAAAATAGCAGTCATGCATGTATAAAACAAAAGAAGTTCTGTTATTCTGTTTACAGAATAACGCCTATTATGATCTCTTTAAAACAAAACAAACAAACAAAACAGAGAAAAAACCGGCTGCTGCTGTGCAATGATATTCCACATATGGAGAAGTTTCCACCACAGCCTTCAATGGCGAAAGACCCCAGGCAGCGTCCTGCCCTTGTGTGCAGTGACATATTACAACCATATAGCATTGGCACATTTTAGCTTTGCTTTTCATAATCAAGACCCATGTAGTCACTCTGACTGTTTCGCTGATTGCCAGTTTGTCAGCTTGTCCTCAGACTGGTGTTTTCCAAACTGTGTACAGCACAGCTACATGCTGTTAGGGCACTCTGCTATGCCAGTGCATGAGCAAGGTGCACAGTGCTAGTTTCTCTGAATTCCTGGGGAAATTAAGTTTTACTAGGATTTTGCAAACAGCAGCTCCAGCTGACCTCATAGGCTCCAGAGCAGACCTCACAGTCTCTTCTACCTATTTTTCAGTGCTTCCCACATGAAAGAACAGCATAGTAGGATACTTGGCACCAGCTTACTATGTGGCAGAAGTAAAGGATTCCTCTGCCACGTGAATGATTCCAACTTTCTCCCACCAGATGAGTAAGAATTTGAAAATATAAATTTCTCTGTCATGAGCACTTCAGTGATGCAGGTTGTCTGCATTCCTGTCAGATTTGTGCCTCCATAGGTCTATTCTAGCCCTCTTTAAAGTCATGCTTATATTAAGATGTAGGTATGTGTGGCATGTAACCATCTCCAGAAGTATTGCTGTAAATGACTCCACTAGTTTAGCTGAATAATATATCCTGTCACATCACAAGTTGTGGAGCTCTAAAATGGCAGGACTCCTTAATGAGACAATCTGCGAGACCAAAGGATGGCTATATTTCTTTACCATTTTTACTTGCTTTTCTCTCAGTATGGTTCTTCATTCAGCCTTTAGGCTTCTTCATCTAACAGACTCTTCCAACATGGACTAGTGCTCACACCTTCCTGGCTTGTGATACCAAAAGTATGTGCATTCACCACTCCACCTACTGTAGACTAACACACAATTCCACAGCAGTATAGTCAAAGTGTGCTGAGTGAACGTCAGGTTGTTTTGATTTCTTTTTTTTCAGGGTTAGCTCCTTGTTTTAGCACAGAGGTTTGATAAGATAGCAGAATATTGTAGCTGCCTTCCCAAAACATCCAAAACCACTGATCCAGAGAGGAAAATTTGAACCTTCAGAGGCAGTCAACACATTCTCAGACTTGATTGTTGCTCTTTTAGATTGGTATTTATTTCAAAGCAATCATAAACTAACAGGAAAAAGTAATGCAGAGATCATGAAATTCGTATTAAATTTCCATGTGTGAAAACTATGTCATCATCAAAAAGTATCCAAGCAGATGCCTTTCTACATGAAATGTGGAATGTCTTCCATTTGCTCTCATGAGTAGCCTTGGTCATGCTGTGAAAAACCGTAATGAAGAAGCAGAGAAAACTATGTGCCACAGTGTCCTGGTACCATTACCTGTTTCAGTGCAACTGCACTTTATACTATTCCACAAACCACCCTGCAAAGATCAGACAAGTTTTTAAAATATCTGTAGTACAATCGATTTACTTTTACAATGGCTGAAAAAGGCCATTCCTAGACACCAACCTGAAAAAATGTGTTATCCATGTAAACCATGGAAAGAACTTCCTCTTTATCTACACATTTTTCCTGCAATCATCCAGTAATAGTGCCTCTGTCTGTTCCTATGTCATCTACAGGCATAGGAACCTCTCCTGGCAAAGACAGTTTCCTTGCCTTGACTAAGGTAGTCCTGCATTCCTGACCCAGAGCCGCATTCTGCTGCGATGAAATCACTCCCAGGATGTTACAGGGCACTCCTTTCTTCATCTCCAAGTGCTAATTTAACTAGATGGCAACCAGGGACCAAATCAAAAGAACAAAAATACTTCACTGCTGATGGTGCTAGAGCTGGTGGTGTGTAAAAGTCTGTCTTGAGCTGTCTGAGAGTCAGGTCTCCTTAAAGAGTGTGCATCCTTACATTTTTTACAGTTGTAGTTGGGATGCTTCAGGCTGTGAATATCACTCAGGCAAGCCCTTCCCCACCTGCTGGAGCCTACCTCCCACTACTGTGGGATGTTCCAGAGGTCCTTGATAGTTCAGGCTTGTTGCTTAGCTGTTTCAGTACTGTCAACACTGCCCTCCATTTTTCAGTGTTCACAGATGTTTAATAATCAGACTTTTTCAGATTTTGAAAAATAGGTCTATTTAAAAACTTAGAGCATGTTCAAAATTATTTCTGTATGTAGAACTGTAGCCAGGGAAATAGGACAGTCCATCTTTTAAAAAAAAAAAAAAAAATAGTGCCCTTCTATACAGCTTTGCCCTTCTCAAGCAGAATAAACCAAAGAGAAAGAAACTAGACCGGGCATTAACCATCTGAGGGTTGAGACTCTTTACACCTAATTACAAAAAGCTGTTAAACAAGTGTTTGCATCTGATAGTTTTTGAGCACTTCTGGATTCTCATTCTAAGGTAGATATTACCACAGGATATGCATCACACTCTGAAAATCTCTATTTCTGATTATTGATTCTCAAGGGTATATAGGTATATCTAAGATGCAGATGTTCTTCGTTTTTGATGTCAAACCATATTTCAAAGTTGTAAGCTGATGGGTAGCAGCCTCATTTGACTTTATGAGGTTCATTTTTTGAAGTATGAGGTGTGCTGGAACATGCACTTTCAGTAGTCTGTATTTTAGGCATCCCCAGACCACCATCATGAACATATGATGTGTTACAGTAATCAAGTAATGATCAAGCAGGTGCATAGGATAGAGCACTATATTCTGATCATAGATGAAAACACAGTGTTTCTGTAAGCAGATACAAGAACAACAACTCTGTCCATCACCAATACATTCTCATGAATTTTTTGAATTTTGAAATGTAAAAAATAATCTGTTGATGTGAGACAGGGGCAGTATAGTGGTCCAGAAGACAGTTATGGTCCCACACACATCAGAAGATTCTTTTGGTCCACTACTGTCACACTCGCCCCCTCAAAATTTCAGAACCCTTAAATGTCTTTGATCTAAATCTATATCCTGAGCACATAATGGAAAAACAAACACATCAATGTGTGGGATTAAGAAATGAAGACAAGGATTTACTTGTCATATGTATAATTATAATAAGTAATTATAGCCCAGGAGTTCAAATCTTTTTTCTTTCTCTCATCATGATTTTAGGTTCCATATGCCTTGTAAGGAGCAGTCATTATACTAAAAACTGATCAACAATTTTTTCCAGCCTATTTTAACTATCTACAAAATTCTTCATCCTATACAGGTCCAGAATTTCAGTATACCCTCATGCTAGAGGTACCAGACATGGTAAGCTAAATATTTGCAAGATGAAATGTCACAAAGACCCCAGACTGGTAGAATATATCCTATGAAAATACAGTATAACTTTTGGAGCCACTGATTTTATTTTTTTTTTTAAATAATAATACTGGGCAAACACAAAAGCTAAAGTTTGAAAAGTGCATGTGAAAAAGAATTCTGTGAATATGAATTTGTTTAAATTTCTCAGTGCATAAATTGTACCAGGACCACCTGGGAAGTAGATTATAACAAAGCTCACATTTCTGCCTGCTCACAATATTACTTCAGCTTTCAGATAAAGCTCCTTTTCAGCTAGATTTTGTCTCAGCAGAACCTGTCTGCATGAATTATAGTGCAAATTTCCACAGAATTATCTGCCTCAGAAGCAGACACTTTGTGGGACAACATTGTTATATGAATCACACTTAAACTTCTGTAATCCTGACAGATAGGATACAATGCATATATTTACTGCACAAACAACAAAGTAGCAGAATGAGAACCCCTATCAAAATGAGAAATGTCTAACAAAAATAAATCTATGACTGATACTCAAGCAGAAGAGATGTCCCTAGTACATTCAAACATCATTCCTTTTACAGAATCACTTGTTAGGTTTTTTTCCTGATGGAATATGGAAGTGCTGAAGTCATTATTGCAGAACATGCATCACTGCTACTTTTGCCCCTTTGAGTTACAAGAAATAGCATAGAACAGAAAGCTTACCAATGGATTTCTTTTACAAGTGACTGAGGGATTAGAATAGTAGATATTCTGCCTGCTCTAAATAAAATGTAACAGAAAAATAAACAAGCAATTACGAAAACAGAGCCACCTGGTCTGGTTGAAGGTGTCCCTGGTCATTGCAGGGGTTTGTAACTAGATGCCCTTTACGGGTCTCTTCCAACCCAAACCATTCTATGATTCTTTGAAAATCATAAACATAAGTAGAATAAAATGATCTAACAATAGACATAAGGACGTTTCCCTTGTAACACTCAAACTGCTGACATCTTTATTTATCTACCTGAGCTTTCTTCCCATTTGAGCAAAACAAAACCCTTAGTTCTCTTTGGCTCTAAATTTTCTTGTTCTTAATACCTTGAAATCACCTTTGCCTGGCACATCACTTTCATCTTCCTTTTCATGTGGTTCACCATCTCTGAAAGAGTTGAAGTCCGAGTCTTCATTCTGAAGAAAGAAAAAAATTATAAATGATTGCATTAAAACAACAGCAGAAACATTATCAGGGTAGATAATTAATTTCTACTTGCAATAATATATGCTGAAAACTTGATTAGAGTAGCTATTGGTTACACCCAGCTGAGTTACTGCACTCAGATTAATGAACAAACCACTACACGGTTTGGTGCACGCTGGCACAAAATCCATGTCAGGGGTATCCTTTCAATGAGGCAATAAAGGAAGAGCCATCGCAGCTGTGAGGTACTCAAAAGGTGCCTCTGCAATTATTTTGTGAATAAAGGTTTGCTTTTTGTTTTGAATGTGATGTTTTGGCAATCTGCTCCTGCTCTTAGTCATATTAAACCTCAATGTAAAATATCCCAGAGTTTCTTCTCTGAGTTTGAACACAGGGCGTGAAATGTTGCAGTTGCGAAATTTTAAATTGAAGGTTTTAATTTTTTTTCAGAAAATGAAATTTCAAAAATACTTCTAACAATGTAGGGTGCCTCCTTTTGAAACACTCTGTAGAACACCATTAAAGGACAGTTCCTACAAGAAAATTTGAAAATATTCTGTTTCCAAAGTACTTCCTGAAGTGATGTGCCTCCATCCAGTCAGGGACCACACAGAACCATGCATAAAGTACTACAGTTAAAACTAAATACAAATCTTGAAACGATGCAGAGAATGCAAAGCAAAATGGAAAAGTCAGAACCAAAAATGGAATGTGTAAATATAATTCAATTCTCTATTCCTGGTATCTATCCTGTCCTTATTCCCTTTCAATAACAAAAGAAATGGGTTTGAGAATTATTATAGATGTCAAAATTTTGCTGTTGATACAGAAATATGAAGTTTTTAATAAAAGTAGCATTTAATTACAAAAGAAAAAAGGCATTTTAAGTCTGGGTTTGAATTCAAGCTGATAACTCAGCCCCTAAAGAACGTTTCCTTCCCTGCTCATTTTTTCCACTTTCTCATCTTTTTATGTCCTTACTACCTTGACTTCTCTCATTTTTTCTATGAGGATGAGATCTTTGGCTCCAGTGGATTCAGGAGGCCTTTTGCCACTGAGAACCTTTAAGGGAACATTTCACCTTAAACTCCTTCAGGCAGAGACATTGCTGTCTAGTGCCATCAGACAGTAAGTTCGCACACTAGCTTGAATACAAACACACTCACAAAGCACGATTTTGTTTTCTGTCAAATGCAGAGAACTTTAAGCAAATTTTAAAGCTGTTTTCTTACCTCTAGTCCTTTTGTTTTTGATGGCATCATAGTCTTCCCTGGACTCATGTAGTAGAGTGTTTCTGGCACCTCCACAGGCAGCAAGTCCTGAGACATGTTTGTAGGATTTATTTCTGGCACCTCCATGGGCAGGAGTCCTTTAGACATGTTTTCAGGATATACTCCTGACACCTCCACAGGCAGCAATTCTAGAGTCATCTTTTCAGGATATATTTCTGGCACCTCCACGGGCAGTGATTCTAGAGTCATCTTTTCAGGATATATTCCTGGCACCTCCACAGGCAGCAGTTCTACACACAGGTTTTCAGAATCTACTCCTGGTGCCTCCATGGGCAGTGGTTCCAGAGACAGGTTTTCAGGATCTACTCCTGGCACCTCCACAGGCAGCACTTCCCAAGACATGTTTGCAGGATGTACTCCTGTGGGAGTCAATGAGAAGTTATTTTATAAAATTACCTGAGGCTCCACCCATCTCATCTCTATAAGTAAAGGATTCCCCTCCCACTGCCAAAGACCGTGAAGTTCCAAGGATAGACTGCTCCAGGGAAGGACCTTATAGCACAAGCACAACAGCCAAGAGGAATGTGGCATCTTCCTCTGGCTGGGAACCTCTCCCAGTCTGTGCGTGCCCCATGGGTCCTTCACTGCTGCCACCCTCTTGCTGTGGTGAGAAGAGTCATGGGCTGTCCTGCCAAGCAGAGAATCACAAAGGGCACTGCCACTGAGACCTGCTCCTCCAAACCCATTTCTTCCCTAACTGCGGTACAGGAACTGCCCTGAACGGGGACAGCTCCTGTATGGGGGAAACTGAACCCTGGAAAAGGCTTCTGAGCCTAAATAACTACTGACTTGCCTGTGTGCAGGCACACTCCTGTGCACTTTGGTTACAGCCTCTCCATAGGTGGGGGGACCCAAATTCACTGCTTGGAAAGAGGCACTGACCTGTGCCACGCAGTAACCTCGCAGGAGAGGGCCTCCCCCACTGCCTGACAGATCACTGCATGGACCTGCACCTCGCAGCTCCTCCTGGTCTGCTCCCGTTTCTTCCTCCCAGGGGGAGCAAGGCTGAGGTGTGGGCACAGGACTGGGTCTTCAGTATGCAGCAGGGAGCTATAGGTAGAGGAGGTGAGTAGCAGCATCAGATTGTGTGTGATAAGACAGTGGGGGGAGAAGGAGGTGGACATTTGCAGGGGTTATAAGAGGTCTTGAGGTCAATGCCTATGGCTGCAAGCATGACCCAGTACCATGGCTGCCTCTGTCAGTACCTTAAATACAACCAAAAAAAAAAAAAAAAAGCAAGGAAATATGTAATAGCTGAGAAAAGCTGATAGGAGTTAGGCTTCAGTAAATTTTCCAAAGAAAGGCAATTGAACTTTATATGACAACTGTGGGGAAACTCCTGTCAAGATGAATGGAATATAGTTAAGTTTCATTAGTTTTATTTTACAGAGAATTTGTTCCATCAAAGAGCAGGAATGAACAAAAGAGCACATGAACATCTCCAGGCATACCTGGTGGAAATTACCATCTTCAAACACAGAAAAACAAATAAATAACAAACTAGCAGCTCCAGTAACAGTAGGCTGTGTCATACCATCTGCATTTCCAGCATGAAAAGTAGCTCTGCCCACACTGGAAGTACAAGAGCATCTTTTGGCCTTAGGTCATGGACACTGTACATCAACAATCATTTTTTTTTTTTCTTTTTTGCTTGGGTAGTTTTAACTTGATCAGCAAAGAAGAACTGGTTGACCTTGGAAGACCTGCCATGGGAGACTAAAAATACCAGAATACTTGTTACTAAAGCAGGCCAACTTTCCCAAGGCGTATTAGTTCAGAGAATCATTAGCATAAGTGATGATAAGTGACAGAAACCTCTTTAAAGCTGGTGAACCTTACGAAAGTTGAGATTCCCTGTCTTCAAGAAAACCTGTGGAGAAGAAAGATTAATTCTGTGATTAGGCTTCCAAGTCTGTAGAATGAATTTACCATAATACACACACTTCACTATCTAGAATGATCTGTACAACCTTCAGCTAAACCAAAATATTCTGCTCCCACCTGAGTGACTCCACAGGGAATGCCATAAAGGGACAAAATTCCAAGGTTCTCATTAACAACTGAATGAGTGCTATCTTATTTAAAATCTGAATGTACAAAGCTGGATAGTTTCAATTTGTAGAATGAAAAGCAGAGGCTTCAAGTTGAAAGATTTTATTTCTTTCCATTTCATATTTCAGTAATTTAATGATAGATGAAGCAAAATAACCCACCTATTTCAAAGATTTAACTGTAGTTGTTCTGGCAGCAAACCCCACACTACTCCTTTAGTGCAGTACTTATCACAGTTTTATCTTGCTTATCACACAGAATGTGCCAAAACTTCCTCTACTGCTTAATTTTCTTGCTCACCCTACAACGCAGTTTGTAGAAACATCACTCATTTGGCAGAGGTATCCGTATTACATCTGACTGAGGAGATAAGCTGTGGAGAAATGGAGCTCCATGACAAACACTTCAAATGCAGCTTTGTGATTTCTTTTCTTTCACCACATCTTGGACTAGACTGAAACTTCTGATAGCCAGTGTCCCCCTAAATACTTTGCAACAGTATATGCTTGCCTAGCTTTTGAACAAGACAGGCAAAATGATCCTGGGGTTATTCTGTTCAGGTGGAAACACAACGAAGATTAGCTGTGACCACCTCTCTACTCTCAGACGTACAGATATTTCTTTACAAAAAACAGCATTGAAAAGTGGAGTCAGATGGACATCCTGGCTCAGCTACATCCTCTTCCTGCAGCATGAGTGGTGTCTTAGGCCATTGGTTGTGCAGTTTGTGAAAGAAGGAGACGTGGAGCAGGAGAGAAAACTCACAGGAGATAGGGACACTACTGCTGTTTGTTATCCTAGCCCTGTAACAAGTAAGAAGAAATCTTCTGGGAAATTATTTTAAAGCAAATCTCTAAATGAAGAGTTTGAAAGTACTAGAATGTATTCTACTTAAGACATGATGACCATACTGAGAAAAGTATAGCACTTTATAGCCATATATACAAATGCATCAGCATTTGTATACATCTAGCATATAACACAGAACACAGCTCTGATACTCAGAGGTATTACTTTCCCAGGAGAGCTACTAATACCATTAAGGACCTTGTACATCACTGTGCTCACAGTTAAATAGTCTCTATGTTTCTTTCATGTTACAGTTACTGATGCGCTGGATAAAGCCCAGCACTCACCATACCAGTCTCAGAGCTGCCTAACTGAACTGTAAATTTATGCTCCCTTTTATCCCCCTGTTTTTGTGCATGTTGCAAATCTATAGTCCTCAATGATTACCTGTACAGTGAGAAAGTCCACTGTGCCTGGAATTCTCCGAGTCTGGAATTTTTTTCTACACTTGCAGAAAGTTTCCCAGAACTACAGTAAACTAGAATTACAGTTCCCAAAGTCTTTTAAATCACTATTCACACTCAACATTTCTACAGGCTACATGCAATTTTATCAAATCCTCAAGAGATGGAAACCAGCATGAGTGCAATATGACCAGTACAGTGCTTCCTTCCACACTCCAAACCAGCTGTGGGTTACAGGCCATCAGTTCCTTCACCAGCAGAGATCATGGACTAGGGATTAAGTGTGACCAGAAATATGAAGGATTTTCTGAATATTTTTCTGTATGTGGGACCAAAGCATTTAACTTTTAACAAATTCGAGGATATTGTATCATAAATCTCAAAACTAAATTACATCTTATATTTAAATCTCAAAACCAAATTGTGTCATATTTGGCTTAGTAGCTTTTAAGCCAAAAGAAATGCAACTCAAGGAGAAACTTGGAGCATGACTAGCTTTTAAGACTGGGTGTCATCCAGCTAAACAGCAGAAATTGCAAAATTAAAAAAACAACTGTCAATTGCTCAAGATATAGAAGTGCATATTTATATATGTAGAAACTTGCAGCTCCTTACCTGATAGTTATCAGCCTCTAAGGATGCTCCATTACCTTGGCAGAAGAAAGGAAATAGGAGGGGAGTAAACTAATTTACAGATTACTAGCTGAGAGAGAGAAGGATGCAATAAGCAGCAGCTGGCAGGATAAGTCAGACTTCTAGGGGCCAAGGGACCATCTTTTTCCCAGTGTTTAAGGACAGGCGGTAAAAATGAAGAGAGAACTGGGAACTAGGAAGAATTCACAGTGTGCATATTAGGTGTCTGTGAGCATAGACGATCAGAACCCCAGCAGTGAGATTTCATGCCATGACATTTTCTGGATTAGAGATCATTAGTTGCTATTCTTTTTAAAGGACCAGTCTACCAAGACTGCTTTGAGGAAACTAGAGAGATACACCTTTATCTCCATTTTAAATGTTTCTCTTCACCACCTTTTGTTCCTGATCTCCTTTTCCTTTTCTTCTTTCCATTTGTTACTACAATTTCTTTATCACTGACTTCTTGGATACCCAAAATACCTGTTTCCTTCCTGTGTCCATCTCAATACCACACAGCTGTAATTCCATTTTTCACTTTTTCTCAAGTATTATAATTTTTGCCCTCTCTCTCTTTCTTTGCTTTTTATACCATCTGTTTTCTTAAACTTTCCCCTTTTTCTCACATGTCTCCTCCATAATGTAATTGTACCTCCAGAAGCTTCAAGTCTGAATGATGGAGGTTTGGTCATATTTGGAACAAGCATGAATACTACAAGTGTTAGGGCAGCTGGGATCAGGCTATGACATCTGGATGAGACATCCAATTCATAGAAAAAAAGAGATAAGCAAGGGTGGGTTGAAAGGAATGCAAAGAAGACCTCAGGACCCTGGGAGGAAGCAACTGAAGACAAGACATCCTAGAGTTTTGATATCATCAGGTGGAGGTGTGGGAAAAATGCTTTATGAACACTGCAGGTGTATTGGTCTTCAGCTGAAACCCTACAAGGGACAGACTTTCAGGAGGAACTCAAAGGTACAAAATTTAAACGGCATGAAAGATGCTCGCACCCATTGTTAACTGCTGACCAGCATACCATGGCCAGGTATGGTATGCATGAGGTATGGTATTCCTCCATGAGGAAATGAGGCTCTGATGGCCTCCTCTGCAGCATTAACACTCCAGTAAGACAGTGGGATATTGCACACACACAACAGAGCTTTATGTGCGAGCAGGTTTTGGCACAGGGTTTCTCCGAAGGGAGTCCTGCTCTACCACCCACGTTCTCCTGCATGTGTGGCAAACACATTTCCCATCATTCACGTGGTGCAACCTGTAGTCACACAAATGAATAGCTCGCTTCACTCAGAATGTTTGCAATCGTCTCTCAATTGATAACTTTTTGTGTTAGAGAACAGTGTAAGATACTGCTGCCAACCATCCCACCAGCTTCTGCTTCCTCAGTGGCACTCGCCCAATAGCACTGCCCAAATTCTCACATGCCTCATGAGGGGTTAAAGAATCCCACTGCTGCTTTCCTTAGGTTCCTATTGTCTGAGTCACCCCACTGAGCTGCCCAGTTCTTCATGAACCTTTGTGATAATCGGAAGGGCTGGGGCAAAGGTGCAATTGCATACTAATCCCTTCACTTACTTCTAGATAATGAATAGGTAAGAAGGAAAAGCCAGACACAGAAAAGATGCAAAACATACTAATTACAAGTAAGGAGGTCAGCCTGTTAGTGTTTGCAGTTCCTATTACCACATCTACCAAGAGTTCTATCTTTTAAAACATTTAGGAAAAATCATGTTAACTCCTGCTGATGGTAACACCATGATACAGCATGGGCCTAGATTTTTTTCAGTGCTTCTCTCCCATCTAGTTTATTTCCTCCCTTGAAAGGATAATTCCATGAAGTTACTCCTCTGTCCTGTAAAAGAGAACACTCCCAACCTGCAAAACCAAAAGTGTTTTTAAATGCCCACATCTGTAGCTGCTACCTACATTATTTCAATGCCTCAGGACAGCTCAGAGGCAGAGCACAGGAAACATACCCCATTAGCAGCTTGAACCAGAACAAAAAATGCCAGCAGATAAAGCCACACAAAACCTCCACGCTGGCCTGAGAGAATGGATGGCAAGGATCTTCTGCAAGTGTTCTGTGCAATTAGTTCATGAAAGCAATGGTAAAAAGCAAGCTGAGCCCAACAAATTAACTAATCCCCTAGGTCACAAAGCACCTCTATTAAACATGGACCAGGAGTGCTAATAAATGGCAGTGAGAAGAACAGGCTTTTTCTGAGGAGCAATCACCTGAGACACTTCTACAGTATCTCAGAGAACAACTGCAGATGGCATGATGGAGCTGATGTCTTTCCCCTCTGCTCAAGGGATTGCTATGTATCTCTGAGTGAAGACACCCAGTGCCCCAGGAAAACATTGTCTGGATGCAGGATTAAGCTGGACTATTTTAAGAGTCTAGAGAAATGCAGGACATGTAGGTGTTTTCAGGGTACCAGTAAGGACTTTCCTTGTGACTCAGGTGACTCTGGGTTTATCTGAAAGAACAAAGGCATGGATGTTTCAGGATTGCAAGGGGAGAATTGACAAGAAGATCCAGTTATTGTCCAAGAATTTTTCCCGCACTGACTGCTGGGAGGTGGGACAGGCTTGGCCCCTGGCATGTGCAACAGTGGCACACTGGGAATAAATGGGGCTTCCCTCTGTTAAACCAGCTCTTACTAGTTTAACAGAAGGCATCAAGGGAAGTAAAGGGGTATAGTTAAAGACAGGGATGGGAAGAGAGAGGCAGGCTTCTTGAAATTTGGTGTCATCAAAGGACTTGGATGCCCAGGGTAGAAACTTCATTTGCAGATCTTTAGGATCCCTGAAACCTCAGCTACAAGATGGGCTGCTGGGAGAAGTAGCAAACACATGTGTCACACCAAATGGGTTTGTCATAATGATAATCAGGAAGCCTGAGAGGGAGTTAAAGCTGGGACAGAGGAGAGGCAATGCCCAGAGGGACCAGATGACTCAACAACAGAGATTACAAAGAGGGAAGCCCTTGATGAGCACCAGCAAGTAAACAGCCACTTCAGCATACTAGAGGTTTGAACCAGGATTGCAAATTGGACAGAGGTGTGAGAGCCTGGAAAAGCAGCTGAGGTAAGGACACAGCACCCCCAAGGATCTGAGGTCATTGGAGGTGAGCATGGGAGGCTAAAGTCAACAAAGGCTAGAGGAAGACATGGCATAAAGGAACGCTTGAAGGAAGACAGATTATGATAGCAAGAGGGAAGAGAGCTTTTCAGCCTTTTAGAGGTTCATATTTCATGTTTAATTAAGAAATTATTTTCTATTTTGGCTAAGACACAAGATATTCATAGTTCTCTGTTTGCCATTACATGTTACTTCAGCACAGACAAGTTGCTGTGTTTCATTTAAATTTGAAGTAATTAAGGACTGACTGAAGCATTAAATGCTTTTTTTTAAGATTAGTATCTTTGTTGTAATGGAACAGGTTTACATAGTATTTTTCTCATTAAAATCCTTCATAAAGCAAATAATTGTTTTGGCCTTCATCTCAAAAATAAGCAGTCTCGACAAATTACCTTGTGCTATTTATAATGATTGCATAGATACTGTGTTGCCCGTAGACAGTCAGAGACTGAAAATGTCAGGCAATTGTCCATGAATTATCCACAAATATCAGTGTAAAGCACTTAGCTTGCCTTCTGACCACAGAATCTGTCTCTCAGTTTTTGATGTTTTAATTCTCACAGCATCCCATTCCATAACACTATGAAAACTGTTGAAATTAATGGGACTTGGGTACTGGGCTGGATCCTCCAAATAACATGACTGTTCAGTGAAAAGCAGAACCCCAGACTAGGTACTTACCCTTGCAATGGAAGAGCTGATCCTGAAACACAGTATGGTTTGAAGCAGTAATTTCCAAAAGATTCTCAAAAAACTAAATACTGCTGGTGTAATAAAGTTTCTACATTCAGAGGTATAGAAAATGTGTATATTCCATGTGAAATCTCAGATTATTTTTTATGTTTAGCTTGGTGCATTATTTCTATTAAAATTCCTTACTGACACAGTTTTCATGATCTTTGAAATTGTCTACATTGATTATGTATTTTTCTGGTGCACCAGATTTGTAATAAATTAAATATCTGTAGCTAATTTTTCTTCACTTTGTGTATAACTTCTGGTAGTGTAGCAAATTTTGAAAGAATTTGTACTACTGTCCCAGATTCATGCATTTAAAAAACTTGTCAATAAACCCTGTATTTCCCAATCTTTAATTCACTGCATGTTCACCTACCTGCACACAAAAAAGTTAACCAGCAGTGAAATTCAACATAAAACACAAGCCTAATCATTATTTTGTTTGATTGGTTTATCTAGGATTGTCACGTGGTAAAGGGAAACCACAGGCTGAGACAAGTCTGTAGATGCTGAAATTTATTGTGCTCATTCACAGACAGGTCTGAATTCTTTCGTAGGAAGAAAAATATCATGTTGATGTCTTTCTGAAACTCAGGAGTTTATTTTTTGAGCAGTCGTTTCTGCTCTACAGCTGAATTCAAAGCCTGAAGGATCAGATGTTGGTTGTTCTGGATGTTGTAGCTGGTCAGTTCTATCAGCTTGTCAAACTCCTCCCCCGTGTAGGTAAAGCTGTTCAAGCAGTAGGGGGAAAAAATGGTGGAAACATCCACGTTGCCCTGTGCCATCTCAGCAGGGCTGCGCTCCACACCTGACAAACAAAGAAAGGCCATCAATGGGGTAGAGATATGGGCCCACCTCCCTCTTTCTGGGTGGGGCACAACAGTTGCTCCTCACTACCCTGACATTTGCATTTCTCTCCCATGGGAAGTGCAGCAGGGGAGGGAGATCAAACTAGACAATTTCTCCCATCCCCCCACAGCCAAAGGGCAACCAGGTGGAAGGAGGACAGTCTCTGTCCCATGACTTACCTGGCTCTTTGTATTTTCTGAAGGAGTCATTCACCAGCGGAAAAAACACCACTGTTGGTGCCTCTGGAGTCTCTGTGTCTTCAAAGATATAGCACTCCTTTAGATTTTTCTTTTCTTCTTCACTCATGTGGATTTTGGGAAATGGGATTCCCTGTTTTTGGAAGTACTTGGAGGCTTCTTCCAAAGGCTGAATTCAGACAAATAAAAGAAAAGGTTGGAAATTCTGCCACACCTCACCACTTTTCCTAGTCCACAATGAATCCTACAAAAGACCTTCAGAAAGATAAAGGAGCAGGGTTTGCTGTCATTATTTCTTCTCTAATTGTCTCCTGTGTGAGATATTAAGTACTAGTTATTAATAGAACAACAGTTCAAGACTCAAACTCCAGCTTGCACTCCTGATGGTTGTTCTACCTCTCCCTCCTCATCAGCCTTTACCTACAAGGTAGGTAAGATGATCATGGCTATGGGATGGGTGGCCTAGCAGTTTAGAACACAGAAACATGGCTCTTCTGAGAAAATCCTGACATGAGTAGAACAGACAGGAATCTGAAATAGCATGGTTTTTAAATGCAGGCTCACAAAGTACAAATATTTTATTGACTCAGTATGAAACATTTAAAAGCCTCTAACTGTCTAAGATGCCTGAGGATGGTTCTGAAAAGCAAACAGTGAACTGGGAGCAAACACCATGTAAACTGAAATGTTAATCTTTCAGGTGTGTAAGTAATTTTTGAAAATAGGATTTTTGTTCCTGAGTCTGGTTGGCATGTATGAAAATTTTAGTCTTCAAGAACTTCTATCTCAACCATATCTAGTAACAGTAATTATATACCAGATTATTAAGTGGTATTTGAAACAGCAGATATGGTGTCAAAGGACAATTCTTTTCAACAATTTGGAACAACAACAAAAAATTCAGTTACTGTTATAAAGACAACTGGACAAATTACTTCTAATTATACTGCATGTGGGTAATTTTAGATGGATATCACAAGACAAACAAAATGAGTTCATCAGTGGTGGCAGTAGTATCAGATAAACATTCCATATGAAGTGTTGTCTTGACAGCCATATCAAGATCACAGGAGCACGCAGGTCTGAGAGGAAGAATTTAGCTTTTAGAGAGCTAATTAAAATAAAATATTTAGAAAAACTGATACTACTTCTGTTTTCTTTAGGGGATTTGCCATGGTTTATCAGCATCACTTGAGAGACCTGGGCATATGCACAATGGAAGCTTCAGACTAAGAATCCTTTTCTCCCAGAATCAGTTTATTCTACATAAATTATTCTGATTCCTTAGGAGTTAAGAAAAGCTAAAAGGGCTGAAAGGGCTAAAAGGGCTAAAAGGGCTAAAAGGGAGCAGTTGTTATTGAAGAAAATAGAGTAGTCATCACACCAATGTCTGTGATCCAGAAGAATAGTTTAAGTGCAGGACAACATCCACTTTCCTCTCCGGCCTCATGAGCGGTGGATAGCTAATATCGATGTATCCTGCCGTGTCTGCCAGGCACATGAACTCTGCAGTTTCTGTCAGCTGGTTGGGGAAGTTCTCTAGTACAGTATCTAAAAGGAAATATTTTTTACAATGAGTGATTCACTGAAGAAGTAATATATCTGTTTTTTGACTAATAAGGCAAAAATGCCTCTTGACTCTCGATTACATTTTCTTTCCAAGATCCTGACACACTGCAGGAGCTCAGACTTGACACAGAAAAGAAAGACCTGTTCAAGGTAAAAAGACCTTCTCCTGTTGCTCTTCTTTCAACCCCAGTGAGCAGTAATTTCCTTTCCCTGGAATCAAGTGAATTCCTGAAGCTGATTTGTCTGGATGAAATTTAAATAGTTATCTTGAAATACTTGTTTTCAAATGTTCATCCTCTGCCTTCTCTTCACTGATGAAAACACCGCCATATAAGAAGGTAAAAAGTATTATTCAGGTATGTTTACCTTTCCATAAACAGAAGTTTTTGCTCTGAAGGTATGCATTGTGCATTTGGAAACCCTTCAGGAAGTTGTAGAACTTTGAAAATATCACCCGCTCTGTCAGCAGCTGCCGAATAATGCCCACGATGCCACATTCAGGGGTCACTAAGTAAGTATCTAACTCATGGCTCCCATCTGGTGAAGAAGGCTCATCACCTGAAGAGTAGAGGAGATGAACAAATTGTTGGTTTGATACAGGTCTTTGCAATACTTAAAATACCAGAAAGCATCTAATATTAGCTAGAGAAAATAAGATCCTAATAAGACAAGGCAACATACAATGAAATCAATGTTGAAGTAGGAACAAGAAAATCAATCTTCAGTAAAGCATATTCCATGAAAAACAAAGTCAGAGTGGCAACAAAATTGCTAAAGCTGGAAAAAATGATCTATTTTTTTGATAGAACTCATAGGTCAATTCCCTGTGTGAAGATTAGGTTAGGCTGAGAATTTTGAGCTGTTTCTTTCCAATTTGATACAAACAGGCTTTGCAAAAAAAAACCCAAAACAACGAAAAATAAACAAAAAAACTAACACACACAGCGCCCTCAAAAAAACCCAAAACCCTGTGAGGAGATTTGGACATCCAGAAAAGAGCAGAGAAAAGGGGTTATGCTAAATGGCACCTTATGAGTTGGGAAAAGGGTCAATGACTTTCTATCACAGGCATTTATTGAACTCAGGGTTCTGCAACACTGCCATAGAGAACATGATGAAAAGCACATAAACGAAGCTCACTATCCACATTTGAACACAAGAAGGACAGTCATCACCTCTAAGGAAAACAGAGGGTAACAACAAGAGCAAAGAAAATTGAAATGGAGCTCTGCATAACTGATATATCCAAATCTTAAACAATAACATATGAGAAGCACCATCTGCTGAGGCAGACAGAGAACACAGAATTGAGATGTTTGTTACAACATGAATGCTCACTGAAAGGCCCGTGGCAAAGACAATGTGTTTATAGAGTTCAGTAGTTTCATATTTGCATAAACTCAGTCCAAGGGAGACTAATGGAAATAATATTGCTATGAAAGAATTCAGAGGGGAAACTTAGTTAGATATAGCTGGCAACATGAAATCTCAGGGTTTATGAGATAAAACAGAAAGAGAAAAGTAACTAACCAACATCAACAACCCTGTGCTGGGTACACCTCAGTGAGCGTCTTTCTGTAGGATTTGACGAATGCCAGGCATCCAAGAGATTGTAGGAAAAGACATTGCTCCATAGACCTGTGCAATGACAGAGAACAGAGAAACCTCTTCAGAAACATTTTAATGAGAAATATCCCTTTAAAAAAGAAAAAAAACCACCTCTCAGCTTTGCAAGGGGTATTGGAAAACCTCAAGGTTTCCAACTTATTACCAAAAACTGCATGAAGTTCTTTCGGCAACCAGCATTCTGTCCTCAAAGAGGAACCTACATAGTTTAAAACATTGTGCAATCCTTCAGCCACTGTAATTCGTTGCCACCTACAAACCAACATTTTCCAGCCTATAACCAACTTGTCATTATTTGTCATAAGAGAGCAAACCCACACCGTTTCCTACAAAATAAGGATCTGGTCTATGAAGTATGTCATATACTAGTGGATACTCAGTTACAGGTTTGGAAGCTGCTCCTGGACAGCCAATAGTCAAATGGTTAGAGCACAGTTTGGGATAGCCTGTGGAATAGTCCTCTAATACAAGACGTCTTTGCTGTCCCTTGTAAGATTTCTCTTTGCATGAGGTCTTTTGAATGAGACTCCTCTCCCTCTCCTCGTTATTCTCATCTCTATAGTGCTTCTTCCACTTTTCCCCTCACACTTAGAAGAACACATAAAAATGTCTCCACAGTGCAGAAATCTCCAAAAGTCTCTTGGATGTTGAAAAGTCCCTCTTCCCCCACAATTCTGCCACAGGCCCTGAGAGGAAGAATGCAGTGCTGTGCTTTGCCTTGCCTTGAAAATCTCTACCAGTGAAAGCTTTGCAAAAGCCATACATTGCAAAGGATGCAATAATTTGAATTGAGCAATACAATAATTGTTCCTTCCATAAGTTAGTAATAGAGACACGATTCCCTTTTAAATCCAGTTTGTTTGTGAAATGGGACAAGAAGCCAAGGGTCTTCTGTTACCCAGGAAGTCCTTATAAGAATAGGACTCATTTAAGAAATGTTAAAAGTACATAATCAAGAAATCAGACTGGGGCTCTCTGACCCAACATGTAGCCAGCAACCAGAGTTCATTTGCATATAATTACCAGCTAGTTTCTGTCAATGTAACCTTGTCTCTCTGCAGCTTGACAACCTTCTGTTCAGCGCTACTGTGAAAAGGCAACTCCTCTGGTTTCTCCTGTCTTATTTTGGTGCCTTCTCACTCTATAACTCTTTTGTCTCCCTTGTCCCTGGAGTTACACACTGTTTCTGCATTTTAATATCTTTCAAACACTGTTGTCTCCCCAGAACTTGGTTATAATTACATAACAATCTTGCCCTAACCTCTTACACTGAATTTTCTTGGTACCTATATTTGCTGAAGAAAGAACTATGAGAGAGAAGGTATCTTTTACTCAGATGACAAAGTTGAAAAGAACAGACAAGCTTTCATACACCCCAGCCATTCTTTTGGAAACCTGAGGGTCTTTTATCCCCATAAGTTCACCCAGTCTTTTCAGGTCTAGTCGCTGCTCTTACAAAAGGCCTTTCCTCTCCCTGCAAATGACACCTTGCTTTTATCCTTAAATTATCATGCTATAACCAATAGTACATTTTAATCATAACTCATGCATGTGATATCACTAGATGGCAACATTGCTTTAACTCTCCACCTCATCTTTTTAAAGATACACCTGTGGCTTTGGGGTCACCTGCCTCAGGTGCTAAGGTTGGGAAGAGAGCTCTTCCCAGGATGGATGTGCTGGGTGTGCTTACTACCTGGACACCTCAGGTATGAACACACTATCTCACCGTTATTGAGAAACTGCAATGAATGAACACCAAATAAGGCACACAACATGGTGCTGCTGGTTCTATGGATTTTTCACACAAGTAAACCATTTCTTACCGGTATCTTTGGTGTCCTGTTGTGTGATATGCTTATTTACATGTAAAGTATCTGTTGTTCAGGGTTTAAGAGCAGACAAAGTCATCTGCAAACAACTTCTTCACCCCAGAGAACCAGCATACAAAAGGGTGTAGTAGAGAGTTCCAGTATTATGCAAAATTAAAACAAGAATTCCATAAAAGCTTCAAATCTGTTTTTCATAGATTAGTGGATGCTACCCACTACACTGAAATAAGGATGATAAAACTCACTGATTTATCATGGTAGCAAAATTACAGAGGATTTAAACTGCTATTAGACTTGAAAAAATATCAGTAGCAGTTCAGAAAACTACTCAAAATTGCCATATTTTGTAATAGGTTCAGTACCAATGTTGCTTTTTGTTGTAAGATCATGCCATTCATAGGCAAATTTGAATTTAAGATTCTAGTTTTAAAATACAATTTTTTTGTGTGTGGAACTCTGCTGCTGATTGGTTCAAAACAAGCCTAACCTCTTCAAGCAGCCCTGAAACTTCAGGGCGTTAAAGTCACTATTCAAGACAAAAGCAACAGAGAACAATGTGATTTGAAATTACCTTGAAGTACTTTTTAGCCCATCTCCAGTGTCCAAAAAATTCAGTCAGAGGTGAGAACAACATGGTGTACAGCTGGTTTCAGTCCTGCATGATGCCAGGCACTGGTTCCAATACACAGGGGTTTGCATTATGTTAAAAAATAATAATAATTCACATTTTTGCAATGGAGCACATCACCTTTCATGAAACAGATGCGGGATTCAGGGAGCTTCTTCATAAGGCGACCCATGAAGAACTCACTGCCAAAATCCTCTGCACGAATGAAGGCACCATATTTTAGGAATCCAACCTCATAAGGAGTGAACTCCACCCATTCTGCAGAGACACAAAATGAACTCTTAAATTGCAATCCTATCCCTACTTCCTTGCAGGAAGGGCTCTGAAATGGCAAAAAAGCAGCTACAGGACAAACCCTATCATCAGGGTGACCACAGGCTGGCCTTCCTCAGGGTAAGGAAGTATCATTCAACTGGTTTCAGCCACTCAGTAATGTTTCTCAGTCTTGTTCATTCAGAACTTTCAAATGACTATATCCAGACAGAACATAAGTGAAGTTTACACCAAAAGAAGTCAGCCTAAGCTACTCCATATGTGGAGCTAAGGCCTGTAAGTAGCTTGGCCATCCTTAAACACCTCCCCAGGATTTCTCCTGCACCCTAGAAAACGAGTTCCTCCCAGAGCCTAGACACAAAGTCTAGAAATGGAAAAGGAAGTTAAGGAGGGAAAGAAACTCTTTATAAAACCTATAGTTCAACAGTACAAGAGGTTGCAGCACACGCAGCAACTGATAATGCAGATCATTTAAACACCAAACAAGTCCAGTTTTCCCATCACCTTTGAACTCAGAAAGGCTGTAGTCTTCTTTGATGTTGAGTATCATGTAGATAGGTAGAGGATTTTGACCCTGACTCAATGCCTGTCGCTCATCTGAGAGTTTGTGGTTATTTTTCTGTGAATTGATGAGAGACAAAGGGCAAAATCAAGGGACCTTCTTGTCATGGTCTGTGGGCTTGCAAAATTACAGCAAAATAAATACCTATTTTGCCTTTAATTTCTTTATTCTCTATAGTCATTTTGAGTCCAAACACTTTTTAACAAAGGACACATCTACACTGGCTTATTTAATTGCAGGTAGGACACTCTTTGGAAAAAATGGTCTCCTGTTCTTCTCCTTAAATACATCCACTTTATGTGTACATTTAAGTTCTCACAGGGAGGAGCGGAGGAAGAGAAACCAAGAACAGAACTCTGCAGTCAGGTGCTCAGATACTCATATTCATAGAAATTTTCTGCTAATTAAACATAGAGATGTGTGGGGACAAAACTCTCAGCAAGTTTGCAGGTGACACTAAGTTGGGTGGGAGTGTTGATCTGCTTGAGGGTAGGAGGGCTCTAAAGAAGAATCTGGACAGTCTGGATCAATGGGTCAAGGCCAATTGTATGAGGTTCAGCAAGGCAAAGTGTCTGGTCCTGCACTTGGGTCAGAACAACCCCAGGCATTGCTAAAGGCTAAGGGATGAGTGGCTGGAAAGCTGCCCAGCAGAAAAGGACATGGGGGTGCTGGTCGACAGCAGCTGAACACGAGCCATCCGTGTGCCCAGGTGACCAAGAAGGCCAGTGGCATCCTGGTCTGTATCAGAAACAGTGTGGCCAGCAGGACTACAGCAGTGATTGTCCCCCTGTACTCAGCACTGGTGAGGCTGTACCTGGAATCCTGTGTTCAATTTTGGGCCCTTCACCACAAGAGAGACACTGAGGTGCTGGAGCATGTCCACAGAAGGGCAATGGAGCTGATGAAGGGTCTAGATAAAAAGTCTTACAAGGAGCAGATGAGGAAGCTGATTTTGTTTAACCTGGAGAAAAGGATTTTCAGACCTCATCGCTCTCTACAACTGCCTGAAAGGAGGTTGTAGACAGCTGGGGATTGGTGTCTTCTTCCAAGTAACAAGTGATAAGACCAGAGGAAATGGACTCAAGTTGTGCTGGACTGAATATTAGGAAAAATTTCTTCACTGAAAAGCTGGAAGGGATTCCCCAGGGAAGTGATGGAATCACCACCCATGAAAGTGTTCAAAACACACCTGGGGACATGGTTTAGCAGTGAACATGTCAGCAACAGGACAATGGTTTGACTCGATCTCAGAGGTCTTTTCCAACCTTAACAATTCTAAAACCTTTTTGTAATTCAGCAGAAATCATCTGCTGGATAATGCTGGCATGCTCTCAGGCTAGTATCTCTTCCTGGAACTTCATTTTCTATACAACAGTATTCAGTAGCTGTTAGGGAAAACATAGGGAAAATAGTACCCCATCACTTAATGCTTTTTCCAGCAGAAGCCCCCAGAAATCAACGCTAGAGATCTGGTATCCCTCTTGCTTCCGCAGTTTTAGCTCCTTAGCATAGTATTCCAAGCTTTCCAGGGAAAAGCAGCTTAGTTTGCACTTGGTCATATGTCTGCGGACTTCACCAATCGGTCTGGATAGATCTTTATGTGACCACTCAGCACTCTGATACAAATGTGACAAAGTCCTGCAGAAAAGAAAGGAAGTTCATTGTCATATGTTTGAGAGACTTCCACGTTTTAGACTTAGATTTAAGGTCCACATCAAATGAAGTAGTTGAGATTCATTAAAAACATCTTTTGGGCTCCGTTTATTATTGAAAAGATTTTTGGTCTAGAGGACTCTCACAAATCACTGATGAAACCTCAAGACTTGCAAAAAGTCCCTCCATGCTATTAAGGATTATGCACAAGGCTGTGATTTGCACCAGGGTGACTCAGTAGGAAAGATCCTACAGCTGAAACAAAGAGCCAAGGAAAATGTTGTTGCCTGTAAGCAGTGCCTACGCCATACACTGGCTCAGGCAATGTACTCCTAATGCAGCAATAAAAAAATCTCTGGACTGAAGCAGTACACCATTCTTTACCAAAATGAAGAGGATGAATATCTCACACAGCAGACTACAGACGTGATGAATGATGCTTATGTTCAGGATCTCCTTACCATGTTGAACCAGACGACCCAGTAATGTATGAAATAGCATCCAAGAGACCCAGCTTTTGAAGACCCAACAGGTTGCCTAACAGAGATGTCAGTGCCCGGGTGCCACCTCCTGTTGTCATGACCGCTACAACTGGTACCTGTTTAAACATCAACACAGCAGTGGTATGCAACACTTTGTTTACCAGTGCGTATGATCAGAGTTGAGTAAACTGTGGCCTTTTAGTCCCACAAGAAATTCCAAGATTCCACCGTTTCTTCAAGCAGGGGGCAGGAAAAGACGAAAATCAGGTATTTTGTACAGAGAAGAAATACATAAATGAACAATTGGTAACTAGCCGAGTTTGAGGATTTCAGTGAAAATCAGTGATGTTTGATTCTAAATTTTTACATGTTGGATTATCAAAACAGCTCAAAACTTATGGTTTTAAGGCATTTCAATATTAGGCTGCATTTTCCTCAGCAAAACATCATCACTTGAGAGCTGTATTTTGAGAACAAGCAGACCTCATCCTCTCTTGTAAGTCAAGTATAATGGCTAGATTACATTTCCTACTAAGTACCTAGAGTATATAATTGCAGTGATGAAGCCTAATTGCATGGAAATCTCAATTGTGTTACAGGAGGACAAATTCCTCTAAAAAACCCACTGAGAGAAGATGAGCCAATTGACATTTCCCACACATATTTCCAGGCAATTTGCAAAACAAATACTCAGCCATTTCCTGAATCAAATTAAACATTTCAGGTCATAGCAAAGTATTCTGATTTGGGCTTACATGACTATAAGGAAATATTCTCTTGCTGAAAAATCTGAAATTAGTAGTTAGAAGTACTTCCACCTAAAAAAATTCTTATACTTAAGAAACTGCTTTTTTCCACTGAAACTAGTGTGCCAAGGAGAAGCAATATGGTCAGTTTATAAGCAGAGACAACAATTATAGTGTCCAAAACCATGCTGTCGTATATTGCCTACCATGCCTTTGGTCTACCTTCCCCAGATAAAGGGGAAAGCATGGAAAAGAATCAAACCACTCTCAAAATGAAAACTTCTTCATTTCTGAAGTTCCTGATTACAGACCACGTTCCCTCCCTAAAGCACCAACCAACCTCATGCCAGGTGGACATGAACTAATACAAACCCTAACTCAGACAAGCAGATCAGAGAAAAATGTTCAATGTCTTTGTGCTGTTTGAGGAACGGCAGCTGAAACAATGAGCATCAAAGGAGTTAGCCAGTGTTACATATCCCTTTAACTGTTAGATTTTCTCCCTCCAAAAATCTGATTAAAAAAATACCTTATTGGGCCTTGGTGACTGAATGATCAGCTAAAAGAGTAGGACTATCCTGGTCTGTAATTCACACATGAAAAAGAAATAAAGCAGGCAAAAAATGTTGATTTATGGTATTCTGTTTTCTGGATAAATATGTGCCAACAGGGTTTGATACTACCCTGGCTCTGACATTGCTTCATCCAAACATTTCTCACAGCTTGAAATGGGGCATTGAATGTATCAGAGCTAGTTAAGGAATGATAGGCAAATGGATACAAGCATAACATATTTCTGTTACACAGCAAGTTATAGTCCCTGTGGTCCTCCCCATACCTCATGATCTTGAAGGTCTTGCTCTAAATGAAGTGCTTTTTTCAGAGCAGAAGCCACAAACTTCTTCCTTTTCTGTAGGAAATTTTTCTCCTCCTTACACAGATCAAACTCCAAGCGAACATCTAAGTTTCTTGACCTCAGACAAAGTCCAGAGTTAAATAGGTGGGCATGATCACTTAAAATTAATGTCTGTACCCATGTTTACAAGTCACGACTCTATTATTAGGCTTGAAAAAGCTGTTACTGTGGCCCTACAAAAGCACATCACAGATGGTACAGATAACGTAGAGAAAAGACTGAGAAAGTGTAAAAAGTTGCAAAATCTTACAGAAAGCAACAGAAATATTCTTTATGTACGCTGATTTTCAAAGAACATCTAATGTAAATACTGTAATTCATATACAGATACTATAAACAGTGGAATATTTAGAATTTGTTGCCTCAAGACCTCCAGGTTTTATAAATATAAATACTCTGAATTTCTTACAAGAAGGAAAAACTAAGTATAAACATATTTTTCTAAACTCATAGCTCTACAGATTTTGCAGCCAGAAAACATCCAAAGTGGAGTCCTATATAGTAACATAACAGGAAAATTTACCCAACAGAGTTAACCACCTTTTGGACATGGGTAACAAACATGGGCTAAGTAGGTAAATATAATCATTAACTAAATACTCTCTTCCTTAGTTACAGAAAAAGGTAAGAAGGCAAAAAAGCTTTGCAATATCTTTTTTTCACAACCACAAAACCCAAAGACAAAATTTCTTACCAGTCATTTGATTTCGCATGTAAATTGATTGTCTCACCCTAGGAAAAAAACCCCACAATATAAGCACTGGAGATTGTTTTATGTTCTTTCCTCTCAGTCAGCTCTAAGCCCTTCCCTTTTTCTAAAAGCCATGTTGAGGCACAAAGCCATAACAATCAGAAAATCCATCTAATTTTTAAAACTCCTCCAAAACTACTCTATTTTATTTGTATTGTTTTATACTAAAATGAGCAGTATATGGTAAAAACCAACATCAGCTCTGCCACTGTGTTCCATCTTGACTCATCATGTGCATTTGCTCTGATCAGCATTAGTCCCCCATCTGCTCACAGAAATCCCTCTGTCAAACGTTTGGCTGTGATTTTTGATTCTACTTGGTTCATATGAAAATGTATTGGTCCATAACCCTCTGATAGGAATGTAAGGGCACTAGCAGTTATATATCTAAACCTCTACTCCACACCGATCTAATTAACTCATGTCCATTAGTCTTCGGTCCATAACTTCACATTTACTCCTGAAAGCTTGTATCAATCACCTTTGCTACTGCCACTTTCTCATTGAATGGAAGTGAATCCAGAGGAATAGTAAGGGATGCACGAAGGTCTTTTTTCTCTTCACCGGAAGTACACTGAAAAAAAATTATAATGTAGAAAAATATTTAATGTATACAACATAAAAAAGCACTGTTGTCAACTTATTTTTTTCATATGAGGTTCCCATCCAGCAGTTTTCAAGTTGGCATCTAATATTTAGATTTCTTAGGGGTTACAGAGCTCTTTCAGAGCTGAAGCTGGTGAAAGATGGCTCTTAATCAAAAATATAACATCTTTCCATTTGTCTCAGTTGGGTGTAGGAAAACATGAATTTACTGCTCTTACTCAAGCTAATGATCACATACCGAGTAGAAATGAGGCTTCTTCTCTGCCAGAGCCACACGCAGCTCTGACAGGCTGTACTTGATGTAATGGAAGTCCAGGGGCTTCACAGGTTGCCAGAAAGAGCCCAGAGACAGGGTCTGGCTCTCTTCATAAGATCCCTTCACTGAAAACAAGAAGTCTTTTTCTAAAAAGAACCATGGAAAGCAAACAGAGAAGTTAATCCCAGAAGTGGAACATTAAATGGTCATTCAGAAGTTGTCATTTTGATATATAAACCCTTCAACAATGCTTAAAAGATCCCAAACTCTGTTTATCCAACAAGAGAACATTACAAGAAAAAGGAAGAAAGTAAAGCAAACAAACAAAAGCAAACCATAAAACACAAAAGAGTTCATAAAACAGCAGTAGCTGTTTTTAAGAAAATCTGACATACAGGCAATTAGACAAAAGGTAACTTGAAATAGAAATATATGTTCACTTCTATTTTACAGCACTTAGAAGACTCATTGTCTCTCTAATAATTCCTTTTAATTTGAAAGTCCAGTTTTTATAATTAGTTAGCACAGACACACTGTAATTGTTGGATCTATGAACCTGTCTATACACCCCTAACCATGCAGTTCCTGTGCTCTAATTGTGAGTACAAGTAGGAAAAGTACCAGAAAAGAAAACAACACCAAAAAAAGAAAAATTCCCATTAACTATAAAAAAAAGGGGTTTTTGTTTCTAGTTTGAAGTCTAACCTGAAGGTTCTTTCTTTGTCCATCTATTGTCCACCAGGACTTCCAAGCAGGAAATTTCACGGGACTGTAGCAGAAATGAACAATGAGAGAATTAAATATATAAACCATGCCATATCTGAGTCACTTCACTGCTACCTGTCTTTGATCACCTGGGTCCCTGAGTCTGGAAAACTGTTCAGCCTGTGTTAGGCTGATAAGAGAAAGACTTTGGCAATGAAAATGTGTCAGGTTTCAGCTGAACAAAAAATTGTTGCGGTGCTTTGTTCCATCCACAAGGATGGGACTGGGAAGAGAAGGGAAATAACAGGAGAGGTAATGCAAGTGTCCTGAGGCCTCCCAAGGGTAAACTGATGGGTTGGCCAAATCACAGGCCTATCCTTGCAGCCCTGCTTTCGTGAAGCTGGACAGTCAAGGGCTGCTTCCTCTAAAAAGTGAGTTAGGGGCAACTGAGAAGGCAATTTCTGTATTATTCTATGGAAGTGGGGAAAACAGGGTGGCCATGAGGGAGTCACAAAGGAAGCCCCCAGAAGGGGAAGTAAATCAATGAAAGAGCACTTCAGCCTTTGTTAGGAGGCTTGATGTCAGCTGCTGGTATCCCAGGTCGCTGGGTATGAACAGGTTGCTGGGTATCCCAAATGACTGTGTACATTCTTTCCTAATACATCCTCCCACAGGGAGCAGCACAACAGGATGGCTGCCTGTCCAACCCACATCTCCCTCCCCTTCACCCTTGCCTGCAGTGAGCTGTTGGGCCACCTGCTAGATTCACCACCTCCCATCACTATGATGAAAACAAAGATAGAAGAGCAAGAGTTTAAAATTACCACTAATACACCATTAGTGACAAGCCTCTCAGGAGGGACTGGACTAAAAGAGAAAAAAGAAAGCAATCAGAACTAATATGACCTAAATACAACCTTAAATGAATAGCAAGAAATAATACTTTTCTTAAAGTTTGTCTTGTCCTTCATAGTCTCAAACAGGTCACTGATTTTTAATTTTGGGAGACATCTGAAACATGTCTTATTCTTTTTAACGATAATGGTAAACAATAGTTGTAATAAGAATGATGACTGAAGTTCTTATGATCCTTATCCCTCTTCCAGCAAATAATGGGATAAATTAATAATCAGGATGATTTTTGGTAGATAAAGAACACAAAGTTTTAGCCAATATGCAACTAACTTGATCAACATCAGCTGTTACTGTGATGCTAAGTAATTAAAACTATATTATATTCAATGCTAGTGTGTGTATGACTGCTTACAAAACACAGTTCTTTGGTTCCATATGAATTTTACTCACATGCTCTCCGACGCAAACTCAACCTCTAGCATCTCCTCTGTCTGCAAAAGATTAATTTATTATAAGCATCTGAATTAATTTTCTTTCTCATTAGCTATAGTTTTCAATGATTATTCTAGCTCCTGAAACAGCTCTTCAATCAAATCAAATTTTCCTACAGCTCTAGGGTATACTAAGATGAGTGAAGTGAAAGCAATCAAGTTAGAGTGATTTTGCAAAGCACTCTCCCTCCTTTTTTAACCGTCAGTTCCCAGGCCAACTGCTCTTTTCCATTTGCTGGTGAGGCAGAATAAAATGGCAGGCAGTCCTAAGTCTGCAGTAACTGTTTGCTTAAAAATACCTAAAGCCTTGGGTTTTTTTCTCTGTAATGTTATCAGAAGACTGATACTGTTGTGTAGAAGAGGGCATTCTCAATTCTGATCAAAAGGACTCCTGTAACACAAACAGTACATTGACCAATCACCAAACAGTTAAGGAAGACTGCCTGCCAAATTCACTGTCGAGCTGAATACCCACACATACCCTATAAGAAAAGCCAGTGAAACAGCAAATCTATAGTAATATCTAAATTGAATACCCAGATCCCATGCTGAAGTCATCATGTATGTGTCCAAGCACACTGAAATAATGAGACAGTGTGAGCAATTGGCCACCAATGGATTTTAGCACCTCAGAATGGGTCTCTGTGTTATATTCAGGTGTCTACAAAAGAACTACAGGGCAGGGTATCAGTTTTTAAGTGAATACTCCAATGTCTGTGTCAGAGTATGACCAAACTCACAAGTGCTGGTGCCAGGAAAAAAATTCTGACAGAGGAACTTCGTGCAATGGTGATGAAGTTTTGTATTTCCAACAAAACCTATTTGAGAAACAAAGCCAAGAAAGAGGGAAAACAGGGAACTCTGGTGTCAGAGAAAAACCTAAGAGGCTTGAGAAGCTAGCAAAAGTCTTCAGGATTACGTACAAGGTAGGGAGGCAAACTGTCTACTTTGCTGCATAAGGTTTGGAAAGTACTTTATAGGACACAAGAAGTGCAAATCAGTAGGAAATAAACCCTCCCAACTTCAATTGCTTTAAAAGAACTTAATTAGGAGGTAATATAAAAAAATATATTTCCTTCCTGTGGCCAAGGCAGTTTTATTCCTCACCTTTGGATTTAGCTGGAAAGTCAAGTGAACTGTTTCTCCAAGCTGGATTTTAGCAATATCAAAGAGAACAGTGAAGAGAAGGTCATCTTTAGTGACTGCATTTTCATCATAGACTTTGATCTCAAGAATATTCTGCAAACAGAGGCACAGAATTAGGATTTTATTCTGAGACTTTACAGAGGTACAAGTATGTTAGGGAAGACAGAAAGGATAGGGAGAAGTGAGAGATCATGCACAATCTTTGCATCCACACAGAGATTAAAATATTCTGAACGTAGCACAGAGTTGGGTTTGTTGCTGATTTCCAGTGCAGAGCAATTTAAATGACAAAGGTTAGTTACAACCACTGAATATGGAGCTCTCATATTGAAAAACATGTTTGGCCTCTAATTTGGTTTGAGGTCACCACTTTTCCCTGAATTGTGGGAAACCAGCCAGCAGTCAGAATTTATTGCTAGTGGTGGAATAAAGAATTCCAGGGATATAAGCAGCAATTAAAATACATTAAGGATGCACCATATAACTACTGCATGGTTGCATAATTTTATCCTGCAAATTGTTAAACAGATCACATGCAGATAATTACCATGGAATCTACAGAAATTGATATGCTTTTGTTAAATTGCGCAAATCCCACTGTATAGATCTCCTGCCCTCCCTCCTCTGTTGTCTGCTTCTTTGGATGGATAGGAGAGGGTAAGAGTCCCTCCTGGGCCTGGTTGGTACCTGGACATGGGTTGGCTCACAGGTGCCTCCCAGAGCACTGAGCAAATGAACATTAACTGCTGTTTTCTCAGTGGGGCAATAATTCAGGCCTCTCTCAATATATTCAGCAGCTCATTGCCATGCCAATTACAGGGAGTGCTTTCCTCAGATTCTTGCTTATGCACCAGATTTAACCAAAACTTGCTAAGAGGTTTGATGTTGATTAAAGACACACTGGTGGGCACGTGATCTTACACACAAACACATGGATAAAAAAGAGTGAGCATGTGAATTCTGTTGCCTTAAAAGTTCATAATGCATCACAGAAAGGTTTACACCTAAATCTGATGAGCAACTGAATAGATAAATACACTGAAAGGAAGACACTCCAGAATCCAAGTATTCAATTTTGACATCTATCATTCTGTAAAAACCAGCAAGCAAGAAATGGCAAGTGACCTTGAGTTTGCAGTTTATCATCAGTAAGGCTGCTGACCTTACTGATGCATATGTAAATGCATCACACTGTGCCTCAGGCAGAAAACCAATCCTGTTTGGGGCTGACAGGGTCAGTCCTGCCCACCACACACACTGACAAGAGGCAGAGAGAAGCAGCCGCAGCAATGTGGTTTTTAGGACAGCCATAAATAGCCTGTACAGGATTATGGAAGGTGATGGAGGTGATAGGCCTAAAAGCAATAGTTTCCAGCTAGAATGCACTGAAGAGCAGATCAGTTTTCATAGTTGAGACATTGCAATAGACTGTCCTTATTTGGCTAAAATTACTAACTTATTTTCTTAGTGATCTAGTGATTTGAGTTCCTCAGTTACTCCCAGTTAGCCAGAGGGGGCATGCATAAGGTGCTGGATGGCTAAGGGGGCTCTCCAGCTGCTCCAGTGGGATTCTGTGTGGGAAGCAGCCAGCAGTGTCTGGGCACTTCACTGTTTCTATCTGCTCCTGAGAGGGCATCACTAGGAGCCAGGTAATGAGCAGAGCCATCCCTTGGCAGAGCTGTGTGCCACTGGCTCTGGAAAGGGTCATCCTCCTGGGACTGCATGAGTCATGCCCACAGCACAAGCCTGGGAAGCCCTTTTTTAGCCAACTGTCAGGCATGCAACAAAACAGCTTCCCTTCAGCAAGCACCAATGTTCCTGGTGACAACCAGCATAACATATCCAAACAGGTTTTTCTCTTCTACAGTGACAGTGTACTATATAGTTTTACTGAGCTCTGGCTACCATGACTGGGGACGTGAATACTTCAATAAAATACAAGACACGAAAGGAGAAAATAACAAGACAAGCAGATTCTGGCTCTGCTCAGAGGGTAAAGAGCAGAGCAACTGCAGTGTATACAGAGAAACCTGCAAGAGTCTTCACTTAGTCTGCTGTGCCCAGACAGCAGTGAAACAGCAGTGACAGACAGGCCAGAGCACTTTGGCTATCCCAGATACCCAGGACATACCTTGTACAGCCCATACTGAAGCCACAGCCACCACTGCCACCGTGCTGCTGTTGCCACACACTGAAAATTACTGAGGCTAATGCCACATGCCTTGTCTCCTGCTGCAAACTTACTGTAAACATAATGTCTTCCCAAATGCTACTCCCTGAAAGACTAGTTCAAGCAGCTTCCTGTGGCCAAGAAAGTTTCTCTAACTCTACTGTGTGGTATTGCACTTTTGAAAAACCTGTTAGCAGGAGCAGGTGCTCTGGTGCAAGAGTTATAGATCAGTGGGTGTTTGTTCCCATGCTGCAATGTTTCTCCCTTACCTTTCATCTCCCTGACAAACCTGCAGGGCTCTGTGAAACTGTGCCTCTCTGGCACTTTGGAAGGAGTTGAAATGTTTTTTAGGAAAATGTTTGTCAGGAAAAGCACTGCGACAGATAGGCAGACATGTTAAAGCTGAAAGATATACCAAACAGGAATCATCTAATCTCTGTGGAAGAAAGCCTGAGAACATGTGCCATGGGCAACTTCTGCAGTCAAAGGCAAGAGGGATTGTTCACTGGAAACCCTATAGTGTAGCAGCACTTTGAGCTATTCTGAATACTCTTTTGCAGGATTTTATCGATGCTCGAGAGAGCCAGGGGACTGGCCTGCTAATTTGGCTCTTGAGAGAGTCCTGATCTGCCACCAGCACTGGGAAACGAACAGCGCAGGCTGTAAAGCAGACATAGATTGGCCCAGGTGTGAAGTAAGCTTGGTTTACTTGGCCTGCTACTGATCTTTGTGGACTGCTAGCCCCTGATATTGATACTGTCTTTTGGAGGGTGCAGACAGTGGCACTTGCAAATCTTAAGCTTTAACACTTACCATGACAATAGAAGTTCAGCTAGTTGGTTTTTGGTGTTTTGTGTGTTGTGGGGTTTTTTTCCAAACTTTAACTGTTGGTTTGTGTCTTTTTTTTTGTTTATTTTGTTTTTGTTTTTTCTTATTGCAGGTCATTACAAAGGAATAGTAAAAATGTACAGCCCTGTGATGCTTCCACTATCCAGCTCATATATGTGTGTTTTATACTATTCAATTTACTCTGAAATTTTCATCTTTACTCTTGAAAAACAGTGATTTAAAAAAAAAGAGGGGAAGAAAAAGTGAAAAGTAATAGAACATTGTATGAGGGTTGTGAAATACTGTGGTTACTTTTTACATAGCAGAAAATCAAATTTATTTTTGCTGCTGCAGTCTACTCCAAATGCTCTTACCCATATCCGTGTACTCCCTCATATGTATTTATTTTTATTTAGCCCTACATATTGATCACTCAGTGACATCTCTGCCCCAGAAGAAAAACAAATGCACTCTGCATCTTACTTTTACTTGGCTCTGGATCCTGAAGCAAAATGTTTCATTCCACACTGGATCTTTGCAGTTCTTGATGGTTTTGGTCCGGACACTCTCAGGGGAAGCAGTGGGCAAGGACAGGCTCACATAGCAATCGGTCTGACTAACTGTATTTGAAAATATATATTGTAACTAACAAATTACTACAAATACCTTAAAGCATAGCCTTATAGCACTGTATATATAGCAAGCTGCAAAAAAGGAAATACAATTTCTATTACTTTTCTGACAGTTCCTTATTCAATAGCATTTACTACTATCTGTTCCCTCCTGCAGTTGGGAGCTCTGGTTATTAATGGAAGTTCAAAGAAACTAATGCAGTAAAGACAACTGGTAAGAAAAAAGCACACATAGCTACTCTTACTTAACAAACCCATTACTGGTATATCCCCTATGGGTTGCAAATCAAGTGATTTATGTGATGGAGAAGAAAAAGGCCTACATTTTAAGTGAACCTTTTTAAAGGGTAAAATACTTAACTTTTCGAGCATTTAGACAAGAGTCTGACTTTTTCTTTGCTTTTGAGAGGAGACCAGAAGAATTCAAGAGGGTCTGGGTACAAAGGACCTTCCCCATCTGGTCTGCTGCCCCCCTACATCTGTAACCCAGTCCATGTAACAAGCTGACTGCCTCACCCAACATGGGATCACATCCCTTCATCATCAAAGAAATACGCAACAATACCAGTGCAGTTTTATCTTACTGATTTAAACTCTGAGCCTTGATAGTGAAGAAAATTCTAATTTCTGAAAAAGGTAGGTTGAACAGTTAGCTACAACTATGGCATTAAATCTTCATAATACATGGGGGTTGCTTTGGGCTGGGCTCCCAGGATCCACACCCAGACACAAGCTGGGGCAAGCAGCCTGCTGGCTGGGTGAGCGCAACTATCACAGAACCATAGAATGGCCTGGGTTGGAAGGGATATTAAAGCTCACGTAGTTTCAGTCCACCAGCCTTGGGCAGGGACACCTTTCACTGGACCGGGTTGCTGTATGTGCTGGGCACTGCTGCAGGGTGTTGATGAGTTGTCTCTTGTGGGATGCCAGAGTTTTTTGGGTGAGAGGCAGGTTGGGTGTTTGTATGCAACTATCCTTTTGCATGTTAACCTGACCTACACAGAGTATTTGGTGGTGGTTAGGATTCTCTCTGATACTGCTAAGAAGATGATGGGTTTAGCAAGGAGCAGTGGAGGGCATCTGCTCTTAAGAGCATAAATGAGTTGATGCCTCATGAACCTGTGGTAACAAACTGAGACCCCTACAATATAGTGAAGAATGGTGGGAGTCACTCTCTCTACACTGTCATTCACCCTTTCCAGCCCTCCCATTTTGAGCAAATCTGCTGTCATTTTTAGACAATGAACGTTTTTTTTGTTTGCTGGGCAACTACGGTTGTTCCTAATGCCTCCAGCTATAAGAACTTCTTGTGTATTCACAGCAACAAGTCAGATTTGGGTATAGCAGGCAGTGTGGTACTGTGGATAGATGCTGAGAGGAAGCATGACCAAGAGGGTAACCTGCGGGAAAAGCTCTCATGACATGTTGGCTGCAATCCCAGCTCTGCTCCAGATTGCTAAGTCACTCTGGGCAATTGCTTCCATTTAAATTTATCTTGTTTCTCTATCTGCATTTCCCCACCAATATAACAGTGATAACTATCCTTTCCTCTTTTGTAATCTGCTTGAGGCATCCCATGATTAAAACCATAAAAATTAACTCCTGTTATTATTATTTCCACATGACCCACAAGAAGAGAGCGCCTTATGAGCAATTTTATTATTCTCTACCAGTCTCTTGGTTCTCATCCCACATTTTCTTTAAACTTGTAGTGTAAACCATGTTGCAATGAACAGGTGTTGCTTAAAGCAATTTGTGCAATCAGGTTATGTATCATTTGTCTTTCAAGTCTCCTGAATACTGTCTGAACATGAAACATCTTCCATTTTTTCAGCATGCACTTGATGTCCATAGCAAGTAAGAAATTACTTTAACATTACAAAGTCAGATGTTTCTAGTTCTTGTGTGTAATATTAGGATATTTTTATACTTATTACTGCAATTTTAAAAGGCAGAATGTGTGCAATATGCATGTTGATAACAATTTATTGGTAAAGGTGGTATTAAAATATTTTCTTGAGCTCTCACCCACACAATATTTTCTACAATTCTTCAATTGATTTTTCACATTTGAAAAAGATAATATTGACTATTCATAGCTACTTCTTCAGATGGTGCCCAAGAAGCAGGCTATCTGTTTCTTCAGCAACTCTATCTGTCACTTATCCACTAATGATGTATGTCTGTTTTAGAGAATTTGTTCATTTATGGTCTGGGATATCTCTTTGTTGTACATACTAGCTATGACTCCTGACTGAGAAGAAAGGCATTCAATATTTTCAGAGTGTGAAAGAAGCACTAAATGTGTAACTTACACTCTTGTATCTAGATAGAACTGCGTTAGGATCTCTGTTTAGTCTTTCATCCTCTCTGAACAAAATAAACCTATAGGCAACTCAAGAAGTCAGTCCAGTCTTTAGCAAAGCTGTTCACCCTTAATAAGAGTAAAAAATAAAGTCCCACAACCTGATGATCCACACTTAACACTAATTCAGCAACCAGTGAGGCCTCAGTTGCAACAAGAGCTTACGACAAGAATGCTGATAAAAATACTTGACTCTGAAAACAAGCAATTAAAGGCAGAACCCTTCATGAAGAACAAATCATGCTCCTGAATAATAATGTTGTGGGACTCATATGATAACATATATACAACACAAATTTAGTTGTATTTTGGACCAGATACCAAATACATTGTTAAATACAATGTTATATAAATACTAATATAAATGTGGTGCTAAATGTAAGTGCAGATGATGGAATTTAGCACTGAGATCTCTTTGCATGTGCTTCTAGCCCTGGACAGGAACAAGTGGACACTCACTCAGTGTTTTCCATGTTGCATTCTCTTCCACTCTTTTCCTCCCTCTTCTGTAAAAGGCTTTAACTGTTAATAGCTATTAAAATTAAAGATGTCCAGATTGAAGAGGATTGACTTAGACAGTCTGGTATATGAGAAAGAGCGGAAAGACTTGAGTTTGCTAATTAAACAACAAGAACAAAACATGGCAGTAGTCAATTCTGTAATGTCCCAAGGACTGAGATAAAGAGAATAATTATCTATGGCTCTGCATGGTCACAGGGGAAAAAACACAAAGATAAATATTAGAAAACTGCTCCAGCAATTAAAACATTAGCTCTAGCAAGAGAGATTTTATAAATTTTCTAGGGTAACTCATTTCAGAGATTATTAATACCCAGACAAGTATCAGAGTGACAGAAAAGCTAAACTTCATCCTGTTTCAGGAGAAGAGGACCAGCCCAGGTGAACCTACAAGGTGTCATACAGAATTGCTGCCACGTAATGCCCATGTTTATGCTGGAAGGCAATAAACAGTACAATTATGTCACATCAACTCTCTTAGATGGAAATAAACTAACCCACCTCCCTGCCAGGCTTGACTCTTAGCGAAAGAAGTGATAGGACATCCCAATGTGGTACGCCAGCCCAAGAGCTCAGTTTGCAGATGTCTGAGTGCTGTCTCCAAAGCAACTCCAAGCCTCCTTCTTTGGCACATATGAAATAAGACTCTAAGTTCACTGGAAGAGTCACCATCTTTTCTTTGCAAATAGATACAGTGTCCCAGTAAGAAGGCCTAAATCCACACCTAGGGTCTCCATGTACCATCACAATACAATCATCAAAATTAAATTATACACAAAGCAACACAATATAATACAGAGAAGCCCATGGACAGCTGAACTCATGCATTGAATGAAATCATGCATTTCCATAGGCACAGCCTTTTTAGACTTTTTATAAGCATTGCCACTACTTCACTCTCCCAACTATCAGAGCATCAGCTAGTAAGACAGAAAGTATTATGTTTTTTTGGCAACGAGGTATTATCAAACAGTCAGATTTTCTTTGCTCCATCTCAGACCATCTTGCAATGATATGTGGTGCATTCTCAGATCTATCAATAGAAAATACTTTAAGAACATTCTTTCATTTCCATTTAAAAATAAACTACCCAAAAATTAAGTCTCAGCCAGACATTAATACTGTTGATGCAGGCACTGAAGGTAGTTAGAACTGGTGAGCATCTGAAGAAGCCATTATCAGAAGAAAATATCATGGAAACAAACTTGGAAACAGGCTGCAAGCAGTACACAGTAGTGCCTTGGATTTCAAAGGAAAATAGGAGGGGGAGCAAAATCAATACCAAAAAGAGCTGAACCAACAAATCAACACTCACAAATTTTCTTTCTTCAGAAGGTGTTCACAAGAATATTATTCAACTCAGTAAGGGAATAGAAACAAAAATATTTTCAATGTTCAGCTAAATTTTTTTTTGCCTTAAATATCATTATTTTGACTCAGAAATGCCCCTGACATGCTTTTTAAAAACATATAGCACTTTTTTTCTTATTCTCCTCCAGAATTTCTTCTGAAAAAGCAGAAGCATCATGGGAAATGTAATGTTGTGCAGGAACTGACCCTAAGCTGCAGCACTGGCAGTTCATTGCAGCAGTAATTCTGATTTGAGGTTTTCAATTGAGATTGAGAGTTTTGAAACAAAAACTTTGCTACTGAATAAATCAACTTCATGTTAGGAATACTTCTCCTAGATACCTTTTCTTTCAAGTAAAATTTGGTACTGAATGGAAAGCTACAAAAAAGCTGTAGCTCAATATGATAGTGAGGACAAGGTTGGCTGACTGGCATGAGGTGTTCTCCTTTCACAGTGTTTGATGTATCTGAAAACCAGAAAATATTTGCAAATATGATGAGTGAGGTTAAAAATATCCCTAAGTTTCACTTACAGGAAGAAGCTAGCACTGAAAATCTGTAGGAATTTGCTGCAGATTCTGTTCACATTAATAGATACCTGGAGAGGTTCTTTGCTTTCTAAGGTGAAGATGGAGCAGCTATACCTAAATAAACAGCAGGAAAATAATAAGGCACATAATTTTAAAAAAGTAACAAAAGTAGGGTGCAATATGCCACTCCATTTCTCACAAGATGGTTTGCAGCAGCCAACCTGAAGTTAAAGATATTGATGCTGATGAATTAATTTGGTAAGAAAAATACCATAACATATCAAAACAACTTACAGAAAGGAAGGGTGTTTGCACCACAAGGTAAATAGGCCCTTGTGTTCCTGAGAATTCAGCCCAAAGTCTATAAATGTCAGACACCATTTTGTGAATTAAATGTTGGACCTACAGAGCATAATACAGAAGTGAAGATTACAATTTGATTATTTCCATTTATTTTGTAAGAAGATAGTTCAGTGGTTCATCCTGACATAAATACTACCACATAGATGCATTGCCGTTATGTGTATTATTTCTGACAGCCAAGACTTCACATTTCAGGTCCCTCCTATAAAGATGTCAGCTTCCAGATAGTTGGGTTTGTTGGTTGGTTGGGTTTTGGGTGTTTGTTTTTTTGTTTTTTTTTTTGTATCACAAGAGTACAACTAATCCTATTTTCACAGTGAAATTAAATGATCTCATATTCTGGCTGGAGGCCACCAGGATTCACAACTGAACTAGAAGTCTACAGCAAATCTCCTGTAAGACCGAATGAAAGCACCAAGAATAGATAAATTTGAGTAACCAGGATCATTTATACCCAGGACTTCCTTTGTCTAGTTTTTATTCTTGAACTGAAAAGGAACTCTGAAGAAAGGTAGTCGAGATTGGCCCTGAACAAGCAGGAAAAGATGTCCTTTGTTAGGAAGATATTCAGAAATATTGTCAGTTTAATAGCCAAAGACGATGCAAGCACAGCGCCAATATTTGTGAGTAAATCTTACTTTTAACTTTCACTGGCTACTACTGCAGCTCTATTTTGTCTCCTGCTGAGGGTACTGTCATATAAAGTGCCCGAAAGAGGGGGTCCCAGTCCCATGTGGACACTAATGTATTTTCTCTGAAGTGTAAACTATCACAGCCATATTAAATCTAGCCTCTCTACTTTACATTGGCCTCCCACAGAACAGAAATCAAATCTGCATTCTTGGTCCTTATCTACAAGGTAATCAGTGTCCTCAGTTCAGCAAAAAGGTTGCCCAAAGTTCCTCGCTGGAGACCATCACTCTGAGAATCTCACCTATGGGCAAGGCTTTCCCTGGGACTACTCCGAGTCTTCAAAATAAACCTCCACGGGGACCAAGACACACCACAGGCCTTATCACATTGTGCCTTTATCATACCTCTCACATCAGCAGTATTCATCTAGATGCACATGAAAAAACACTAAGAGAGCACAGATGCATAAAACAAAACAGGTCTCTGCTCAGAAGGCAGGGAAAGAATGAATCACTAATTACAGATATCAGCCACACTGGGTAATGCGTAACTGGATGAACTGCAGATACTGCTATCTTGATGAAACCAGAACAACCAGAACAGATTCTGAAGCGTATAACAAAATATGAATCCATTTAAATGTAATTTTCACAATAAAATACTGAAGATAAGAAGTTGTACCTTTTCCCCATCAAAGGAATACCTCAAGAAATCCTGAAGCATTTCCTGCAATAAGCAAATCTCTGTTACCAATCTTCGTGTTATTTAGGAATTCTTTGAATGCCCAAGTAACAATTGATAATGCTATTAACACAGATGTGCTGATCTTCAATTTGTGGTTAACATTTAGTGTCAAGCAAAGTATACCCCGGTCTTAAACTCAACACACAATTGTGCAACAGTAAATAGGATTAGAGCAAAATATGGTCCTTATCAAGTACGATCAAAAATTCCAAGGTACAGTAACTAAAGAAGACGTAGGATATTGTAAGCATAGGAAAAGACAATGCTCTGCTCACTTTCTTAAGTGGTGAGAAGGTGTTATGCAACTCAGCCTAAGGAAATTTGTAAATATAGAAATCCTATTCAGGAATCAAAGCACGTGCTTCATCATAATTGTGTTTTCTGAGCGCAAACTAGAAAATCACTTCCTGAACAGAATCTGCCACTACCTTTTAACTCTGCAAGCTAAATGGCAGAGGACAAGTGAAGGATCTTGAACCACTGCATGGACCTGCATCCTCTCAAAGCAGTGTATGGTTCTACATTTCTGCCAATGTGACCTACTCATTCCAGCCTCTTCTCCATCCAAGCTTATCCTTTGCTCATTTCCTTTGCCTCCACCTTTTTAATCCTGTTTTAAAACAAGTTTTGACATTTTAAAATATCATAAAACATTTTGAAAGCTGCTTCAATCACTCATAAACTAGAAGCCTCCCCTAAACTGAAGGATAATGAAGTGTACTAGAAACCTGTGGTACCATCACAAAAGGCTTTCAATTTCATACCTGTTCAGTGAAGGACAAGAGCTCAATGCCACCTACACTGGTAGAGTATTAGAGCCCAGTAGCTGGTCTCACCTTTGCCTTTGAGACAGAGATGAGCCTAAGGTTCATCATCTACCTAAGGTTCTTTACTTTTTCTATCAGTCTCTCAGCTAGTAATCTGTTTGATCTCCTAATGCCCCTGTGGGGCTCCAGGTGCCCTTGCCTTGGCAATGAGGACCTAATTTTTTTGAGCAACTCATCATCTTCAAGGTCACACTAAGAATCTAAAGGAAGTCATGGGAGAACATCACACATAATATCTTTAACCACCAGACCAGCTTTCTGCTCTTGCACATAGAAGTACACATGGCTGCAAGAAGATGCATGTATACCTACATACGATTCATTGATACCTAACAATTATTTCCACAGCTGTAAGGAAGCACCCTGAATGAGAACCCTGAGCAATTAACACGGTAATGATCTCCTTGATTATACATAGCATTGTCCTTTTTAGTGACAGCCTAAAATGCTATCATGGCACTGAGGATGCTTTTTGTCTCCACACTACTTACCACGAATACAACAAAATAAAATTGTATAGAATACTATATACTCCATCGTGGCTATCAGAGATTTGAGACTTAAGAGGGGGGAAAAAAGTGGAAATAATGTTTTAGATTAGAGAACACAAAATGGGTAACCTGAGGGAAACTAGGTTTATGTGTGTTTCGTAGCAATGAACAGAGGAAGAGAGCAAGCAGACTTGGTTAGCATGAGTAAGTGAAACGAAAAAGAAGATTGAAGAGAAAGGAACAGAGGTTTTTAAGAAGAGTAGTTGTGAAACTGAGTCACATAATATTCATTGAGATTATCCATTCATTTTTTACTCATATTATTAACTGTAGTTATGAATTTATTATAAATATCAGTCACGACCAGAACTCCATTTCAGCACGTCCCTCAATAGTCATGCAGTTAATTCTTGATCCTGATCTAATCAGTTTACAACTACAGTAAAAAAACACGCTTTGGAATATGACATCACAGGGAGGATCTTCTTGTGATTAGCAGTTGTTTTTATACCTGTTTCAGTTTCTTAACCAGTTAGGAAATCCTTGTTTACAGGCCTTGTTGCAACTTGGCAGTTACCCACATAATGACTTCTCTGTCCTTGTGCAGATTCTTCTTGCTGAGCACTTGTCCTTGTGTGCTTTAAGGATTTCTCTCCATTAACAAAAAAACAGACTGTTTGAGCTGTGGCATCAGGATCTCATTGTTGCTACATTTGAGTGACTGTCCATGTGCAATGAAATGCAGTTTGTGATTCCCCACTTTCCTTTTGAAGTCTCCACTTGTTATGCTGCCCATGAATGCACTTCAGCCTAAACCCTCTGAACTTGGTATAGACCACAAAGTGAGCTTTGCCATACGTGTCAATACCTCACTCTTCCTTGGCAGTTTTTTAACAGGTGTTTTTGAATTTCTTCCTCTGAGGACTTCTCTCATAGTTCAGGTGTTAAAACCTTGCTGCACAATTTTATTTTTTTTTCCAACATAAAGAATATTACTGTGCTTCCACACTGGTTTTCTCATTCAATTTAATGTTTTTTAACACAGTATCATTTCTTGTGCTGTGTATCACACCACGTGGCACTGCTCCACTACAAAATTAAGTGCTCCAAGGGAGTGTACAGGTGCAGTGGGGATAAAAACTCTCTGACTCTCTGCTCGACACAGATAACTTGCTCTTGATTCTCAGAGGGAAGATAAAATGTGGTGCTCTGTTGCACAATAAAGAAAGGCATCTGGGATGGGGAATGGATGAAGCAGCTCCTCTCAGACCCTGTCACCTAGCATTGCTTCTTCTGACTCGTGATAACAATTACCTTCCTCCACACCTGGCTTTGGAAGCAAATCTCCAGTGATACAGTTTCAAACCTGTAATCAGGTAACCAAATGTCTGCTCAAAATAAAAATACAGGATAAAGACTAATAAAAGGTAAAGAAATAAGATGAACAGCTATGGATTCCTGGAACTTCTTTTGTCTTTAAGAATGTAAAGACCATAATTTCCAGCCATTATAAAATGCAGAGAAAGAGAGAAATCTCCTTGATTTCAAGGGCAGATATTTGGTTATCAGCTCTGCAAGTGGTTGTCTTGATGCTATTGTCAGGGCAACTTAGACATTCCCTTGGGCTGGTATCATTTATGCCAGAAAACAATTCAGCTGAGATTAAAAAGAGAGGGAATTGAATCAGCCCTTCACTTTTCTGTGAAGTTGTGTTGTTTTCAATAAAAGACAATATTCCTGTCCTAGGGTCAATGTCAGAAAAGCAAGAATTGAATAGTAGTCTCCACAGAGGCAAATATTCTTGCTGTTCACTTGGTCTTATTTAATATGCAAAGGTTCACATTCACTTCCTTTCTATTGTGTTTCTATCTTGTTCTTTCCTTCTGAGGCAGATACTTGAGCTGATCTTTAGCTCACTTTCTGCTACCTGAGTAACTACTGAGAGTTTTCTCTCTTCACTTCCATTTTTACCCATTCCACAAAATTCTCAGAAACATTTGAATGATACTTATTTATTCTGAAAAGTCAACTTAGAATACATTTCAGTATAGTTTTGACAAAAAAAAAAGGTTGTTTGACAGTAGGTCATAAAATGTTTCCTTTATATTTTTATATTTTTTAAGTAAAAAGAAATTCAAAAAATGCAACTGAAAATTAACATCTGAATTTGTTCATCAAAACTGGCTTTGAACCTTGTTAGCTGTTAAGGTGCTTCACAGTATACCACAGTAGACATTTGCTATTTCCACTAAAAGTAGCATTCTATAAACCAAAAGATATTTTTTATACAAAACTCTATTCTAAGCATAGTCCAAATTCAAATTTGCATCAATATTTGAGCCCATGGTGTCACTTCATACACAAATACCAGTTATGGTGCTTACTTATGTTCTCTGCTTTCAGAGCTGCAAAGAAAGACTGTAATACTCACACAGATCTGCCTTTCTCAGATTTTTCATTCTTATGATTTTCACAAAGAAGGAACAGCATGGGCATTCATCACTCTGCAGAAAAGTGACAATTATTACCTGCATTAATATTAAATTGCCTGTACTTCATAAAGCATTATCTCTCTTTATCAAGAACGTTTCCCAGAAATGGTGAAGAGAAAATACATTTAGGGTTGTGAGATGTTCAGCTACTGCAATCAGGAAGAGCAAAATGAGGGACAAAAAAAACTACACAGAAACAATCTATGGTAAAACATAAAATCACAGTGCTTCTGATTTCAATGTCTTATCTATGTTCAAAAGCATCATGACCACAGAAGAGAATGGCACTGTTTGGTGATCGAGGCACCTCTAGCAGAAATGCAGCAGCACTTACATTTAAGAAAACAGCTTTGGCAGAGAAACTTCCCCACCCAAACCAGATGGTGCATGTTTGCAAAAAGAATCATTAGCTGAAACATCAGGCGCAGAAGGAAAGACAAATAACTAGACAGAACTCAAACAAATTATTAATTCTTGCTGATTTTAGTACCTGCAACTTTAGTTATTGTTTCAATGGGAGTATTACCTAGTCCCTCTCCCATTCTCTGCTAGCAAAATGATTCCATTAAATCCCTTTAGGGGTACTATGTCACTCCTCTTCTTTTTCCAGGAATTGATCCAGTTGAGAATTTGGATACAAACTCTCCTACCATTCTTGAATTATGATAAACTGCCCTTGGTCTGTATTTTATGTCTAACTACAAAACTAAAGGGCACAGCTTCATACCCTCTGTCTATATTCAGTTTCTGAATGAAATAAATCTCCTGTCCCTCCTCTCCCCAGGAAGCCTCTGTTTTTGCTCGCTGTTGTGCTGCTGTTTCAGTGGTTAAGGGCAAGGGAAAGAACAGAGAGGACAGCCTCATTCCTTGCTTTGTATGCGTACTTTCCCCACAAAGACCATTGAGGGGTTCTGTTTAAAAGGATGAGTGTTTCTTTAACCAGCTTGGTTAGACATTCACATGTCTTATTTCTTAAATCAAGGGGATCCCACATTTAAGGTCTCCAAGTATCAACACACATTTATCTTAACACACGTCCATGTTATGGAGAGAAGCTCTATAGTCTCCATTTTACAACCAGGGAAGTGGGGCACAGCATGATTAAATAATTTGCTCATAGGCAAAGGAGAGGTTAATTTCAAAGCTGAGAAGGGTACATAGTATGTTCACTCCCTGGAACCCTGCAGACTGTTTTAGGGCTTTCCCTCCTGCTTATGTTCCACAAAAAAATCTCCAACCCTCCCCCACTCCCAAAAAAAAAAAAAAAAAAAAAAAAACCAAGCAAAAAAAACCCCAAACAAACAAAAGAATTAAATACCCAAAACATATTTATTCATCTTATAGGTCGACCAAGTAAAACAGTAA
>JAWWEE010000158.1:26024891-26182118 GCA_035221455.1 Xenops minutus
CCCCACCCCCCAAAAAAAAAAAAAACAAAAAAAAACACAACAAACCCAAGCAAAAAAAAAAACCAAAGAAACAAAAAAAAACATCTAACCAACCAAAAAATCAACCTCCAAAGGTAATTTAAAACACTTCTCAGACATTAGGGACAGAGACAGATCAAGATTTTTTTTGTGTCAGTCGCGCACAAATATCAGACGAGGACTGTTTCCGTGTCCATGATTAATCACTGTTTTTAGGCAGTAACCCTCCTGTGTACATCCCTACCTTGCACAGCTACCTGGGCACCATGTGCATTTATCCTCATAGCTGGCCGATGCTGTGCTGGGAAAGAGCTCAACTAAATTAATGCTTGAATCAAACCACAAATTCAGCCCAAAGCTCCTTTGAGGCACCTCAGACTGCTTCCCAGCATCTATGTGAATCACTCACCGTGGCTGAACATCACAACCAAAACTGCCTCCACAGGACAGCCAATATCAGCAAAGGTATCAGTCATCCTGACATAAGCAAGTAAATATATATATGAAATTGGACTAAAAACTCAGAAGTTCTCTTCTAGAATCCCAGCCACAAACCTACCTCAAGCCATCTTCAGCTCTTAAGAGCTTTTGCACTCTTACCTCCTGAGCACTCCAGTATGAGCCCATCCTGCTCCCAGCTGCATCTAAGTCAGATACAGATGCCACTTCCCTGGTAGAGGCAACAGCTGGCAATGATTCATGGAGTTACCTCTGCAAACTTTAAGGAGGCACCTGCTGAGGAGCAAGTGGTTTAGCCATGCTCCACCTTCCTCATTGACTGAAAGGGAAAGTATGAAGAGAGAAGGGGAGGAGTTTGCTGAGTTTATTTGATAGCCAAACACCAGATATGTGTGTTTGGGGAATGCTGTACACACCAAGATGCCAAGAATTATCAGCAATTCAAGATAAGGGAGTGATGACACATTACTTATGCATGGATACCTATGACTTGGCAGCCTAAGTAATGAACAAATATGAAGATAATAGTAGCTACATGTAGGCTGAAGGAAACCAGTTCCACAGCACCCCAATCAGCAAACAAAAATATTGTGGATGAAATAATTTCATAAGACATTTTTGTTCAGCAAAATTGTACTTATTTTCCTTTTCTCAGGGGTAGAGGAGCTAGAATTGTCGATTGGTAGATGTTCTCCCAATTTAATACATGTATTTGTCCATGGGATATACATTTTCCTGCTTTCAGAAGCCTTCCACAAACACAAAACTTCTGAGAAATCAAGACAAAAAACCCACCAAATTCTCCTGCAAATTGAGGCATATATTGATTCATCTTAAATGTTAATACCTAGATATTTTAAATACAGTACAGTGTCACCCAATTAGGATATAAAAATTACACCAAACTCTTCATATTTCTGGCAGAAAACTCTGCAGCAGCAAATAGCCCTTCCAGATGAATAGCCCTTCCACAGGTCCAGCTACTAACATGCCCAGATGTCTGATATGTTGGAGCGAGTCCATAGGAGGTCCACGAAGATGATGAGAGGGCAGGAACACCTGTTTTATTAGTCTGTTTTGCAGTGACTGAACTGATATTTCATGAGCCATTCCCCTAAGAAAGTCTGACTTGGGAATGAAAAGCTATGGCACCACTAAGACTATGGAAGATGATGTTTTCCCCATAGGTAAAAAAACCCCAAAAACAAACAAACTAAATCAAACCAAACAAAAAACCACAAACACATACACAAAACAGCACACAAACTAAACAGAAAACCTCACAGCCAAAAAGAAAACTCTGAAGAAAACACAACTCTAAGTAAACAACACTGAGAAGCTGTGGTTGTGGGCACCAAAGCCACTCTATCACACCCTCTTTTCAGCTGGATGGGGAGAGAAAACTTAATGAAAATATGATGAAAGCTCATGGGTTGAGATAAGGGCAGGGAGAGGTCATTCACCAATTACCATCATAGGTAAAACAGACATGACTTGGGAAAATTAGCTTAATTTATTACCAATCCAATCAGAGTAGGATAATGAGAAATAAAACTTAAATCATAAAACACCTTCCCCCCACCCCTCTCTTCTTCCTGGGTTCAGCTTTGCTCCTGATTTTCTCTACCTCCTCTACCCCAGTAGTTCAGGGGGACAGAGAATCAGAGCTGTGGTTAGGTCATGACACGTGGTCTCTGCAGCTCCTTTGTCCTCAGTGGGAGGACTCCTCACACTCTTCCCCTTCTCCAGCATGGGATATCATCCATGGGAGATAGTCCTCTATGAACTACTCCAGTCTGAGTCCTTCTCACAGGCTGCAGTTCTTCACAAGCTTCTCCAGTGTGAGTCCCTTCCATGGGGTGCAGTCCTTCTGAAACAGACTGCACCAGCATGGATCATTGCCAGCAAACCTGCTCTAGTGTGGGCTACTCCCTCCACGGGTCCACAGGTCTTCCCAGGACCTGCTCCTGCACAGGCTTCCCACGGTGTCACAGCTTCCTTCAGGCATCCACCTGCTCCAGCATGGCGTTCCCCAGGGCTTGCAGGTGAATTCCTGTGACCTCCATGGTCTACAGGTGGACAGTCTGCCTCTTCATGATCATTTAACAACTGGTTAAATAGTTGTTTAATAATTGTTCAGCACAGGCATCAGGCAAATCTCATCTCTGAAGCCTGGAGCACCTACTCCCCCTCCTTCTTCACTGACCTCATATCTGCAGTGCTGTTTCTCACATATTCTCACTCCTCTCTCTGACTGCAATTGTTGCACAGCATTTTTTCCCCCTTCTGAAATACCTTATCCCAGAAACACTACAGCTGTCACTGCTGGGCTCAGCCTTGGAGCTGGCTGCCATTGGCTCTGTCAGCCACACTGCTACCAAAACCTGGCCATGCAAACCCAGTACAGGAGTGTTCAGCTGAGGTAGGGAATGACTGTAAAAAAAACCAGCTGACAAAACAGCTGAGAAACAACCACTTCTGGAATAATTCAAGGAGAGAAAATGGAGGACCAATCCCTAAGGCCTCTGACACCTCTCCTACCCAAGGGGTATGCTCTGCAGGAGTTTCCTTCACAGTAAGCGCTGCAGAGCATGGAGCTGGAGGGAGCCCATCCCAGACACTGGTTGTCAAGCGCCTCTGCTTGAAGGGAATGCAGCTGTAGTCCCAGAACAGGCACTAGGGACAAAATATCTAGTGTGAACATATGAAACACCATGTCAGTGGCTGAGAAGCTACAATTTCTGGTTTAGCTCAGACTACCTGAGATTTTAAGATGCATCATGAACTCTGAAAAAGGACATGAAGGTGGAAGAGGCTCTACAACGTATTCTCAGAGAACTGTTTCCATTGTCTCAGGAATACATGTGTTCTGACCAGTCTGAGGCTGGTAAAGCCAACTCCAGGAAGGAATGGGTGCTCACCACTTACTATCAAAAAGTCCACAGACAAAGTCAAGCAGAGTATCCAATCCTGACAAAAATATCCCCAACAGGGAAAAACAGCTGAAATTGCACCAGAGTACCTCAGGGAGGCTGCAGACTTTGCAGAGCTGATGGAACACCTGTATCTTTGCAATAACAGGAGGACCTTGACAAATGTTATAATAACCTCCATAGCAGGCATTAAGGAGTCCATCATGATGCCCATTTTGACAATTCAGGTACCTTACTTTGAGCTCATGAGTGGTTGCTCAGATAAAACAGTGAATGGAATTTTAGAAAAAATTGTGGAGAGAAGAGACTCTTCTATGGCTCTTGCCTGATTGTTTTAGGCCAGGCTTTTCAAGGAGGTGAAGGACTCCTGTACGTCTCACCTTGCTGACCTTTGACAAACTCCCAGATGCCAGAATTTGCCTTTCACAATGCTTCTGTGGGATTATTACCAAAAAGACGGCAAAACCCAGCTTCTTAACCAGCTCCAGTTCTAGAAAAGAACACCTCTCTTTCTTCAGTTTTCTCTGAGGAAGAATTCACATTAGAAACAGAAGCTACACGCTTCTCTCTGCTGGATCTTTCTTGGCCTTTATTGTGTTCGTGTGATGCACCGTGATGAAGTGAACAGAATATTGGTATGCTACTGCATTTGTGCAATATGATTCTCTGTGTGCAATTACCATACACCCTGTAATCCCCTCTACCTGCTGTTTTGGTAATGGTTCAATTCGTTATATTGAACAAGCTCCAAATTATGCTGAAGCAAAACTGAATTTGGAGAGATAACTGCAGAACACACATGTGATCTGGGACAGAAGACAGTTGATTGTGAGTGGAAATGGCAATGGTCCTTCAAACAACTTTCTAAGTTTGATTGCATTGGTAAGAACACATGTCACCAAAGACCCAAACTGCCACTGCTCCATACATTCATTATGCAACACAAACTTGGTAAAGTCAAATATCCTTCATAAGATATTTATTTCATGACAGTTCATGACAAAGGAAGCACCTGGGGAAGCAAAATCATTTAAAGGTAGAAGATCATTTAAATCAAACTATTAAAACCAAGTAAAATTATTTCAATTGATACTGCATGGTCACCACCCTTTGTGTCTGAAGAGGCCTTTATGGATTTGCTACCAATAGTCCCAATGAAATATCAGAATATTTTGCATATGAAAAAATATTATCAACTACCCACCAAGGCAATAGGAGGTTGCAGACAGAGAGGGCTAAACTACTCCCCTATCACACACAGCTGAATTTTTGCCTCTTGAACATCACAGTGCGACAGCATTAACAACATAGACTGCTGTGTTTGATACCACAGCTCTGGATCAGAAAGCAGGTACTGCTTAGTAAATCAAACTACATGGCTGGGAAACAAATACTTCAAGTTTTCATTTTTGAGAAGTTTACTTAGAAGGAGACGACCCCTGCCAAGAACAGTGAAGTAGCTATCATGTATGTACTGTTGTGGTAAATATGTCGTAAGGGAGAGGACAAAGCTGTTCAAGCAGAGGGCTGTGCTTGTGATACTGGCTGGCTAAGGGCTTGTTTCTTCCGTGCCACAGCCATGCGCAAGGCCTGAAGAATCATGTTCTCATTATTCATGATGTTGTAATTTGTCAGCTTCAGGAGCTTGTTGAAATCTTCTGCTTTCAGTGAGACCTCTCTGGTTGAGTATGGAGAGGAGAAACTGGAAATATCAACCTTGCCCTGTTCCATTTCAGCAGCACTACGTGACATGCCTGTCAAGATAAAAACGGAATGTGTTTGTAAAGTCCTATGGAAATACCATGCTCTGATTGAATGTGTCAAGAGTAACTAGGAGAGTTACATGCAATTACTATGACGATAAGTGCAGTGCTATGAAGTCTGAAAAATCGGCTTCTGAACAAAGCCTATTTGAATAAAAAAACCCACAAATAGTGGTGTTACTAAACATTGTTCCATAGCAACCAACACCTTCTACTAGCCAGCTCATGGCACATCATTTTATGTAGTCACTAGTGCTCAAGTCTTACTTTGCACGTTCTTGTGTACAATACAAACTAAAAGGAATAAAGAGATACAGAGAACAGAGAAAGCAGAATATTAGTAGCCTTGAAAATCATCATAGAAGCAATGACTCCATCTCAAATACTAGCCCAGAAGGACACAGTAGTATCACTTTATGTACTATTGCTCTAATTTTCCAACATATTCAACCAACACACTAAATGGCATAAGTAGAAAGCACAGTGGTTCTCCACACAACCATTATATACTGTGATTCTCCCCTCGATCTGATTGTCATAAAATAATCTGAAAAAAATGCTTTGTTTCTACAGACTGAAGCAAATGTCTGAAAATTACAAGAAATTAGTTTCCATTCCTCTAATTGAGGAAGGTGTTTTTCTTTCACTGAATAGCACCAAAACTCAAACTAAAGTTATACACAAGATTCCACCAGATTTTGCAAACAGTCTAAATCATCTCATTTTGCAATATATTCGCTATTAGGAACAAGCAAACAAAGGATTTTTGTATTGGGATGAGGAAAAAACACCCAGGGAGTGAGAAAGCTCACTGTGTCAACATTATCTGGGTGCTGTTAACTTACCAGGTGCTACATATCTTTGAAAGGTATCATTCACTAATGGAAAATAAAGCAGCAGAGGAGCTCCTGGGGTGTCTGCACCATCAAACATGTAACACTCCTTCAAGTTTTTCTCCTCATCCTTCAGCCCGATGCAGGGAAATGGAATTCCCTGCTCTGCGAAGTATCTGCAAGCCTGCTCCAGGGGCTGGTCATGGCCCAACAGCCGCAGGTGAAGGAACAGAAAAGATACTCAAGATCAGACTGCTGTCAAAGCTAGGTAATTCATGCCAAGTTCATGCCACAAAACAGACTGAGAGCACTGGACAGCCAGAAATACTGTGAGCACCTGCAGCCTCGGGAACTGCTTTTCTGTGGCCTGAGGAGCCATTTGGAAATACACCTAATATCAAGATGGTAAAGAGAGTTTAAATAAATACTAAGGCACATCTCTAAAACAGGAATATGATTTAGGAACAGAACTGATGAATTAAAACCACATTATAGACCATCATTAATTAAAAGAGAACTAAGTCAGAAAAACGTGGATCTAAACAAAATTAGATCTGCAGTCCAAGACAGTAAGATTGACAGTCACATTATATGTTATATATGTGTTTATATAGCAGTATAACTTTTCAGTTGACCTCAACAGACTTTAACGGGCACTTGAGATCAACCTACCCATTTCTATAACTTTGAATTTTAGAAATAACATAAGATTTCAAGTTAACATATTTTAGACCTCACAATATAGCACTAGAAAAATTCATCAGAGCGCTCATTTGTGATGACCAACTTTGCTAGATTATCTAACAAAAAAAATACCACCTCAGTTTGAATTAAATATTTCCAAAATAATTCTGAGTACAAGATCAAAATATAGTGCAAAGTACTATTTTTTTCAGCTGCTGTACAGGGACAAGTATTTTTTATGTGGCATCACAGTGTAAGAGCACCATTAAAGTCTCTTTCACTTGAAAAAATACAGAATCTTAACCAGTGCATTTTGTGGTTTTAGTGCTGTCCCTCGGGGAGAATTTCCAATTACAAGTCAATATTTTGAAGTCTAAATCCATCTATTTATGTGGTCAATATCACTTTCAAAATCTATGTAACCATTTTAACCAAATCAGATTGCTGTGAACATAGCAAATGCATTTGATGTCTTGCTTTAAGCCCACTATTCAAGAAGAAAAATTGTATTTATTAAAAGAGAAAAAAAAAAAAGAGATTAAGAGATTCACTAGGTTATTCCTAGACAGCTAAAAAATCATATGTTAAAATAAAAAGACAAAATTTTACGTACTTAAGCAAAATGCAGATTAAATTCAGCATCTGAATCATAAGATTTTCCCAGCTATACTTGTGCTATTAAATCTTATATATAACTGTAATAGAAGTTGCAGCTTGACCTTCATAACTTCACTGTGTTGCTCTATATTTCACTGGTGAAACACTCAGGGCTATTTCAAAAGTAGCTTGATTAAAATAGAGATATTTTCCTTTCCAGAAATTTCCATTCTTCTTCTAAGGTTTGCAAAAGAGCATGTTACCAAATTCCACTAAGTTCCACATTTTGCAGACACCTGCCTGAAAGCTCCAGAAAGTAAAGGAAAAGTTCTTACTAAACAAAAAATAGTTTTGAGACTTCTCACCAAAGTCTGTGATCCACCTGTGTAATTTAAGTGTATGATGACATCCACTTTCCTCTCTGGTCTCATAAGGGGTGGGTAACTGGTTTCAAAGAAGAAAGCTGCATCCACTAACTCCAGGTGTTCCGAGTTGCCTCTCAGGTCATTAGGAGAGGTATCTAGCAAAGTGTCTAAAGAGTGGAAGATTCAGAAGTATTAGCAAACTGCAGAAAGACATCTGTCAAGTTAGAAAGCAAAAGGCCAGTGAGCTTCCCTTTCATTCAGAATCGTCCCTTTGCTTTAGGGCAGCATGCAGCAATCCTAAAGCTCCTTTGGCCTCTCCACTCTCATTCTGTTAGTGTTTCCAAACCCATGAATTGCACCAAAACCTAGGCAGATGTTGCCTAACTACAGAGCCCCACCCCAGCAATTTTCATCCCACTGAGGAATTCCTGTACCAAACGACCCAAAAATTGAACAGCTGTATTAGTGAGAGTGAAAGGTGAGAGGAGTTACTTAGTTCTCCCTCCTTTCAGCAAGCACTAACAACTAACCACAAAACCCATTCAGTTCTCTTCAGGACATACAAACATCCCTTGCCAATTCCCAGCCCCTGCAGCTGCCTTAGTGACCACTGAGACACGTAGGCAGGAGAGCTGTCCATACCTTTCCATTTTGTGAAATGTTCATGCTGGATGTACTCATTGTGCATCTGGAAGCCCCTTAGGAAGTTGTGGTACTTGGAGACAGCAGGGCGATCTGTCAGGATATCCCGGAGAGTTGTGGAGAGGCCACTCGTGGGAGTGAAAACACATGTGGCCATCTCATATGGCTTCTCAGGCAAGTCTGGTTGTTCCTCTAGGGACACATGGCATAAATGACACACAATTGAATTATAACCACAATTAAGAAGAGTTAGACACAAAGAGGAGAAAGGGTCAGCAAGTCTTCTGTACCAATAGTAATCATGTATTCACAGCTATCAGCATAGTGGTGTTTTTCCCTTTGATCTGCTATGAATTTTGGCTAATTTCTTGACAAAAGTATAAACTTGCTTGTGTTTTTTAAACCCTGATTGGCTACATCTGACTAAAGGAACACTTTCCTCCTAAAACAATATGATTTTGGAAGACATTAAAGTAGTTCATTTTTCCAAGAAAACAACAGAGAAAATAATTATATTTATACATTTTAGAGTATTCCTGCTTTTAGATTCCATGTAGGCTAAATACAAAATTCACAGCTTGTTTTCAAAAGAATAGTAAAATTTTAGCATTTTACTTTCAAAGTAAATATTTTTACTTTAAAAAACCAGTTTGTTCTAGTTGGTTCAGATGTGGACACCTGAATTCAACGGAAACTTGTGAATTATTTATATAAACCCAAACATAAGAGTTTGGGGGTGTTCTGAAAACACAGTCCATGGAAATGGGACCCAAGTCTGTTCACTGGCTTTGCTTGAATTATAACATGAAGATGCTCATAAGTATTTTCAAGGAATGGTCTTTCAGTACAGAGCTCCTTCCCCCTGCTGATGCAATAGGGCTCCACTACACTGACTTAATTTGACCTCTACTAAGCCTTTCAGCTTAGTCACATTTTGAGGGAGCAATGTGCTGTGCAGGGCGAATAGATGTTGAAACAGAAACACTCAAGCTTCTCTCTGGCTAACCAATAGATGGCATGAGGCTTTGACAGAAGTATTTCTTTCAAGCCTTTTAAACAGAACACTTTAGGGACCACCTTATGTATCCACATCTATCTCCTTTGCATCAAGGCCTGTCTGATGGTGCCTTTTCTTCTTATCACAATCTCACTATTTAAGCAAAGCAATGGCTAGTCAATAAAATCAAATCACTTGATTTTTCCAGTACATTTCATTGCCAGAGACTGAGAAAAACTCAAAAAAATGAGAAATGTGAGTGCAGTTACCCTTTTAGAGGGGCCTAGAGGAGGGTACTTTTATTTACCTATTTCAGTCACTTTGTCTTGGGTCCACCTGTGCCAAAAGTCCTCTGAATTGTCAGCTGCATGCCAGGCATCCAAGAGGTTTTTGGAGAAGATGCTACTCCACATTCCTAGAAAGTGGGAGAGGCATAATAGGTAACACTAAGGTAGACATAAGGAAGTTCTTTTAAAAACTGCTTCCTGTTCCTTCCACAGCTCTTCTCTAACATTTTCATGTTTCTATCCAATTTTTGCACAAGTCCAGACATCTCTTTCAGAGATAGATCTCACTCCAAAAGTAAACTTATTTCAGAAATACGTTCAAAATCTTTTCCCTTCCACCATGTGTTACCTGGAACACTTTTTTTTTTTTTCATTTTACATTGCCATTTTCCTATTTTCATTTCCTTTTTCCTTTGATGAAGAACTATTTTCAGCCAGTTCCTTCTCTGATACCCCTCTTTCTTGCTTTGTTTATTTCTTTTCAACTTTTATTTTAGCTTCCACGAAGTCTCACAGATTTCCAACTTTGAATATTTTTTGCAAACTATGGGAAATGGTGATGCCTCAAAAGTGCTCACAAAGATACGTGACAACTTATTTGTCATTTTAGGTTCATTTTATCATAGTCCTAATAATAAAACCACCTTTGCTAGGAAGGGCAGTTGAATGAGTCTCAGGAAACATAGAATCATAGAATACCCTGAGTTGGAAGGGATCCACAAGGATCATCAAATCCAACTCCTGACCCAGCACAGGACAACTCCAAAAATTACACTGTGTGCCTGAGAGCATTGGCCAAACTCATCTTGAATTCTGGCAGGTTTGGTGCTGTGACCACTTCCTTGGGGAGCCTGTGAGCCGAGTGACCCAGCAGCTCTGCTCCCACATGCGTAACAACAGCTTTCTAGGGACTAATTTCCTGAATCATTACTGTTTGTATTAAAATCTTGTCACTTCCCCAGGCCAGTGAGTCACCTTGCATGAAACAGATTCGGGACTCAGGGAGCTTCTTCATCAGGCGACCCATGAAGAACTCGCTGCCAAAATCCTCTGCACGAATGAAGGCGCCATACTTCAGGAAGCCCACCTCGTACGGTGTGAACTCCACCCATTCTGCCAACACATGCACCAACAATGTTAGCTCCACTACCAAAAATAGTCCAGTTGCCAGACTTGGAATAAACCTTTCAATTATCAGGTCTTAGAGGTGAGCTGGTTTAATACGTGTCCTGAGCAAACCCTGCCAACAGCCACCACTGAACAGTTATCTCACTGTCTACAAGTTTGTGAAAGAACAATGTCAGCAGTAAGGGAAAATTTTAATTCTTCTTTCCTTTTATTTATCAAGTGCAAAGCTTTCTCATGGAAGGTGAACTCAAACACATTGATTTCTATAGCTTTTAATGCCTTTAGACAATCATGAAAAACATAGAATCGTAGAATGGTTAGGTTGGAAGGGACCTTAAAGATCATTTAGTTGCAACCTTCCTGTCATGGACAAGGACATGCATTAAACAAACTTAAAGCTTCAATGAATCACTTTCTTTAAGAATTCACAGCATTTCTGAGTCTGTGCCACAGAATTAAGTTGTGTTATTATTCTGAAATTAATATCTGAATATATACAGTCACATGCCAAGAGATTTTAGAAAATACTGAAATGTTGCTGTCTATCCTGTGGCTGCTCAGTTACTCTACATTTCTGAACAGTACCTTTCCAGGCTTGGAGTGAGAATTTGAAACAATTCATCATTATTTACAGTATCTCCCCAGGTGAAAATACAGCTCTTTTTCAGAACCAAAACATTACCTCTAAAATCTTTGGTAGCAACTTTGTCCTTGACATTCAGGGCAAGGTAGATGGGCAGAGGGTTCTGACCTTGACTCACTGCCTGACGTTGATCAGAAAGTCTGTGGTGGCTTTTCTGAATTTGGAAAAAAAATCCAAAAAGTTATCTGATTATCAGGTCTTTAAATACATCAGCTTAGGAAGTCTGAGATATAGTTTTCCTGAATTTCCTCATAAATTCACTTTCATGTACTTGAGTAACAGAGGACAAGAAAATCATGTTAGTGGGAATAGTTTCTGTTAAGATAACTGGCCACGTTCTGCATTCAGTATACAATGACAGCAATGAGATACTTTGCATCATTAAATGTAAGTTAATGGACCTGGGTAATTCAACTGTTATCATATGCTTCATCTGTTAGTCATAAGAGTTCTTTAAGGCAGCATGTTAATGACCTCTTTAATATTTTTTTTTTAAATACCATATTGAAAGCTAACATCCATAGAGGAAAAATCCTTGAGCTGTCCACTACTGAAAACTTCTACATGAAATGGAGATTTTGAGTATACTTCAGACAAATTAAATTCTAGACAACTTTGTTATGTAGCACTGAGGCTTGAAATACAATGTGAAATATGATATGAAATTATTGAATTTCATCAGTTTCCTCTAGACAAAATATAAACCATGTTTACAGGATTTAAAAATAAAATAGCTTTTTCTCCAGCTATCATTGGGCTGCTAATTTAGGTGGAAAGTTTTGCTTGTGTCATTACAACAAAATTAGAAACTGGAGACCCTGAGAGATCAAATTCAAAGTGGCAAAAAGGCACCTGCAAAATCACAGGTTTGGCAGCTAAGATATCTCAGGACCTCTGGATCTATATACTTTCTTCCTACATACCAACTACAATATTATTGGCCAGGATCTCTTCCTAGGGCTTTAATTTCTTGTAATGCTCATAAATATTAAGTCAACAACTTTATGAGAAGAAAGATGTATAGACATTACCCCGTCATTTAACATGGATTCAATCATGAGCCCCCACAGATCAATAAAAGAGGTTTTATGTCCTGCTTGGGTCCTCTGGCTCAGCTCTCTATAATAATTCCGTAGACTTTTCAAGGAAAAAGCCCCCATCTTGCACTTGGCTGCTTGCTTCCGTGCTTCGATAATTATTTCTCCAAGATCCTTACGTGACCAATCAGCATCTTCATATAGCTTTGTCATTGTCCTGCAGGCAGGAAACGCAGTGGAAAGCAGGGAGAAATGAACAAGATGCTTTTGAAACTCAGAGAATACACTTTGCAGACTCTCCTCTCTGAGCTTACTTTGAGCAGAAATGCAAGTCTAAGGGCAACCAGACAAAAATCACTTGATCTGGGATCCAATGCAGGCAGCTACACCAGCTGTCTGTGCTGTTTCTGTCCAACAGAAAATAACCAAAGGATCCTTTTTGCGTAGGACTAAGCATGTTTGCCCTTCCAGTAAAGTCTGCTCTTTTGGTTAGGGATAGGTTACTTCAGTGACACCAAATGTATGATGCACAACAGTCCTTTCATAGATGACCTTGGCATTCACAGCCCAAAGATGGAAGCAGTAACTCAATTCGCCACCTTTACCCTGAGATCAAGACAAAGCACGAGTTTTTCTTAACATAAGATCCAAGCAACAGTAGCAAAATGACTCCTCACCATGTTGTGCCAGATGAACCGCTGATGTATGAAATACAATCCAGAATACGCAACTTTTGAAGACCCAAAATGCTGCCATACATGGCAGTGAGTGCTCTTATCCCACATCCTGCTGTGGTCACAGCCACTATAGGCACCTGTTCAGGAAAAAAAGAGGAGAAAACATTGATGGAAAAGTGGTATTAAGGCACAAATAATGTCAAAAGATTACAAAAAAGTAACATCCAAACACCAGTAGAATAAATCACATACATTAGAGTCAAGGAAACACCACTCTATAAAGCTGCTGGACATCCCTGTGGAATGTATTAGATCTTGACACTTCGGAAAGGATTTTTATAAAGCATGGACAAAACTAATTGGTTTGAAGCTCCTTCAAATGATTCATTTGAAAGCCAACTAGAAACAGAAATGTTGGTTGTCCAAACAGACAGTTCAACTCTTCAGCTGAGATTACTCCAGTGACAAACAGTGCCCTGAAGGAGAAACTACCGTCAAAGGCCCTCACTCATCCAGAAGGAGGTAAAAAAACACTCCTCATATCTAGGCTTGAGAGAAAGGAGAGAAGAAAATCCCCTCACAGTGCCCTTCCTGGTTACCTCATGCTCTTGCAGATCTTCCTCCAGATGAAGAACATCCTTTAGCGCAGCAGCAACCACCCTCCTCCGATTTTGCAGGAAATTCTGTTCATCGGTGCAGAGGTCAAACCCCAGGCGGGCATCCAGGTTTCTTGGTCTGAAACACAGACCCTGAGTCCTGTGACCAGGGCACAAACATCGTTGTTATATTATTAGTAGTCGTGGACAACTCCAGCTGTGCTTGTGTGTGTTTACAGACTAGATTGTGAACAGTATAATGTAATAAATGAGAAACAATAACGCATTTCTGGTTTTATTTGCTCAGATAATTATTTTTTCCAGTTTCAGTAGTGCTGCCATACATGCCTGTAACAAGATCACCACTGTCAACAGGCACTGCAGTTGAACAGGGAAACAGCTACTGTGCCTTGAAGTTGCTTGCATAATTCAGAAATACAATTCCCTTATGAAGCTTCTCTCTCTATCTGTGGGCATAGTAGTGCACACAAATCAAGATCTATTACTGAGATGATAGCAGCTTAGAAATTTGGAAGAAAGGGGACCTGTGATTAATGCACCATCAGTGTCCAAAGGAGAAACCGGCAAATAAAATTCTACAACCCAATAATGAACTCACACATCTGCTTACAACTGAGGCTATATGGATCCCTGCTGATTTCAAATGAGCTTTGTGTAGGAACAAATGTCTCCCAGTTAGAGGATCACATCTTTCTGGAGACTCACTTACCATTCATTTGCCTTTGTGTACAAGTCAATTGTCCTGTCCTGAAAATCGCAATACAGATAGTGTAAGCAACGTAATCCTCTGCCTTCCTCCCCCACTCCATCTAGGGCCTGAGTTTCCCTATCTTTGAAGCCAGCAACACAGCTGGAGAACCTGGCCAGCAATGGTCTGGGCTGTGAGAGACAGGAACAAGCTCCAGCACAGTCTGGGTTGAATAGAAGTGGGCCATTCACGGAAGCTAGGTGGGCTTAGGGCCCCTCAGCTTCCCGTACTTTAACCTTCATTTTCTGGGAAGGTCATTGAAAGCTGAGTATCTGAACCACAAGCATATGGATGTTCTCTCTTTGATCTTCTGCTTCAGGCATTCCCTTTGCAAATGTAAGTCTTACTTGTCATATCCATTACTGTTACCTCACCTACTATGTTAATGAGCGTGCCTATTAGACATGTCTGAGGAAGTTAATTTAAACTCAGAACAGGGTTGCACAGGGCATGCCTGGAACCACATGCAGAGCAAAAGAAAAAATTAAATATTGCATAGTTGTAGAGTGATTGTCATTCCCACCTTACACTGTAGCATACTTCGTGTCTCACAGGAACTGAATCACTGAAATGAGAGACTAATCATTCACCAAACTGATGGTGTTGATCTACTTTCTGTTAAGAAAGACTTGTTCTCACCTCTGCTATTGTTATTTTCTCTTGTATAGGAAGTGAGTTCAGAGATAGAGTCACAGACTCGTTCATATCCCTTTCATTTTGACTTGACATAGACTGGAAAAAAGGATAAGAGAAAAAATAAACAAGGAAGTTGCCTATTATAAAAATTAAAAAAAAAAAAATATATAAGAGGAAAAACAGTCTCTCATGTCTCACATACATGCACTTATCAACCCCCCGCATACCCAGATCTGCACACACACTCAGGTCTTAATGGTCCCCAAAGAAATACACAGCAAAGAGCCCAGCTACATGTTAGGGGCAATCACATACCCTGCTGAGACGCCTCCGCCGTGGTAGAGACACAGTGAGCGCCGACTGATTATACTTGATGTAGTGGAACCTGGCCGGGGAGGTCGGGCAGAGGCAGGAGCTCAGTGTGTGGGTCTGGGTTCCTTCATATGACCCGTCCACAGTTAAAGCAAACTTTCTCTCTGAAGCAAAGCATTTCAAACTTAAATTCTTAAAAAAAAGTTGCATAATTTCTTTGCACAGTAATGTAATATATATTTTTCTAAACCAATTACTTCATTTTGACAGCCAAATTATAGGAAAAATAAGTAAACTGACTTATTTGAGGGCTTCAGCTTTAGACCTGGTGTACAGAACATGCCATACAGTAACTGTTGCCTTAGCACCGCTGTACTTACATATATAGTGATTGCTGAGACTACAGTTCTGTTCATTAGGTAAGGACTCCCAGGTGATAACAGTTTTGAGGGGGAAAATCACACTCACTTCTGATATTTTCAGAATACCTTATTATTATACCAGAACAATATTTTAGTAGTGCTGAGATACTTTGAAAATTCCAGACTTTTGGGGAAGCAACATGGATTTTTGTAACAGAGCAAAGCTCTCTCTAGAATCAGTAAAATCTCAGTCCCTCTATCATGTTTCCCTTTTCTTCAACCAGTAATTTATTTTTTTTAAGTATTTCTAGCACTTACAAAAGCAATTTCTGGTGGTTTTCTGCCTTCATGCAATAAGCCTCAGACATGCCTATTCAAGTAATTAATAATAGCCTTTATATAGCATATCAACCTATGTTCAAGGTGAAATATACTCAGTAAATACACACACTCAAAAGTATAGCATCAGCCTTCAAAAGAATTATTTTGCTCACGCATCTTCAGTCATATCTAGCAAGCTTGTTCACTGTGACACCTGAGCTCAACAGGATCATCCACATGCTTAAGCAATGTGCTAGACTGGGGTCATCAGATGTCAGAATGAGATGTTTTAAAAATTGTGTAGGAGGTACGCAGTTCCACAAGTATGGACTTGACATGGTAGTGATACACTGCTTTAAGTGTGCAGCAAATGCTTTTGGTAATATACCATGTGTCTCGTGCTTCACCTAGTGGCATGTTTAATATTGTTATACATAAAGAAATCTTATGAAGTTAAATGGTAAAAGAGACTCAATCCTCATTCTGCTCATTTTCTTTGTCTCGGAATCCAGAAACAACAGGAGTTAGTTTGAGTTAAGCACTCAAAAAAAATCAATTCCTTGCACAAATACTCTGGAAAAGTGTAAGTATCTGGCAACAAGTTATCGCAAAGGAAAATATTTTGGGGGGAAAATTAGACCACATGCTCATCACACCACGTTCTGGAATAAACTGTATATTTTTTGTCAACTACACAGGCCACTGGCATCAGTGGAATTTCGTCTTGCACCTTAAATAACTTTAAACCAGGATGCCCAAGTGTATAACACTGAGTGCCATAAAGTGGCAACCAGATTTGCTTGTTAAGTCAGCAAAAGGCTCACCCATAGTGTCCTTCCTCAGCTTCCCACCATTCACCTGCACGTCCAAACAGGAAACTTCACGGGACTATAAGAGATAACCAGGGCAAGAGATTAAAGCATTTGCTATCAGCAGAGCTCTGCCTCCTCCAGTCCCTTGGACACATACCCACTGGGTGTCAGGGCGTGCACCTTGGGGGAGAAATGGTGCCAGCCTGTAACCCCTCTACCAGCTCAAGAGTGATGGGATTGGGCTTCCACATGGGAAATAACAGATCATGTACAAATGAGGAAAGAGAAGGGATCTGCTCGGTCCTGCCTGGAAGAGCAGACCTGCAAGGGCCTGGGGAAGGACTGGTCACAAGAGAAGTCTCTCCAAACAAGATGCTCAGCCCAGCTCTCCCTGGGCATATGGAGGGCTGTCACGCACCTGAGCCCAGCTCAGTTTAGGCAGAGACAGGTGCTGGCAGCAACTCAGTTTTTGCAGCTTCAGCCTCTCTGAGTATGAATCACTAACTGGGACAGCATGGGAAAGCCAAAGGTAACACCAGCTTTAACTCTTGGCCAATGCCTTCCTGTCACCATATGGAGCAACAGCCTGATACCTTTAATATTGGATTTGCAATAAACATTCTTATATGGCAGGGAAAAAGATTATGAAATAAAAATTACCACTAAAACTCCATTAGTAACAATGTTTTCAGGAGGATCTGGACTGAAAGACAAAATGGAAAACAATCAATTCAAAACCAGTACACTCTTTCTTTTTTTTCTTCTTTTTCTTTTCCTTTTTTTTTTTTCTTACTTTAATGGTTATTTCATTATCTTTATCTTTAAAAGTTAGTCTTCAGGCAGACAGCATGCACATTCAAAATTACATTATTGCCCTATATTATTCAGTTCAAACCTGTGGGATCACACCTAAAAAGCTGGTGAATTCATCCAGCATGCCATAAAAAAAAGGGAAAAATTATTATCATTTACCTTAAAAATCAACAGCAGCACTAGGACTGATCTACATCATTCTGGCCATTAACTGTCCAGTCAGCACAGAAACACAGTAAATAAAACTTTTTTTAATCTATTCCCACAACCAAAACAAATACCAAGTATCATTTTCCCATAATCTTATGACAAAGTATATATATGGGATCGCCCAAGTAAAGAGCAAGAAGGGTTTGCAACTTAAGGCTTCCACCAGTTAAGAATGCCCCTCTTCCAGCCTGGTGAGCAGCTGCCATCAGGGACGTCTCTGTGCCCCCATCAGCACCTGTGCTTGTTTCTCCATGTGTCTGGATGCCCGGTGCAGAAGCACATCATGCAGGGTCATGCAATCCTTCTCCATTAAATGCTCTACACAAGCATTTCCTGAATGCCCAAAGCTACCTCTGTTTTATTCAGATGGTGACAGCATTAGGGGGCTGCATGCATAAACTCATGCTCTGTATCAATAACCTTATGTTTCCATCTTACATTTCTGTTCGCCTATTTCACCTCACGCACCTGCTCTCCATTGTGAATTCAACCTCCAGCTCCTCTTTTCCCTGCAAAAGAAAATGAAGGCACTCACTGCAGGTTGGTCCTCTTGAGAAGAGAGGTACCCTACAGGAATTTGTGCTCTTCAGGGGTCTCTATAAGCCAGTGTCCACCTTTTGTTACTACATGTGCCACAATTTTCTTCAAGTTGTATCTGTTATATTTCCAGTATCACATACTTCTAGCGTCATATCCATTAATTTAGCGGACTCCTAGTTCAGACCTTGCAGGACATATATAATACATACTACAGGGCCTCTTGGTGGCTGCTTTCCCCCTTTCTGCAGTCTTGGGTTCCCACCTCCTCCCCATACTCTTCACAGGCCACTTCCATTTCCCCTTTCCCTCCCCCTCCCATGAATACTCATTCTCTCCACTGATCTTTGCCATGAATGAGTGTGGATTTCCCTGGTCCATATAAATCATCCTGACCCTCTTCCAGCCCTCACCCACTCATACAGGTGGGTCTGGTGGCACATTAATATGGTGGCACACTTGGCTGTATGAAGCCCATGGTGTTCTGGAGGGGGCACTTTGGTTTGGTGGAGTCTGTACACACAGACTCTTTGTGTACTCATCTTTGTCTTCTGTAATTGCCTGTCCCTGAGATTTTCTTTCTCTTTGAAGGTTTTGGTGCAATTATCTTCTTGCTGTACTAGTGTAAGCACTAAGGAGAATATAGCAAGGAACCTTTCCAAAAACAGGTATCAAATCAAATCAACACTCACTTGAGTACTTCTAGGCCTGAACGTTGCCCTTAAAACTTCAGTATGAAGTCCCAACCATATGAAATTGAGATCTGATGAAAAACTCAATTTTTTAAATAGTTCAGCTCTGCATGTGTTATGTTCATTTTCCAAATAAGCTAAAAACCACACCGGGGTTACAGTTTATGACTGCAAATCATTACTTCTGTATTAGCAAAACATAAAATTCAGCTCAGAACCACCAGCTACAATTACAAAACTACTGAGGTAAACTCTTGATATTTTGACATCAAGGACAGTAAACAGACATCAGGTCTAATGACATTGGCCAGCTCTTCCTGTAAAAAAACCATCCAAATTTTGCCATAACTACGGAAACAACTGTAGGTATCAACCGCTGAAACAGACAAACATACTCCAGTATGGACAGTGAGAAAGGCTTGTATATGGGACACGTGAGAGGAAAGCTGAGATAAACATATTATCAGCTGACTCCACCCCCTTTTCTTTGTCCTTTTATCCATACCTGTGGATTCAGCTGGAAACTTAGCGGAATGTTTTCTCCAAGCTGGATTTTGGAGACATCAAAGAAAACAGTGAGGAGATGGTCATCTTGAGTTACCTTGTCCTCATCACAGACTTTTAGCTCCAGAATGTTCTGGGATAAAAATGAAGTAATTAAATAAATAAATCAATAAATATGAGAGGTTTAACAAGCATTACATCCTACAGATATTTCATTTTAGCTGAAGAAAGTTGGGGAAGAAGGTCAAGAATGGAAAAACACAAATATTGCAGTTGCTCTCTACATACATACTCTATGCAGGCAGATACAGTCTTATCCAGCAATCAAAAGCTAAATAGGTACAGTAAGAGAGTGTGAATACTCCTCAAGGGAACTCAGAAAGACCCACAGAGTGGAAGGGCTATATGGTATGTTTGAACTCTGGTAAGAACAGCTGTTGGAGGTATCTGCATTCTTACCTTAACCTGGCTCTGAATCGTGAAGTGGAAGGTTTCGTTCCATATTGGGTTCTTGGTGTTCTGGACTGTCTTGGTGCGGAAATGCTGCACTGAAGCTGTTGGCAGGCTCAGGCTCACATAGCAATCAGACTGAGTTACTGTTGAAGAGAGGAAGAACATGAAAACAAAGGATCAATGAAACATCTAGTACCCCATAAGGTGGCGCACTGTGAGAATGTTTAAGCTCAGTACAGAATGCAGGCCAGGAAACCAGCTAAGGTACCCTTAAGCCACTGCTTGTCAACATCTTGCTTTACTATTGTGAAAGCCTGGCAGCATGATCTTCTTTAGAGCCACATTTTTTTAAATTCCTGGGGAAAAAATATAAAAATTCAAAATATGCAGTTGTATAGCTGAAAAGTTGTCCATATGCAGTATGAGCATTTACACACAGCAGTCTGACAGGGCTGGGCACCGTGGGCATTAGCAGCTGTGACAGGGCCTACCAGATGGGTAGGGCCCAGCTACTGCACACTAGTCTTCCACAGGTAGGCATGAACGTGCCTTAGTATGTCTAGAGTAACTCCAGCTTTATGTTCTCTCTTGTCTACTTTCTGGAGCAGCCTTCTTTTTCTTGAGGACCTCTGGCGGCCAATGCAGCAGAGGCAGGAGCTCATTGCATTGAAGGTTCCCATGAAGCCCCACTGCTATCACAGAAGACACGTCTTCCACCAAGGCACCTGTTCTCAGTATACTTTTGAAAGTTTAGAGAGGAGGAAGCACAGTACATAATAGACATCAACAACACTGTTTTTCAGGAAAAAAAATCAAGTAAAAAGTTTTCAAGAAAAAATTAAATACTTGTGAAGATGAAAGGAATTGAATTTAATCTTCTATAAGTGGTCTAGAATGAGCACACATAAAAAAAAAAACATTGAAATGTTGAACTGTTTGATGGATAATATTTGTTTTGAGAAGCAGCTGTCCTGAGGCAGAGTTTTCACCAGTAAAACTGTACGAAAAGATATATTGCTTAATGTGACTATTTTTGCCTGCATCTCTGTGCCTCAGCCAGTGCAGTAAAGGTTTTGCAACACTTAATGTGCAGGTGAAAGCTTGCCTGTGTTTCACAGCACAGAGAGAGCTGACAGTGCTTCTTTGCACAAAATTACATTGCTTTTGCCTCCATTGGAGGTGTGTTCAGGTTATAAAGTTCACCTGTCAATTTTAATGTTCCCACATGCAGGAAGGGCAGCTTTAGTCTTTTTATTTCCTCTCTCAGCTGAAGAGGCCAGTTATTAAGATTTGGCTTCCCACCTGAGCTCCATCATAGGTGATGGATGTTCAGGATCAAATCTTTGGTATGAAACAGTGCTTAGGAGCATTCTGCAGTACTTACATCAACAACAAGCACTTTGATTCTAAGGTCTGAATACTCTACCTGCAAATATATTTTGTCATCATTATTAGAAATAAAAGGCAAATGTGAGTAACGAGATTCATAATCCTACAGGTCCAGGCTCAAAAGTCAGGGATGATCACCCTACAGAACACAATCTGTTGGTTAGAGATGACAACTTACACAAGTGCCAAAGATAGCACGGGGAGTATTGCCCATAAATGTCAATCCCATTATTAAAACTGTATTTTCTCTATTTGTAATGCCATGTACTCAGCATTCGTGCTATGGCATAGCAAACACACCTTCTGAATAGCAGCAGAATAGGCTTAAGTCTTATCACACTTAGTTTTACTGTTAGATCTGACACTGGGAAACACAGAATAATTGATTAGACCCCTTATTATCCCCCCAAGTGTAACTCAAGGATTAGCAAAGTTGTCCTTCCCCCTCCTCCCCCACACCCTGTCTTCCCTGAGGCTCAGGGGATTTAGTCAGCTTTTTTAAAAAATAACTCTGAACAGAAAAGGAGTAACTTTGACTGATGAAGACCATTGTGGTATATTCTAAGATATATAATTCTTTAAAAAAAAAAAATCAAACACATAGAAATCATCTGAGTTTCTAACAATTCTAATAGCTCCCAAAATTCTGTGTGCATACAGGAAATGTCCAGATGAAAATTTTTTCTGGCTCTTCTTTGGAAGGCCAGACTGATATTAGCACAGGTTGCTGTTGGCTCTTGTCCCCACTAGAAGGATCACAAGGACCAAAATGGATAAGGCTGTGCGTGAACCAAAGTTTATTTCATTGAAGTTTCACAAATAGCAACACATGCTCACTCTGACTACTCTGTTGCAAAAAGTGAAGTACTATTTTGAAAGTCTATCAATTCTTTTTCTGTAAGTGGTCACTATCTGCTATTGCACTCTCATACACCTACAAGACTACTGTCCAACAGCAGAGCCCTGACTTGTCATTTAGATGTCTGACTTTCTCTGGGGTATTCCTGACAAAACCACTAAACAAGTATGCCTATCTGCCATCTGGTAATGTATTTTGTATTTCAGAGAGATCCTTTGAAAACTAATTACTTCTTGTTTGTGATGTATTTTCCACGTGTTATGAGGGAGGCACTTAAAACACCCAGGAATCTTTTTTATATATCTCTGATACCTCAGACCTGTATTCTGGTTGACCAGCTCCAGGTACAAGCAGAGGTGAGAAATGGCAAACCACAGCATATCCTGTGCCCAAGTTAGTTGGTCACACCATAATATCCCATTGCCAGCCACGTGCAAGAAAATTGTCATCACCCTGGTACGTAAGCCTGACCACCGCCTAACAACAGCAATTACACTCACACAGCATACAGACATCAGAGCATGACACCAGTGACCTGTTGTGTCCCTCCCCTTGACCACAACACGTGAACAGCCATCAGACATACTTGGTGTGGCAGCTGTGGTATCACTGTGGGGCAATATCCTGCCAATAGTAGGTGTGGCAGCAGGTATTTATGAAAGCAGTCTCTTCATCCAATTATTATGCTAAATGTCTAATTATCTTCCAGGATAATAGCAGGACTGGATCTTAATTGTGCTTTACCATTTGAAAGCATTACAGAAACATGATGCATGCTAAAAAACACCATAGCCCCAGCACCATGCTGTGTCCCAAACAGTAGGACACCAACAATTCTGGCTCAAACTGAAATCTCACCTGTCTCATGGAGAGCTTGAATTCAAGCAGACCTAAACCAAAATAAATACATTTTAATTCCACCTCCTTTTTGCATGTTAACAGATGCAACATCCAGCCTACCTGTTACTTGGGCAGAAGCCTCTAACAATCTTCTCCTCTTGGGCTGCCTGTAAACTGCTCGCTATTCCTAGGGGGTAGATATTTCATTACTGTTATAGTGTAGTTTTTTCTTATGTGGTGAAAGGACCTGAATCAAGAATGTGGCCTCAAACACTGTTTGCCCTGATCATCATCTTGGTCAGGTGTCCCTGCACTTGGATCCATCCAAGTCACAAAATATAAAGTATCATCACCAGCTGAGAGAAGCATTTTTCTTCTTCCTCTCACACTGTGCAGATGAGTAGATACGTGGCTGAAGGTGGGTGGACAGGCCAGCATTGCTGTTTTCTAGGGTGCAGAATATTAGATAATTTACATAATTCAAATCTTTTTATATTCTTTTTTAAATAGGAATGTGGGTTACTGTGAAAGTAAACATCTTTCTTCTCAAGGCCCTTTACAGTCAAACTAACAGAATTCATTCTGTCGTGGGAGATCAGATCCTGTCCTCAGGGAGCATTCAGTGTTAATCTTCTAATAGCTAAACTTCAACTAAAAGCTTCCATCCACACTTTCTCCCACCCTGCCCTTCACACTGGGTGGAGCACCCTACAAGTATCCCTAAAAAAGTATCAGTGTCTCATTTACATCCCTCCTTGAAACACCCCTTTGCTGACATGTTGCCAAACAACTTTACTGTTTCTTTCCCCTATTTTCTCCCTTGTTGGGCCTTGTCAGTCCACATCCTCTGATTTTATAACCATATTTCATGCAGCACCCAGAACAATAGGCTATTGGTGCATAACTGCAAGTGCTTAAATGTTGAAGTAAGTAATAAATAACAATGAAACAATAAGAACAGCACAAGAACAGAACACCAGCGGAAGTCTGCAGGTTCCTGCAATAAGTATCAGAATCGACCATAGCCCCGCAAACCAGAATGTATTTCACTGATTATATATCTTTACAGGATCTCAAGGGTCATATATGATCTGATCTCATATGTGGCAGAACTGCTACTATAATACTGTAAAAAAAGTTTTAATAAAAATGTAAAACATATTTAATAATTTTATAAAGTATAGTACCAAATTAATGTCTTGTATAAAAAAATCTAAAACTTGAAGCTTCCAAAATTAAAAAACATAATTTTAAAAAAATCCATAAAGCTTCAAAAATACCATTTTCTTACTTAAAAATTCTGAAGAATACTTTTAACTACACCAGTCAAAGTCCTTTTAGTCTACAGCCCACAGGCAGTGTCCACTGAAGAATCTTGGATGTTTTCAGGTAGCAGTGAATGATGGTTTAAAATTGCTCAGCTCAGTAACCCCATCCAGTTGTCTACTTTTACCTTGTTTAGACCTTTAATACTGTGTTTCCTTTTCCATTTGTTAATTCCACTTAAGGAATTAATTTCTCTGCAGTATCTGGTCCTTAAGTTCCTTTGACTTCTCTCTTTTTTTTTTTTTTTTTTTTTTTTTTTTTTTTTTTTTTTTTTTTTCTGCGGGGTGAGGGGGGAGAAGGAGAAGGACTTTTGGTCTTGTTAAGGGTGACCATTAGTGCCAGAAGAAAATGTGTCCCATATTTAGTGATAGGTATCCAAGGAAGAGTATAAGAGGGCCAACATCATATAATGCTCAATCAGCTCTCATAATTTAAGATTCAGAGACTTCCTGAGCCAAACTTCACTGGATTTTTTTTCTTCTATGAACTTGTCTAGTTTCCACCTGAAACCTGCATAAACTTCCAGCATTTGTGATCTCCTACCATGGGGAGTTCCCAAGCAAAAAGCCATGTCCTTCTATTTGTTCTGAAGCTCTGGTGGTTGTCCAAGATCTGTGAGAGGCTGAGCTTGAAATCTGAAATTCTCTGCAGAGAAAGCTGTGTTTTTAAGGGTGGGTTGGATTGGTGCACATCCAAGTCTCACCCCAGCAGGGAGTCAGGATGCATATGGGACACACACCCAAATCTGGGAACTGGCAAGTGTCCAAGGGTCCAGGAATATCAGGAGGCCTAATGAAGCTGATGGAGATATGGGTGTGCTTAATGGGAGGTGAGAATGTGGAGAACACAAACAAGGCACTACATTAACAGGTGTTATCAATGATATCAGCTATGCACCAAGACACAAATGGAAATTAGTGTTATAAATTACACACTGAAGGATCAGTGGGAAGAAGAGACATAATAGTGCAATGGTGCATTAAAAAGATTCAAGTTTTTAAAAGCAGAACAAAACAATTTAAATTGTCTTAGATAAAAATACTCTCTTATACACTGAACTTCCATTAAAAGTCTTCTATTATCATTTCCATGTTACTGAGGTTTTGAGATTCTCTTGTTATGGATTAATTTTCCCATCTCCATTACCTGTAAAATGGCGCAGATAGACCAATAATGAAGTCAACCTGTAGCACCAGGTTGGGAGACCTTTTAAACACTAGATGAGTATTAAACAAATTGATCCAAAAACTCTACAGAAACCTAGTGCAAGGTTGGGCAAAATTGGCAAGAGATAGAAGAAGCCAATTTAAAATGTCAAAAATTGATAGGGTGACTGAAAAATAGGTGACATTTACCAACTTGTTCTATGTATAAAATTTTACAACAGAAGGAAAGTAATAAAAGCAGAGCTGGGAAAAGAAAGAGTGAGAAAAAGAATCAGTGTTAGGAAAATGGTACTATAAAGAAGTCCACTTCGCTGGCGATGGAGTTTCATGAGGCTGTGTCAGGCTATCTCTAGAGAACTGGAAAGATGACTGAATCAACCCAACAATATTCCCCCAGTTTTACATACAAACCAGGAGAATTTGGTACATGCTTTTTTATCTCAAGACTCCCATTTTGCTGCTTCTCAGTGAAAGTCCTAAAAAGTTATGAACATGTAATTTGCACTAATTTGTAATTTACTTTGTCAGCAAAATTTACCAGATATTAAGTTAGTTCATTAAAATCTTTGAAATATAGGTTTATTTTATATGATAAGGAAACTATCAATGAAATGTATGACTTCTACAAATCTGGCTCAATAGAAAAACATGTCCTCAAATGGTTTAAAATGAAATATTTCTGCTGACAAATTTTACACTCAGTAAAATCAAATGTTACTGGAATTAAGGAGCTGTCAGGCAAAACCAGATTCAACCTTTACACAGAAGCAAGGCAGTGTGCCCTGACTGGTATGATCTTCTTTTCCTACATTGTTAATGTTCACAAGAAGCAAAGCATTCACCTTTTGCAAGTACTTTTTTCTGTTTTCTTTGTGCAAATTTTTTCACCCTCAGTATTTTGACTGATACTTCCATTTCAAACAAAGGATAAGTTGACAATGTTGGTGGTGAATGTCTGTTTTTCTGTTTTGTTGGCAACATCCAGTGTATCCTTCACAGTGCCAGGAAGAACAGCCTCAGTCTGGAAAGCCCATGCTGTGGCTTTACTGCTGCTTTAGACTCCATGCTGCACTACAAAATCACATCTGTCATTCTAAATGCTCCTTTAAAAACCTTCATGGACTGGTGGGACATGTCTTAGACTAGAAAGCAGAAATGCCTGAGCATTTCCGTACTTGTGCCATGTCCTGGAAACATTCTAGGATTGTGAAGGACAGAACCAAATCATAGTAAACTCCATTCAGAATAAAAATAGTTTCAAGAAGCACTGATCTAGATGAGAAAAAGGTGGAGAGGAAGTTTGGTGAGCTCATTATCATGCAGGTCGTTTTATAGAACTTGATTATCTGGGTAGATACCTAAGGGCTGTAGTTTTCCACACCTCTTTCTTACAGTTCAGTGTGCACATTTGTTCATTCAAACAGATTTTAAGTGTAGCAAGAGGTACTATGACTGAGCTTCAAATCTCCTTTCCATCTGTAGAAGTAGTCCTGTAGGAAGGTTCATATGGATTCTTCTTCCTCATACATGCAGTAACTACAAAGTATCTTACTGGTCATCAATAAAAATTGGAGTGAGAAACTCTTCTTCACATACCTTTGGTGCCTAGAGAAGCTGTCACAGAACTTAAAGCAAATCACATTGGAAAGGCACAAAAAAATCTTGTCTTGCATTTTTATAACTGAACCACTTTTCCTTGGTCCTGTTCCTTTAGACACTATCAGACCTTTTTTTTTTTTGCATGAATGAACAGATACAAGACAAAATCAATCATCTCCTCAGAGTGGAGGTGACTGTCTTTCACACCTTTTTTTCTAGTGCTTGGCAGTTCAGATGGTTATGGACCATTAATAAACATTTACATAACTGTAATTCCTGGGCATTTTGTAAAAATAATTAGGAATAGAAAAAGCTAACTGTGAGCCCTCAATTAAGCTTGGAAACATGGCTGTGCCTATGGCTGAATCAAATCTGACAGTTCATAAGGTGTCAAATATGCAGTCCTGAGCTCACATAAAATATTCTGCGATAGGCCCAGGGTTACAGAGTGGACACTACTATAAGAAGGAACCATAGAAAGGAAGTTCTTATTGCAGTCTTTCCTGTGAACAAAAGAACATTTATTTACAAATTCAGATATGAAATATTTTATCCATTCTGTGCAAACATGTGCTGCATTACAACTGGTGGCTAGACATCAGTGTTGCATTAGTAAGTATGTAAGAAAAAATAGCATCTTCTAACTGTGCTACCTCAGCTTCAGCATACCATGATCACACATCTTATGTCTCTCTCATTTTATAAATAGTTTGTAGTGTTTGTGACACTTGGTTCTATTGAGAGTAGCTTTACAGGCATGAGGATGCTCCACAAAGATACTCACACAAGTCTGCTTTCCTGGCATTTTTCATCTGTATGATTTTTACGGTAAGCAAGTTGCATGGAGAGGGTTCTGTCTATTGAAAAGCAAACAAAATGCATAGGATGAGCATGCAGAAAGAAGAACAGAAGCATAGTCAGAGATAACATTGAATTAAGTGTTTCAGTTCCAGTCAACAAAAACATTCCTAAACTGAGGTTCTTCTTTTTGTATTTTCTTCTGCTTCCCAGAAGATTTGTAACTAGGTGTGGTCACAGACACAAAATATACAATTACAGATCAAATCTCTGATGTCTTCCATTTTCCAATCTGAGGAAACTTGTGGTAACCCTCAACTTGAGGTGTCTGACTCTTACAACTCAATCTCAGAGAAACATGTGATAGAGAACCTTGTTGTGTTAATAATACAGCTGACACACATCTTGTTCTGCGAAAATTCCCAGGATGTCATATACATCCACTATATTACACAACAAGCAATCAACAATCTAGCAGGGCAGGGATTAGTAACAATATCATGGTGTAATGATGCTACTCGTCAGTGGATTTATAGCTACATCATTCCATTCTTATATTTGATGTAGAGTAGTGCTGGCTTTTAAACAAAGTGCCTTTCAGAAACCCACCCCAAACTTCTCAGAAGGGGGGAGTTAAAGCCACAATTCTGCAATTATTTCTCTCTGAATAATTCAGCTCACCCAACCTTCCTCTAAGCAAAACTCTCAGGAAAGTATCAAAGGAAATATTTGTGGCCTTCTTGTATTTCAAGGGGGTTATAAAAAAGAGGGAGAGTGACTTTTTAAACAGAGAGTGGTAGGATGAAGGGGAGCAGTATAAACTAAAAAAAAAGAAGATATTTAGATTAGATATTAGGAAAAAATTCTTTACTTGGAGGGTGTTGAGGCACTGGGACAGGTTGCCCAGAGGAGTTGTGGATGTAGCATCCCTGGAAGTGTTCAAGACCAGCTTGGATGGGGCTGTAAGTCACTTGGTCTTGTGGGTGGCATCCCTGCCCGTGGTGAGGAGGTTGGACCTAGATAATTTTTAATGTTCCTTCCAACCCAAGCCATTATATGATTCTATGGTTTTAGAAAACCACCTAAACCTAAGTGGTTATCAAAAGACATTTAACAAACCTGCAAGGAAACTGGTTTGGTTTTGTCATTCCCTCTCATCCTAAGCAAGGATCAGGCAAACAGGATACTTAATGAATAGAGAGAGGTTGAAGGCGAGGTACCTTTTTACCTAGATAAGTGCCCTTCTTAAAGGAATAAGAGGAAAAACTGCACATTTAATTATCTAAATGACAAAAACAAACCCACAAAAAAACCCTCAAACAACAATCAAACTAGCCCGATAAAACCTCCAACAAAACCACACCAAAAACTAAGAAGCAATGCAACACACACATGTAAGAGGCAGTTCATGCACACTACCTATAAGAGCAGGGAGTACCACTGCAACAAATACATAGGTCAATACATAACAACGTGTTACCATTCATTTCCTTATGCCCTCAAACTGCCACAATTTTTAAGAGACCTATATTTAACACCTCACATAATATTATTTTCCTGACTTTCCCTACGCACTCACTGAGACTAGTGATAAGTCCTTATTTTTCCTCAGTGGGTTGTTTTGCCTAGCTCTATTGAGTAGAAGCAAAAAATTATTTTTTTTTTCAACTGGGGATTTTCAAAATAGTTAAATTACTGGATCATTGAAGCCTTTGAATTCCTGAAGGCTGAAACACAAAGTAGTCACAAAAGCCAGGCAGAAGCTCTGCTTTGCTCTCAATTTTGGTGCTGAAGAATAGTTTGCAGAGCTGAAGATACAAAAGGTATCCACCTCCTACAGCAGATCCCCTCTCCCACCAAGGGACAGCCTGCTCAGCTCATTGCAGAGCCTTCTCTTACCTCGCTTTTGCTGTAGAACAGTCCCATCGTGGTCTTTCCCACGTCTGAGCCAGGTGTGAAAGCTGTAGGTGGATGGGTACAGAGGAACTTCTTGTGCTTTAGGCTGCCAGGAGCAGGCAGGCAGATGTGCTCGTGTTTGACTCAGCACAGCCTCACCCTGCCACCACCACTTGAGCAATCCCCAACTCCTCCTCCTCTCCCGCCTCCTCCTCCTCCTCACTGCCCGGAAGGTGAGTGTAAGCTTCACACCTGCGCCGATGTGCAGGCACCCAGGCTCTGGCACTGCAGAAGGATGGGCTTTGTAGCTGTAATTAGAGGGAAATCGAGACTGAAAAGGGATCTTACCCCTCACAGGTATAGGCACTGAGCAAATGTTACTTTCAAGCATCCTCATCACTTTTTGACACACAGGAGAGCTGTCAAACTACAGTCTCTCATGGAAAGGTGGCTGGCATCAGCCAGGTTCCATCTGGCTGCCCAGGAGCAGGCAACAAGGACTTCTTTGGCCAAGAACGTCCAAACAAACCAATGTTCCAACAAAAGGAGTTTTGTAGCTTTGATTGCATATAGGGAGTAGGTGGCTCTTTTCTTACAGACAAATCTGAAACAACTTTGTCCCCATCCCACCTTTCATTTTGCTACATTCATGCAGTAAACTCTCTTTCAGCCAAGCAGATACTGCTGTGACAAGTATCTTGTGAAACAATTCCCAAGTCACCTGCTGAAACTGTAACAGAGTTACACTTATGAAGAAAAAGCTTTAAAAACTCACTTTCTCAAAAATTTTGTTACTTTGTGAATCTGAATCAAGGTGCTTCAGTGAATGATCTCCAAGAGGACACATTTGGGGCAGTGAAATTAATGTTGAAATGAATGTCAATTATTCTTCATGTTTTTACATATTCTTAATGTCTTCAAATGTATAAGGCTTCCCTGTTCATTATGCTACACACCCTGAGAGGTGGTCCCTGTCTCAGTGAGGGAGTACACAGAGTGCACAAGAAGTTAAAGAATGGGAGTTTGGATTTTGCTTTTGTCTACTTTAAATAATCCTTGCTATTTTGAAAATTGACAGAAATCTATTTCAAAATAATCTCATTTCACTTAGCAGTGCATTGAAAACTGATTGATAAAGGCAATTTCACAGCATGAAAGAATATTAATTTACTAAAACATTTGACACTTTAAGACATTCTAATTAAAGAAACAGATCCAACAGATGTCACCCAGACAAACTTTGGACACATTAAGGGTGGACAACTAACAGATTACAAAAAGGAAGGTAACCCAAAAGGAAAATATTCCTAGAGACATGGCAAAAGCTCAATTAGAAGCCTACATGTTTTTATCAATGATCTTGAAATTTTATACATATATATGTATATATATATATCTATCTAAAGTCACTATTGGCACTCTGTTTCAAAAAGAAGCTATTCAAACACTGGGAAGCTCCAGAGCCGCAGAATAATCTCGAGAGCAGGAGAAACTCTCTCAAAGAGAGAAAGGCAAGTTTCATATCAGCCAGCAGGACACAATGAAAAGCAATACTGATCAGTCTCAGGCTGCATCCTACACCTCCCTGACTTTTTCCCATCCTGTTTTTCAGTAAGTTTCCCCTTTAAAACAGACTGAAACATCCTCCTTTCTGCTCTATTTCATTTCTAGCAAAAAGGTCTTGGAAACCATGACACTAAACCCAAAGATACCTCTAGAAAGGACCTAGAGGGATCCCATGAGTTGATATTCTAGTGCGCTAGACAAGAACCACATTTACAGCTGTGTCACACATGGAGAGATAATAATCTAGATTAAAACATACAATACTGCACCTAAAAACAGGCTTACACCATGCCCTTTCAAGTTTTTTCAGGAGTATGAACACAATGAACATGCTCATAAGTGACAAACATTGCCCCCGCATTCTCCTTGGCCACCCAATTGTCTCTAAGATTCACCATCAGCTGGGGTTTTTTCATAAGAAGGAATTTTTTTCTCCCATCCATTACCTAGAACTTCATTCCATAAAACAAATTTCTCACTTCTGAGCATAGTCAAGACTCTCCTGATCTCAACATTAATTCTGGTGACTTTGTCTGAAGTTCATTGTAACAGTGGGAGCTTTTTATTACCAAAAGGAAGGTAATCCAAAACATTTTCTGAGCTGCTGTGACTAATCTCTTCATGAATTACAGCTCCACAGTGCAGGGCTGTGGCTGTGAAAGACTGGGATCGTGATCTGCCTGTTGCAGAGCTGAGTCTACCTTTCCCCAGAAGCCTCTAGGATTTCTGATAATGAGAAACCGCTCTCTTGGTACAATCCCTGCAAAGACCATTTGCCCATAAGTGTTTAACATTTGTAAAAAATACATCTGTAAGGGATCTTAAAAGGCTCTCTTGCATTGCCTTGTTCCATGCAAACATCTAGCAGCCACTTCCCATCTTACAAAACTGGAAGAAAGCGCAAGGTCATCCTTCAGGAACAGTCAAGACAAGTAAAGATGAGTGACTCAGGATAATTAGCAAAAACTCCAAGAGAAAACTGAAACAAAGTTGGGTAATATGTCTACTGCTTAGGCTGAATACAAGTGGTTCTGTGAACAACAGCTCAGCCATTTTTCTCCTGAAACAAAAATTACCTAATTCAGGGGTATTTCTTTATTGGTAGTGAAAACTATAGATTTTTACAACAGTGATAGTAACTTCAGAAATTTATTTTCAGGGATTAGTGAAGTAAGACAGATAAATAAAAATCTCAGAGTGGACAGACAATCAAACCAGAGATGACAACCTTCAATAATTAAGATAAGCAAAACTAGCACAATTACCAAAGAAATTCCAGTTCAAGGGTTTGCTGTTCTGCCAAACAGAAAACCCACCATATAGATACTGTTTTGATACATATTTTAATGTTCCACATGTTTCATTATTATCTTACACAGCGTTATAATAATTTATATGGACTATATATAACAATTGGTAAAATAACAAGGTAACTAAACTAAAAACAAATTTGCAGCTTTGAAGTTTGTTTTGGATTAAACTGCTGGTAAATTCCAATCTGTTTCTCTGAACAGCCATGTCCTTATGTCCAGCATGTCCTTAGGATGATGTGATTTCTACTGCAAGTATAACTGGCAAGCATCAAACATCTTGACCTCACCAAACCATAGACAACCGAGAAACATCACAAGGAAAGTTGAAGCCAAGGTGTTGTGGCTAATAATTCCGCTGCTTTCTCCGTGCCACTGCCAAACGCAAGGCCTGAATAATCAACTTCTCGTTATTCAGGACATTGTAATCAGTCAGTTTCACCAGTTTGTCAAAATTCTCTTCACTGAAACACACCTCTCTTGTTGTAAATGGTGAGAGGATGCTGGAGACATCAACTTTGCCTTCAGCCATCTCTTCAGGACTCCTTTCCATACCTGCGGGACAAACCACAAGGAGAAGCACCAGTAAGGTTTTCTTGCAGTATGTGGCTCCTGTCTTTTACATAATAACAGGTAGAAAAGGGAGATTTGGAAGGAAAGATGTAATTTGCCAGATGGATGTAAAAGTAACCTAGTAGCACTGTACTCTTCAGCATCTGGATCAAGCTTGTATCCAGATGTAATTTTGCATCATTTGATATTTACATCATCCAAACACCAGGGAATTAGAACATTAGCAGCAGCAATGCTAGACCACTGCTTGGACATCATAGTCTTTGTTACCCAAAACAGAAAAGTGCAAGCAAAAAGCAAACAAGATACTCCTGTACTGGATAAAATAACAACCCTCTCTTTGAAAGTTCAGGAGAAATAATTGCACTCAGACAGAGGACATAATTCAAATTAAAACTGAAGATCTCTGTCCACTTAGTCCTCATTTCGGGAGATTGCTTTTAAATACATGAACAAAGCCCAAATAAATGGGCTTACCATTAAAACCACCAGAAGGTTTTGCCTCATCTTTGTTTTCAAGCACAGTACATAACAAGTGCATGTCTGTAGAATAAAATAACGTGTGTTGAGGCTCTACCACCAATGGTATACATATTTTGGGATTTTTGCCTTCATCCTCTCTCATATTCACCTCAAATCTACTAAGAAAAGTTTCTGGAGCTCACATAGTTCAGACATACTGACACAGACCAGTTTGGTTTTTGTTTTCAGTTATGAAAATGATAATGCTGGCATTTGAAAGGTCAAAGATGACAGTGAGACCTTAGATATGAAATGGAGAGGACTCACTAGGAAAATGACTTTTTATTAAAGTTGCTGCCACAGATGACTTACCAGGAGCTTTATATTTCTTGAAGGTGTCATTTACGAGAGGAAAAAAAAGCACTGTTGGAGCTTGTGGACTGTCAGCATCTTCAAACACATAGCATTCCTTCAAGTTTTCCCTGTCTTCTTGACTTATCTCAATGTTGGGAAATGGAATTCCTTGCTCCAAGAAATACTTTGCTATCTGATCCAGAGGCTGGATGAATGAATAAAAAAATTAAAATCAATACAAAGAATCAAAGCTAATCCAAAGATCTGGATATTTAAAATCCCAGCAGCTAATAGGAATATTCTAAGATTTTAATTTTCCTCTGAGAAGATGGAAATAGCCATAACCACACCAGACATTGCAGTTTATCTTATTTTCCACATTGCTTTAGGCAAAATAAGAAAACAGTCACTTTCTTTGAACATCAAAATTAAGCCAAAAGCCACAGGACTAATTTTATATTTCAAATTAAACAGGTTTAGAAGGGAAAGGCAAAAAACCTGCAAGAATGGAGAAGAAACACATCAGTCCAGATTATTCTGTGTCATTGTCTTGACTTTTTCATTAGTAACCACTTTCCCAATCTTTCTGTCCTTTGCATAACTGGACATTGCTTGATAATGACTCCCTATTAACAGATACACTTATCAACATACTTCACAAAAAGAAATTTAAGAGCTATATTTACTATAAACCTTTGGGGGTTTTTATATTGTTCTCATTATATGCAACACTAACTAAATTATTTTTATCTATTAATCAAATCTGGAATTAGTCAGTACATTTCCCTAAGACTGATAAGAATTAAAGAGGCCAAGACGCATAGGTCTTCTTGTTTAAAGTGTTACAATATTCTCAGGACTTTCCATTTCTTTTGTAACTTTTCAGTACAAGGATAACCAAAATCAGTATCACAGTTCTGGAACACTCCTCCAACAGCTCTTCAAAACTCTTGGATCCACTGCAATGAAGACCTTGATGATTTTGAAATGCCTATAATCACTGTCTTCTAACACATTTCTTAGTTACTGAGAAATAAATCACCTAATGATCTAAATAATAAATCAGAATAATGATTTAATACCCATTCCAGTACTGAAAGGTTGTTTTATTTGATGAGTGCTAGAGACCAAAACACCATGAGTATCTCAGAGATCATGGCTTTTCTTACCAGTGTCTGGGACCCTCCACTGTAATTCAAATGCAGGATGACATCCACCTCCCTCTTTGATCTCAAAAGTGGTGGGTAGCTGGTATTAATGAAAAAGCCAGTATCAACCAGGGAGAGTTCATTGTCTGCTGTTTCCATCAATTTATTTGGGAAGGAATCTATGACTGTGTCTGAAACATAAATATATCTCATTACAACAAATAAAACACAAGATTGACTGCTCCTCTGAAGGAATTTAAAGAGGGAAGAATGGAGAATTTTTCCCTGCCTTGTCTCTGCTTTCCTTGGGCTCTAGCAGTACTGATTTACAGGAGCGACACACTAATACTTCTTCCTCCCTTCCTTCCTGGGCACCACAAGCTGCTTTGGCCCTAAAGGGGAATCCCTCCTACTTCCTTAGGCTGAACTCACCTTGTCCTCTGGAACACAAACCCCAGGCAATCAGATACAATTTCACCCTTCAACACACACCTCAAAACTGAAATGCTATTCAAATCTGGCTTCCATGTTTTTCATGGAAGGGAGAAGCTGAATTTCAGAAGTCAGTCTTGTGTCTTCTTCTTCATTGGAAATCCTAAATAAATTCTGAAACCTAAATCTCCTAAGAATACTACTAAAGAACATGCTGTGTTACTGTGCCTTTCCAGGTAGAAAATCCTTCACTCTCCAGGTACTTGTTATGCAATTGGAAGCCTCTGATAAAATTTGGATACTGTGCAATGGTTGGGCGTCCTGTTAAGACATCTCGCAGAGCAGAGGAGAGGACGCTCGAGGGAGTGAATAGGCATGTGTCCACTTCATAGGGATTCATGGACAGGAAGGGCTCCTCTGCTGCAAGACAGAAAGAAGTTTTAAATTTAGGGCAGTTTTTGGAAATGATCAGTATTTTAAAAAATGGAGTGACTAATAACAACAGTTATCATCATCCCCCTCCCCAAACATAAATCAAACATAGTAAAAAGCCTTTAAGGTCCATGCTACCAAATAAAACTCAGCATTAGGCAGTGAAATAAATGACAGATAGTTGCAGGCAGAGACTGCCAGGTGGTAAGCACCATATCCCACTCTAGGCTACTTCAAATGATGCCCACCTCTATTGTAGCGTGTGATGAAGAGGAGAGATGAGTCCTAAAACATACATGAGGACAACACTGGCCTTTGAACAGGACACCTTCAGAACGTGAATATCACTCAGCTGCAATATCAGCTAAGTTAGAAGACCAGTCACTCCCGGTTTCCTGTGCAATTAACAGCAAGAGCAAGCTTTCTCCATGGGAAGTTTAGTTGAGAAAACAGCCCTCTCCAAGAATTACTTTCTCTACACACTTTATTAGTGGCCGAGGAGGAAGATACCCTAATTTAACAATCTTAAGATGTGTTCTTAATACAACATGACTTCTACATGTCTGCTGGAGACTGTTCTTTTGCCTGTATGACCTTCACAAAAACATACAGCTTTGCCAAAGAAGCACAGTTTAGTTTTAAATCAGGCAGAAAAGAATTCTTAGTTGCTTGCCTCATCTTTTTCTCTCTGACTTTGACAGCATTTCTTTATGCATTAGACATCTTCACAGAATATAAACAACATATACTGGTGGTGGAAAAAAAAATAAAAATCTCACCAATGTCTTTTACTCTGTCTCTGGTCCATCTGCACCAGAAGTCCTCTGAATCAGCTGCCAAATTCCAGACATACATCACATCTATGGAAAATATACTACTCCACATACCTGTAATGTGAAAGAGTGAATAGAACCTGATTGATGGAGTAGCCTTGGAAGAATTTTAATTAATACATACCTTCAGTTCTTCCCCTTGGATGCTTCATTTTTGTCTGTATGGATACCTTTGTGGGCATATTTCCTGAGTATGTCTTTGTTAATGTAAATTCACACCTGCCCAACCTGTTTGCTGGTTTCTTTCAGTGCTGTCCACCACAGACCATGCACTCTTGTGCTAGATGCCTCTCAAGTAGACCACCTTTCCCCTCAGCAATAGTCACCTTGCATATAGCAGATCCGAGTCTCTGAGAGCCTCTTCACCATCCTTCCCATAAAGAATTCACTTCCAAAATGTTCTGCAGGAATAGATGCTCCATATTTCAGGAAACCAACTTCATAAGGAGTGAACTCCAGCCACTCTATGGCAACAGCAGCCAGACCATGAAAAGGCAATAATATGTTAGCTATTGCTAAGCAGAGGAATACTAGAAAGCAAATAATGGGAAAGACACTGGCTAGTTCCTAATATGCCATTCATCAGCTATAGCTGTATCTGTATTGCATGCAGTAGTGATGCCATAAGGTCCTTCCATGTTGTGGGAGGGCAGACTCAGGCTGTGAAACAGCAATCACCAGCAGAAAAGCCCTGGTCTGAATAAGACCACAAGCATTCCCTTAATGTAGTTACTCTTGCCCAAAAGTATGTATTGCTCATGTATAACTTGTTCTCGAGAGCTCTAGTGACAGAGAGCTTAGCATTCACTTGGTATCATGTATTCAGATGACCTTATTAAATAAATACCAAGAAAATTAATAGTAGAGGAGATAGTGATTTTTCTAGTACTGGACCCAAAACTTCAAAGTTTGCCCTTTAATTGTGCAAAATAAGAACACGTGGAACCATCATAAGAATTTATTTCATTACAAGGTTTTTGTGACAGGATAAATTGTGACTCACATCTGCTGTGGTATAACTATGTTTTCCACTTCTACCACCATAAAGAATTCAAGTGCTAAACACTAAACAGGTTTAGATTTAATTTTTTTTAGTCTCTATTATTTGAAATTTTAATAGTTTTTTTAGTTTGGTGCTGGAAGGGTTTCAATTAGAATGAAAGGACTATTGTATTATTAAAGTTGATTATATGTATATTATCATAGTTTGGAATCCTTAAACTATAAATTTGTTAAGAAATCTGAATTATGACCATTACCTCTGAATGCCTGGGCACTATAGTTGGACTTGAGGTTGATGGCCACATAGATGGGCAGTGGGTTCTGACCATTATCCACTGCCTGCCGTTGGTCCGAGAGTCTGTGTTCATCTTTCTGGTTTTGATTAAAAAATTGTTAACACATTGAGGTGAAAAACAACTTGCACTTGAAAAAATATAATGTGAATTACCAGCTTTATCCAGGTTCCCCATTCCCACTCCCAGCTCACTAGATGGTTCAGAAATACCTGCCATGGGATATTCCAGACTCGGCAAGTATCCCATTAGAAGCAGCTACACATTTTATGGGTTCTCAGATTTTGAGATATGCAGAAAGATTGAGGAAGAAAAAAAATATATTCCCAAGAAAAACTAGGCAGCCAAATGGAAAGTAATGTTCTTTCCTTGGCTGAGTCTTAGCAAAGAATTATCATATTTTAAGGTATTTTGCAAGTATGCATATGCAAGAATATATTGTGTTGCACATGACAATTTAAAACATCTTTGTCTAAAAAAACCAGAAGGAAACTAATTAAGATACTCTACTTTTAAGGTAACAACATTTCTATCACTCTTTCTTAAAACTTGATATCATATTTAGAGAATGGTCTTTCCCATCATTTGAATCATCTCCATGTGTCACATATTAGATCACTTTATAAATGCATATCTTCATCTATCCTAGAGAAGCAAATTATTTCAAATATTTAAATGCCTCTTCTATTGAGAATATTTAATGTCCAAAGCAATTCATTTACAATTCAAAATATTTTTTCTCAGGAATCTTCTTTCTTTAAGGAGAAAGAACAACTTTGATTGCTATGCCATGGCTCCTTCAGTTCAAGGTCAACCTCTCTTTAAATCAAGAGTAGTGCTTTAATAATAGATCTGAATATATAATAATTAATCAACTGTTAAACTAATCATTTGCATTAGTAGTACTGAATGGCATCCCAGGATTTATTATCTTCTCCATTGTAGCTATAGAAGTTCAGCAGGTTTGTGCAAGGAAAGGAGTAATACCTTATCATGTAGCATGGATTCAATGACAAGCCCCCAAAGGTCTATGAAAGAAGTGTTATGTCCTTCTTTAGTCCTCTCCATCAGGTCATTATAATAGTACTTCAGACAGTCCATAGAAAAGCAGCTGATCTTTGACTTGGTTACTTGTTTGCGAGCTTCCTTGATGGCATCCTCCAGATATTTTTGTGACCAGTTAGCATCTTCATATAAGTTTGCCATGGTCCTGAAGAAATATTAGAAGAAAATAATGAAAGAGGAGTAATGCTGTGGTTTGCCTTTAGAAAACTTCTGTGAAACCTGTTTGCTTGTTTCTTAATTCTTATGGGGTTCACAACTGAAAATTAAACATATTTAAAATACTCTCATTTCAAGAGTAAGCAAAACCTCCAAGCTTCCTGGTTTGGTGATGATAAAAGTTTCTGTGTGCTCAGAAATTATCTTCAAATTCAAGGGATCAAAAAACCCAAGACCCAAGGCTGTTAAATACAAAGGCTCCACAAGTCCTCATCAAATCCATCTCTTGGAAGTTTGCTCTAGTCCTACATATGGTCCCAAATATCTGCTAATGGCTTGTGCCAGAGAGAAAACTGTGCAGTTCTTAGGCATGTTGTCATATAGCCATTCTTACTTGTCTCCTTGAAATCATAACACAGACAGGTACACTGAGATCACATACCCGCAGAAAAATTAAAAGAATTTGGGCAAATGCTTAGAAAAACCCACCATTAAGTTTTGGACTTATATAAAAGACTAACACACAATTCAGTAAAAATAAAATAAAATAAAAATCTCCACTTCGAAACAGATGTAGAAGAGGGAAGGTACCTAGAATCTACTTGATTAAATACCTTAGTTATTTTAAATATGCCATCATCTGCTGTATGCCCACTAGGAGAAGAGAGCACTTTACAATGAACAACCATAGTTGCAGTCTCTCCAAGGTCAGTAACCTGGTGTAATTTGGTGGACTTTTTTGTGACAGTATTAATTCCACTAGCCCCAAATACATCTTTTACCAGAGGGAGATGCATTGTAAGTCCAAAATGGAAGTGAAAATAACCAGCAAATGGCAGGCATAAATTCTTCTTCTCATCTTTCTTCAATTTCCAGTCTAAAGACAAATTTGTTGCATTTAGTCTAAGGTAAAATTGGTAAAATATGAAAAGGGAATAGAGCATTTACATGAAAGTATCAGACACAACTGAGTCAGTGGGGTGACAAAAGCAGCTCTTGAATGTGATGATTGATCTCCTAACCAGTATGTTTTATTTCTTTGTTCCCAGTGGACAGGGAGGAGATTGTGGGGAAAATGGAAATGCTTTTGCTCTGCTAAGTGCCATATAAGCCAATGGTGTTGTACAAAGAGTCAGCAGTATCGAACAGAGAAAACAGAAACCTTGTTTGGGTCATTCTCACCATGTGGTACCCGATAAACCACCGATGTAGGCAATGCAGTCTAAGAGGTTGAGTTTCTGCAGACCCAGCAGGCTGCCGTACATGGCCGTCAGCGATCTCGTTCCTCCCCCCGTTGTTGTAATGGCCACCACAGGCACCTGTTCAACACAGCAAGGCAGAGGAGCAAAAGCCGTGCATGTATTAGAGACAAACAGCCCTTACTGCGGAAATCAGGTAACAAGGTGCAGGCATTGATACAAGGAGTGATGTTGCTTCATATGAAAAGGATGTGATTGTTGCAAAAGGCTTCTGTTTGCCACCACCTGGCTGACGTGACAAGGAAGGCTTATGTTTTACCCACTCAGATGGGGCAGGGTGTTTACTTAATATAGAACTGGAAATCAACCTCATCACCCTGGAATTTCTCTCAAAGTATATTATTAGAAGCCGTCATAGAAAATACAGGATTTACCACACTGGAGCAGATTAGGGATCCATGATTCGGCCTGTAACAATGACCAGTGTTGCAGAAGAACGCACAGCACCCTGTAATCAGCCAAACCACACAATAGCCAAAGGCTTCCTGTCCGCAGGCCACTAATTACTTTCTGTCCTGAAGCACAGTCATTGATAGGGTTTCCCCCGTCCACAGTCCAAGTGTAATTGAGGAGACAGACTATTCTTCTCTTAATCTCTTCCTGATCTAGTACACCCTTTGCTTCCGTTAGCATCTAGAGTTGTGTGGATGTTTATACGCCCTATGGAATACATCTATTTATACCTTTCAAGTGTTAGCTTCTAATTTCATAGAGGAACCTGCTATTTTAAAATCAATGAATAGAGCAGGAAGAAAATAATTCTCCCATTCTAAGAAAACAAACCCAAAACCACAGAAAACCCAAAAAAAATATGTTCTCTGCACCCTAAATTTTTTTAAGAACTTAAATCTAGAAAATGAGAAAAAAATCTCATAATCTTAACTAAAATCAGAATAAATTAAAAAAATGTTCTGGGTTTTATATTTTTTAACTTTTTTCAATAAAACTCTAATAAGTTTTTCTCCACTTCAAGTGTCAGTTAACAAGGTAGAAGGAATTTTTCCTAAAAAGCCATAGAATTTCTTGGTGTTGGCATGTTTACTTTTCTGATTGTCAGCAATCTTCCTAGGCATAAGCAGTTAGAAAATTTATCACTCAGTTATGGAGTCAGGAGCAGGGGCTACAGTGACAGAGCTAAACTTAAAACAAGCTATTTCGTTTACAACTCAATGATGTTGTAAGATCCACTCTTCCAGACTGATGTTTTTATTCTATATCTTGTTGTAAAGAACTTTAGAAGCCCTTTTTTTTGCTGAAGAAACCCCCCCAAGAATTTTTATTCAAGTGTCTATGTGAAAGTTTTTGCTTCTTCCTCTAAAAACCCTTGCATGTGCCATGCCCACCACCTTGTGTTTGTCACTGAGATAAGGCAGACTCTTCTTCAGGCAGCATCCCCTAGCTGTTCCATGTCTGCTCCCTACAACTTTTCTTCCTGAGACCCATGAGCAGTACCAAGAATAAACAATGGGCTGAACTGAGGAGCTGTTGAGAAATTTTGGGGTCTATGAAGACATTATCCTGCCTTCCCTGCTCTGCTACTTTAACAGGCCACTGTTCTCTTGCTCGTCCCTTGCCCTGGGTGGCCAGGCCTGGCTCACAGTAGTAGGATTAATTAAGCTGGGTTTTTATTTGTGGTTTGAATTTGTGAGACAGGCCTTGATTCCAGGAGAGGAGTTGCCACCAGAGACTGTATTGGCTTGCCTCATGCTCTTTCAGATCCTCCTCCAAATTAAGAATCTTTTTCAGAGCAGCAGCAACATATTTCTTCCTTTTCCGCAGGAAGTCCTGCTCTTCCATGCACAGGCTAAACCCCAAGCGCACATCCAGGTCTCCTGAGCTAGAAGAGACAATGGGACAAATCAATGCACACTTCATTTATAGCTGATCTCAAGATCCGTAGGGCAGGTAATAAAAAAAAATAAATCATCTGTAAAACAAGTTATTTCCAGTCTGCACACTGATCAAGAAAAGAAGAAAAACAAGCATTTCTACTGCCAGCAAGGAGTAGCAGTGGGGATGGAGAGGAGTTTCCAAGGTATTTCTTGTGAACATGGACACAAAGACAAGACACACAAGTCAGGGAAAGATCAAAAAAAGGAATCATTTCAGAAGTATTTTTTTCTGTGCCTGTTCCTGTTTGTCACCATGACATCCTGAAAAATTCAAGTGATGCCAGGTTTTGATAGCCCACTAACAGTATTTAACATGATTGTCCTAGTCAGTGATGTGATGGACTTTGAATTGCAGAGCAAGCATCACCCCCTGTGTAGCCTCTGTCTTGGGACATCCAGCCTTTGAACCTGTGTCCTGAACAGATTTCTAGGTAAGCATTTGCAAGATTTATCCTGCAAATATACAAGAATATCCATCTTTTTTTTTCCCACATGGGCAGACACATGGAATCTTGTGCCTTGAGAAATGTGAAGCACAAGCAAAAATAAATCAGAAAAAGAGATACAAACCAAATTAAATGGCAGCTAATCTTATGTGTCTCCAACAACACAAATACGTTTGTTACTGAGGAGGACCACTAAATATTGACTAAATCTTCTGGGTCACATCACCCTCTGGTGGCTGCAAACTCTGTCCTGAACATTATTTTCACCAATATTTCACAAATTTGAATGTTTCAAGGATTAATGCTCCTCACCTCTGTTCTCCAGCAAATTTGGTTTATCACACAGTGTAATTTTGAAAACAGAATAAGTTCAACTGATTTTTCCCTACAAAATCAAACAACATTTTTAGTGATAGATTAAAATTTCTCTTTCTCTCTCTATAAATCTGTGTCTTTTAGATTTGCATATCAATGTATTTTGTCATGGGCTGAGATTGAGCAGGTACCTCTCCATTTACACAGAGGGCTCCTATGCTGTGAAAATTCACCTTGCTTCCTTTCTGTATATCACCCAACAGTGGGGAAGCTGTGAACCATATGAAGTTTTCAGCTGCACCATAAAACATCATTGTCTTCAATTTTACCTATCACTGGTGCAATTCTGCCCCTGCAAGTGGGTTGGCAAAGGTGCAGCTGGTCAGGTTGCAGCTCCCATTCTGCTCAGTGAAGCAGGAGAAGGAGCAGAAGCCAGGCTACCTTAGGTTTGCCGTGATGATTTTGCAAAGTTAAAGATTGATAGAGTTTATTTCAGTCATTATGCATATCTGACAGTTGGCATAAATGGGAAATAAAACTAAAATGTGAGTAGTACAGTTTTATTCACATATAAGAATCACAGTCATAAATCAAACTAATTTACTCTGAAGAAAGCTATGAAGGTTCACAAACTCATATTGAACTGCCCGGTCCTGCAACTTCAGCAGACTTGCACTTACCTCAGGCACCACGTGAGCACAAGACAAGGCACTCATGTGGTATGTGTTCATCTCTCCACCTATCACAGAGAAAACCTACATAACTAGTTTTCAGTAGTCCTGCATGATAGGACAAAAAGACGCTCTCTTACCATTTTCTTGCTGTCAAGCACAAGTGAAATGAATTATCCTAGAAATTGAGAAAATGAAAATAATTACCAACAAATTTTTAAAACATTTCTTTCCTTCAAGCTCAGCAATGCTCATTGACTAAGAGAGGTGGTTCTCAAGTAATAAATCATAAGGCTAAGGACATTTTTTATACAATTAATCAAAGTCAAATTTTCTCTTCTCTAATAAGCCTGGGTGTTTGGGGCAGGTAATGTGCCACAAGCTAAAAATACATATGAAAGCACTCTCACTATCAATATTTAGACAAAATAAAATCTGAATTAAGCTAATAATCTCATAAGTCTTTTAATTATTAGCCATTCCAAAATTAGCCTAATATCAAAACAAATTTTTTGAATGCATGTGCATATGACAGTCACTTTTGTTCCTTGAAACCACTTAATTCTAATTATAGGATGCAGATTTACAGGGATTTTCATATTATTAAAATTACTGTTAAGACATGCCTTCTTAAACGTGAATATGACAATCTTATTTTTTTTTTTTAGTATTCACAATAAACAGCTGTACAATTTTACACAGTGATTTGTTTACTTGGTAACTTTATTTCTAACAGGACAATATTAAGCCCAACTTAAGAATATACATTTTGAAAGGTTCACAGCACTCACCTCTTCTAGCATTATTTCCTTCTGCAAAGGGAGTGAATTCAGAGGGAAAGAAAGGACTCCAAGCTTCTCTGTTTCATCTCCATCGGCCAGCTAAAAAAGTGTAAAAAGGAGTTGGGCATGCAGATTGGAAAGGTTTGTCACCTCTAGAACTTCTCCTACCAAGAGGGTTAGTACAGCTCAGTAGTTACATTAACTTCTGGTTCCAATTTTACTGAGGTTAATGAGAGCAGACAGAAAGAGAACTTACCTCTTCTGGTAATATGACATCCAGTCTTGTCTGGTCATTTATGATGCAGTGAAATATGATAATATGAAGGCTGGGGCCAGAGTCCAGCAAAATCTTCTGGCTTCCTTCATGTGACCCTTTCACTGTAAATGTAAGCTCCTGGTCTAAACAGAGAGGTAGAGGGAACAAAGAGAATTTTAACTATTCTAAGCAAATACACATGAGTAACAAAAAAGAAAAAACAATCCACTTCTACTTTGCCTACTTTTTGTCTGATTTTCCTTACACCACAATGACTAAGTAGTCTTTAGGTGGCTAAAACAGACTGAAAACTGATATAAAATATCTTGGTGAATCTGTATAGATCATGAATATACAGAAATTGCAGATTTTTGTAATATCGTAGCTTGCTATTTGACAGGTGTTTTAAGTGAATAAATAAAACTAAGATTTAGATTTAAAGGACTGTCAGTTTAAAGGCATTTTGGATTACTCATGTTGAATAAGAGAATCACTTATTTGAAGTCAGTCTGTTCTGGTTCATTGTGTAGATTCTAGTCTAGTCTAGTCTGGCCTATCCTTAAGACTACAACAGTCAAATGATTCTATAAACCCAAAAATCAAGCAGACTGCTTGGTGTGTCCCCAAAACTGAAAAAACATGTCAACCCAAAGGCTGTGTTTCTTGTACAGAAAAGCCTTTACACTTCCAGAGAGATCATATGCAGTTCTCTTGCAAGATCAGGGCCAAGAAGCATATCGATTTAGGTCACTAACCTTTTCTCTCCATGTCACACTTCAGCCTGAAACTTCCTATAGTGAAACTCAGTAATTGCTACCATTTTCTTTATAAAGGTCAATTTTCCACTCATTAATTAACTCAAAACAGACATGGGTTTTTTGAGATTTTTCCCCATGAGCAGCTTTACACAAGCTGCTGTTTATTTGAATGAATCTAAAGACTACTGAAAAATCCTACTATATTTATTAGTGCTACATTTTACAGACAAAGTCCTGTTTCAGTGATTGTATCATGGCAGAGTATTTTCCTGCATTTCAGGCAGACCCTTTTGATACAACTTTACATTTAAGCTTTTAAAGATTAAGTTTATTATTTTTGATAAAGAAAAGTCTCTTTCAGAACCCTAAATGTGCATAAACTTCATACATAAACAGGGTAAGACTTCTACATATTAATGTAATTAGAGGATAATTTTAAAAGAAAATCCAGCTTGGTTAGAAAAACTCATTTCAAACAAGCAATAAACAAAGAGAACTAACATAACTTTTCCAAGTTTTTCATTCTGGTCTATGTAGCTCTATTTTTGTATCAGTTTAAGATTTACCTCATAACAAAATACTTGACTAACTTGAATTTTGACAGATACAATCTTTCTGCCAGGTGGGGCATGGTAAAATTGAGTGTTACGTGACCCAGCTAGAGTAATGTGCACAACAGATTATTAATTTTTCAACCTCTGTTATAATGACTTAATCACAACACAAAAACAATAGGTTAATGAAGCAATAACCTCACTTGTCGATTGCTGCTTCAGCTTCCCCATATCCACTCTAACCTCCAAACAGGAAACGTCACGTGCCTGTAGCAAGAGAGGATAAATTATAATTGAGATGTCATTGCAAGTGATTCATACAGTTCTCAACTAACCCCTCTCATTGATCAATGAGCAATGTAGTTATTATCTATTACTGTGTCTTCAGATAACACAAGGGCAATAATGATATGGTATTTTTTTCTAAATGTGAAATTAAAGAGGAATAGCTCATGACCTGCTTGAACTTGGAGACACAATTAAGAAGATGAGCCCTATTCAAAATAATGGGCACATTATGATATGGGACTACTTTTATGAGCATTGTATCACTTTCTTCATTAACTCCTTATAGTTTGGGGCCTATAGAGAAGAAAGTAGGTGGCTTTGGGGCACAGCTCAAAGTTTCCAGAGTTAGAAATACGAACACTTGTTATATAGGCACAGAAAGATTGTAATAAACATATATTACCACTAGTACTCCATTAGTAATAATGCCATCAGGATAGTCCAGACTGAAAAATAAAATGGAAAATACAATGTCATGTGTGTGACAACTCAGATAAATATTTAAGGCTATGAGTTAGCACATTACTCATTTCCCCCATCAACTTTGACATTTCTGACTTTAACATTCTCACTCAAAAATAATTTAAAGCTTAAGATTAGATGACGACCTGGATTGCAATTTTTTCCAGCCACCCATGGCAGAATATGAAGTTGGATTTCTACTCCTGTGGTCTTCTATATTTGCTTTCACAAACCATGCAATGAATACTGATATGTAACATACCGAGTTTGAGGACAGCTGAAGGCTGTTAAATCCATCTTGATTGTTTTGATAGTTACAGTTTTAAACAATGTTTTGTACTTAAAAAACTAATACAACTGTCTAGATTTCCACAACTTAAAAAAAAATTAGCATAACAGCAGAAGTAATTGTACCTACCTGTATAAAGTGATCTGCAACCCACACATGAGATTTTAGCAGATCACTGTATGCGTGGATGTGTTTCCACATACAGGGACAGAGATGAATTCCTATATTGCAGCCTAAAATTTTTATATTCTAAAATATTTTTCTATCAGAAAATTCTGGTAATGTCTCATTAAGAATATCTTATAATTTATCATTTTATTAAACTGCAGATGTAAATTCATATAATCCTTTGAGAACTCAGATTAGTTGAAAGGGAATACGTACATATGTAACTTTATAAAGACTGAGCACTGACTCCTCACCCTGCCACAGACAGTATGAGCTGTTTATTCAGACTTTACAAGCTATGGATTGCACACTCTGAGGTCTCACATAATTCTATAGCTGATGTAAGTTATTTTATCTCAGTTGAAGCCAGATAATACAATTTCTTTAAAATCAGATGGACTTTAGTTTTATCCACTTTAAGTGAAGATTTATCACAGCAATTAGATTTCAGTGTAAACACACATTATAGTAGCTTTGTAAGATTTCCCATGACAAAGAATTCAGCCAAAATTGCAAAGCTCATAAACAACTTACAGGTTCATTTCCAAATCAGTATTTTCCTTTAAGAGAAAAATGTGAACTGGCTAAATACACTGCAGAACACTCAGGAAAAGCTTTACATTAAAGAAAACCCCAACAACAGCAAAACCCAAGCAAACATCTCTCCTCAAAAAAATGGTTATGCACTTAAGAATTTTGTAAGATCTCTTTTTCAAGGCATATTTCAAAAGATTTCAAAAGACAGTCAGGAATGGACAAGAAATACTCAGTGTTTCTACCTGCATGCAGGGAAATGGGTGTTAAGTACCACTCAAGTTTTGTTTCAGACACAAAATTTTGCACTTAATTATGATTTTGTAGTAAAATAGTTGTAACATTACATATGGTGTGACTGTCCTCAAATACTTCATTAAGAAAAGCAAGGAAAGCAAGAAATAGCATGATAGATAATAAAAGATCTCAGCCTGAATAGCCTGGTGAAACAAAGGTAGAAAGACGGGTACAGGTATCTCTTCATGGAAGTAAAAGTCCAGTAAAGTGTGGTATTATTTGAAATAATAGTATCAGCAAAGTATAAAGTTAGGCTGATAGTTAGGAGGTCCAAGGTCCCAAGAATCTCCACTTTTGTACAGAACAGCTTGGAAGGCTCCTGAGAAGAACCAGGACAACTCAGCCATTAAGCACCAACAGCTGAGATGTCTCTATTGGGGTGTCACCTCTGCTGACACTGCTGTAAGACAGCCCAGCTGCTGTAATTTATTAGTTACTCTCCACACTGCACTTTCCACTTCTATATCCCAAATTTCAAGGCTTCTGCTCATCACAGCATAAGAGAGATGTCTTAATTTAATTTATTTTTTTTAACTTGGTTATCTATACACTTATTTTAAGAAGAGCAAAGACACTTTTCTCTGAGGCTTTGGAAATCACAGCTAGAAACAGCTGAACTGAGTGCAAGAGAGCTGTTACTATTCAGGTTGGCAACACCTTTGAATATTTTGCCTATCTTTGAAGCTCTGAATAAGGTCCACTTCTTGCAACCAGCTGGTAGTTTCTCTAACAATCAACCTGCTATTAGAAGTCCTCATTACACATACTAAGTACACATACTCACTCCTGCCCTCTCCTACATCACAGTTTGTGATTTTTGATCTTTTTTTTATTTCAGATCTCAGTCTACCTATGAGAATTAGGAGCATATTATGGCCTGTGGCAGGGAAAGCCAACGACAGAGACACTGGGTGTCCTTCTTCACTGAAGGCCTGTTGAAAGGGTGCTTAAGGCTGCAGTGGACTCTGTGAGCCCAGGGATCATTTCCCAACACCTGGCATACATCAAGGAGACTGGTATACATCAAACTGCTGCCATGTCCTTTGTAGATTATGCCTGTCTTATAATGAAAGGGGCAATATTGTATGGGAAGTCACATGGATTCTTACATCACAGTATTCATTTACAATGGACTAGTGTGCTCCATTTCGCCAGAGAATCTTGATTTTTTGATACCTATCTACAAAATTTTAATTCTTTCATATCAAATCAGTTTTCTCTCCTTTTAGTAGCTTCCATAACAATGCAGGCTACTTTTCTGAGTTTTCTGACAACTCAAGAGAAGCATGGGGGATGGTACTGTTTCAGTAAAGAAAGCTGTATTCAGATGGCTTTTGGTTGTCATCTTTCTCAGCTTCAAACTTTTGCTTTCAGTGCTCCTCCAAACACAAATATGAACAGATCATTTGGTTCCTCATGGATGGAGACAGTCTGAGGGTTTGCTCAGCAGTGCCCAAACCAAATGGCTAGCATGATTCCCACACACAGAGGGAATTTCTCAAAATAATACAAGTAGCACTACAGAAAGAAAAAGACTTTTATTTTCTAAAAATCATGCTTTTGCCATATTTCAATAATTTTTAACTTTTATACAGTTTTTTGTACACCTATTTACATTTATTTATGTTAATTGGGCTTTGTTTTAAACATTTCACATTTGAAAAAAAAAAAAAGGGGGGGAGAGGGAGCTGAGATGAAAGGTTGTGTAAGAGTGGTCCTTCATTCTTCTAAGACTTGTTTGAGATGCACTTCCTCACCTTAGGACATCTGAAAGGTAAAAAGAGGCCAAAAAGAAGATCAGCGGATACAGCAAATACCATGGGGCTCTCAGACCTCTCCTTGGAAACTCAAAGTACCTTGTAGTTCATGAGAAGCCTCTTTGTGACCCCTCAGCATCAGATGAGGGCTTCAGTAGAAGTCGGAGGGGAGAGGAATGTTGAGCGAGCGAAGCCACCTAGTCCAGCGTGACTCTGTCCCTGTAGCAACCCGTATAGGCTCATTCTGATGCTGCACCCTACCAGTGGAAAATAGGGGAGAAAGCCCACGTTACCATTGACAATCACCAGGAAATAACACAAAAAGCACTGAAGTATGCAAATCAGCAACCTGTGTACAACAACCTTACCTTTTCTGCCACTGCTGCTCGAGTGCAGCAGCTCTCATGCCAGCTGGGCTTGTGTTATGGGCCCATAAAACATTGGGCAGGCGTTTGCAATCCCTTGGCTTGCTTGCTGGTGAAAAGGCACTTGGAGGAAGGAGCATGCCTTCCTCTCTGTGTTGTTTGGATCAAGCATCTGGCTCTCAGTGCCTGCCACTCTGCAGCAGAGAGGTGAGCTTCTGCTGATACTGCAGGAGTGGCATAAGAGTGAGGTAAAACTAGAGAGGGTATTCATCTTGCAGTTGTAAAAACCCAGCTACCAAAATGAAGGGTTTCTTCCATTTTAAATAAAACAAAATGGGAATGAATGCAGGAACAAATTTCATCAATGGACCATGAGCGAGTTTTTGCAATGTTTTGGGGTTTTTTTCACAAAAGTAACACAAAACACAACCTTTGCAGTGAGCATATGGGCAACAAAAATAGGAGTGGCAAAGCCACTTTCATAGGTGCAACCCAGGAAATGTTCTTGGCCTGGAGTTACACTTCATGTGTGATATTCTGAAATGCTGGAAAGAAAAAACAGGCTAATGTAGTAAATTAGCGAAGTCTGCAATGAAGACGGGGAACAAATTAAAAACCACAGATAAATAGCAGCAAGAAAAAATGCTGGTGGGAATAATTATCACTTTCAGAGATAAACTGTCATATTTACCCCCCCCCCAAAAGTATGTTCTCATTGTTCCCATCACAATACAAGATTTTTAGAAACTACTCCACCACATGGCTAGTTGTACTTCTTGTTATCAAAGGGCTCTCTCCCTCTGAAAATTATCACTAGTCTCTGTCCACACTTCTCTCATCCAGCAATGAAAAAAAAATTTGCCAAAACCTGCTGAGCTTGTTCAGCACAGGAGAGGTCAGTTTGGTCACAGCTTCCTGGTGACCCAACTCAGATATTTCACTTTTACAGACCTTTTATCACAGATAATGTGATTCAGTGTCTTCAATTTTGGTGGACAAATCCTTTCATTAATTACTCCTGACATCACACTTTCCTATGCTGAGGGAAAAGAAACCCCCCTCAACATCCTACCAAGATCACAATATTTATTCAGTTCAGATATGCTTAGACCCTTATTCCAGACTCAGCTGATGGGCAGGACAGCATTGCAAGAAAATGCCTTCCAACAGGAAGGATATTTTCTTAATCCTACTGAGACCTCACACATATTTCCTCACTTACAATGCAGCAATTTCTTCCCTTTGTATATGGAGTTCTTCAGGCCACAGCAATTACATTGGTCACTCAGGAACCACGCTATGAATGACAAAAGTAAATCAGATGCCTTCTTGTTTTAGCAACTGAGCCATGACTGTCACTCTTTTAAAACTCTTCCTTGAGACTGGCAAGGGTTCTTTTTGTAAAATCCCAACCATCATCTTCCAACTAGTAGAATTCCTAATCAGGCATCACTTGCAGAATTTATATTTCTGCCTTTACTGAATATGACTCCAGGAAAAGGCAATTTGCTGCAAACTCCAGCTGAAGATTTTGACACAGAGCTGGTGGCACACATGCTCCAAGGCAAATTCCAGCCCCGGTCCCCATATGCAAACCCACTTGTGCATAACATCCAAGGCAGATAACCTATCTGGACTTCCCCATCAATATCAGTATGATTCTCTGTACCAACTCCAAAAGCCATCCTCTTAACTTCCAAAGGAAGGAAGGTCCTAGACAAGCTTTTTGGGACCTTGGGATGTATACTGGAGCTTCCCAATTCCCACTACTGATATCATGACACTCCTGAGAGGTGACAGGCAGTATTTGTCTTGCTGCTGGGCTTTCTGCCAGCTTTGGTGCACAGTAAACAACAAACAATCCATCCTGATGAGTCTCTGTGAGTTGTGATGGGAAATTCTGGGACTACTTTTTTGCTTGTGAACACTATGAGATCTTTCCTTCTCCATTCTTAATACTGAGCTATTGCAATCTCACCAGCAAGTTTCTATTTCACCTGCTGTCAGGAACAAACACATTACTCAAAACATTCACCAACATATCACCCTGCTAGACCTCCTGAAGTGCCCCAAATTCCTTGAGAAGGTCCCAGAAATATCAAACCCCTCTCTAGAGTTGTTTTAACACCACTTTCAGTCCAATAACATGGATCAAACTGATAAGAGAAATCCTTTCACATAACTTCTTCAGAGTCATAAAGCAGATTTTGGAGACAGACTAGAATACCCATCATCCTCTAACAGACTCCCTTTCCAATTAGAATGGCAGGTTCCCAGATTTCTCCACAGCATTAATTACCTGAAACAAACATTCTCTAGAAAGTCAAATTCCATCAAAAGCTTTCAAGCCTACTGAGTGAAGCTACTGCTGCTCCTCCACCTTTCCTGGTTCCTCAGTTCTCAGACTCCCACAGGGATCTTTGGTCCTTACTTTATGCAGAAACATTTAGTTCCCTTCTATACCACAGCTCTCCATGTGTAGCCAGAGGAATTGAATAGATCAGTTTACAGACGTGCATTTTACAATGTTGTGGATTTGAAAAGCCAGATTCCTCAAGAAGGGGAGGTAATTAGGACATTTAGGCTTCAAACTCCTTCTTTTAAGGGTCAAAACTTCCTGAATATTGTCATTGTCTTCCTACTTTCTTGTGTATTGATGCAATGACAAAAAAGATAACAGTAGGGCAAAAACGACATTTCAGATATTTAAAATCTATAAATACGTATTCTGAAATCCCATTTTACTGGGCTTGTATGAAAACATCTAGATACCATTTCCAAAAAGCTTAGGCTTAAGAAGCACTCTCACATATGAACCAGATTTTCAGGCTATTTTTTCTCTGAATACAACATTTTATTTAGAATTTAGAACTCTACTCACGTGTTCTGCAATGTGAACTCCACCTCCAGCTCCTCACGTGCCTGAAGAGAGGGGAAAAGGAAAGAAAGACTACTTATTTTTCTTCACAGCTTTCATTATACCAGTTACATATAATTTTTAAAATAGGTATTTAGAGTAGCACTTTAGAAAATTCATGTAATGTAGTGTCATTTGAATACATTGAATTTGAAGATACTGAAAAAGCAGTTGCTAAAACTAGTTTCTTGAACTCTAAATGCTATATGAGAATGCAGATGTAGGAACTTCTATTTTGCTAAAACAACAATTTTTCAGATTTAACTCCCAATATAAAATAGAATCAGCTGCTTTAATATTATTACAGTTACATAGGCTAAAAATTCAAAACTTATACCAAGAGCCAACAGACATGCCAGAACTGTTCAGAATTAGTACTCTGCATAATCAGTTCCAGCTCTTTCCATCCTTGATTTTTAGCACAGGGATTTGTTCTTAACAAAAACTAGCATGGAGCACTCATAGAGGGACTTTAAGTCTTTCTCATAACAGCAGCAAAATACTGCACAAGTAAATGTTTCTTATAAGAAAACACTGTAAAAGGATATATTTAGGTGGAAGGAAAGAATTTACTTTTGTTCTCACTGACTTCAGGGCTCACCTGTGGATTCAGCTGAAATTTCACTCGAACAGTACGTCCTACAGTGAGTTTATCTATGTCAAAGAGAACTGTGCAGAGTTCATCATCCCTAGTGACTGTGTCTTCATCACAGACCTTTAGCTCCAGCACATTCTGCACAGAGGGGTTAAAAATATAATGGAGTTATTGCAATATCTAAGAGCTCCATAAGGCAGGAAAATCTCAAGACCAGGTTTTCTTCCCTTGCCCCTCCAGTTTTAGGGGAGGAAGGAAAAAGGAGAAGGGAAACAGAAAGAGGGAAGAGAATTGGCCTTATTAGACTTCACATAACTGATAAATCTACACACACAAAGAAGCAGGCTTGTTTCACTTCCCCAGGCAGACAAGATAAGAAAGTCATGCAGAATATTCATGAATTTGTGATAAATAACTTCATAAAATGTTTCTACATTTCTTTTATGGCCTTTGGGTCTAAGTGTATAAAACAGGCAAAGGTACATAAAGGTTTAAAGGATTTCCTTCCCACCATATCTAGAACTAACTGATTTTACTATTATTTTTACATGATCTTTATCTGGGATTTCACTTGTATATGTCAAGATTGGAAATGGAATAGTAAGGCCATATTCTGCAGGGCATTTAATTCCTTCTTACTCCTTCAGTATAGTAGATTTTTAAGTAACAAATAGCTGGAACAGAACAACACCAAGGAGGATGTAAGCAACAGCCATTTTTTCTGGGGAATCTTTAACTTCTCCAGTGCTTGGAAACTAGCTATATATGTAGCAGTTTATTGTGCTTTTGTGTAATCTACTCACTATCTGCAGACATCAAATGACAAAACCCACGTATGTTCATTACCTTGACACGGCGGTCGATCTTATAGCAGAAAGCTTCATTCCAAACAGGGTTTTTGCTGTTCCTGATGGTTCTGGTCCGAACCTTCTCAGCTGAGGCAGTAGGCAGCCACAGTGTCACATAACAGTCTGAAAGGGTGACTGTATAGAGAGAAGATGAGTAGAGTTAAAATGCATCCAGAGAAAGAATTACTGCACAGTGCACATTTAACCTTAGTAAGACAAAGATAGCACAGTTGGGGCATTCTTCCTAAAATATACAGGGTAAAAGTGAGTAACAAATGAAGCATTTACAGCAAGAGAGTCATTCTCACTCATCTGCCATGCTCATTTCCACCTTTTCAGCTTTAGTCAGACTTTTTTTTAATGTTACTTTATATTTGAAATAGTGCTGTACTCCACATACATTACATGCACAACTATCATGCTGCATTTAGCTTAATATTCATGACTTTCCGAATGTTCTACAGGCAACACAACTCACATCCTTCAATCTGGGCTGTAGAAAGGTTTGTTTTCTATAATTTCATACCCAGATTTGGGAAGAATCTCATTAGAGAATGAAGAATTTCACTGATTAAATTAAAGCCTTCATTAAAGTGCTGGCTTAAATGAAGAACAACAGATCCCTTTTTTTGACCCTAACAAAGCTGAAGAGTTTGATTTGCATACCGCAAACAAGAATGTGCCAATTCCATATTCATTCATGTATTTGACAAAGTTTTTGAAAGTTATGCATTTCTCAGCATTTCTTTTTGGAAAACAGAATCATTTTCATCACAACAATTAAATTACTATTTATTCAATTCCTTCCTACTATTTTTTCTGCAAACTGGAAAGATTCTGCCATCACTCATGTCTGGGGAAGGAGGCCATGAACATCGCCAAAGACATCAGCTTCTCCTGTATTCTGAGTCCTCAGGTTTGGAGGGAGAACTGCAGAGAGTGAGGCTTGCAGAAGCATGACACAGGCACAGGTGGCCTTTCTCTCATACCTGTAATGCAATCTCCTATTTCACATTAGCAATGCTCAACCAGTCACCTGGTTCTTACAGCAACCTTGTGAGTCAGAAGAGGCCAAATAACTCAACCTGTAGTCAATCCCTGCATCGTTCTTGAAATGTGTAACACTGTTATTACATCACATTAAGCACAATTACTTCATGTACTTCCTCTTTATCTTTCAGTAACAACTACAGATTTAGGTTTTTCTACCAGCCTTTATTGTGTAGTTAGCCATGATATCATGATTAGCAAAATCTTGGTAATGACTGTGGGAAGGAAAGCATTTCCAGAAAGTGGCCTTAGCCACTCCTGGTCAGAAGAGTGTGACTGATTGGATGTTCAGCATAGGCACAAGTGTAGGTAGATGAAGATGTAAATAGTTAATGGTGGTTTAAAGCTACAGTTTCAATTTTCAAAGGGCTTGAAACACACTAATGAATTACTTCACAGTAGCAATAAAAGGATTAAGCAAATAGGTACATTGGGAAAACTTGAATTTCTTGGAAGTGTTCAAGATCAGGTTGGATGGAGCTTTGAGCAACCTGGTCTAGTAGAAGTTGTCCCTGCCTATGGGAGGGGATTTGGAACTAGATGATCTTTAAGGTGCTTTCCAACTGAACCATTCTATGATTTTCCCAAGATCCCATAATGCAGTTAGTGTCCAAAACAGTCTAGATTTTCAGACCCACACACAAATCTATTAAAATTATCTTTTTCTGGAACAACAGTGAGGAGGAATACTTTTAAAGTATACTTATTTTTTTACTGGTGAAGTAAATAGGAACATAAAAATAAATCAACATAGGGAACACCAAGATTTTACCAGACAGAACAGAAAACTAAAGTAGAGGAAATGAATGCTGACTCATAATTGTAACAAGCAGCATACTGTTACCATTAGAAAACAGGTAGAAAAGGAACATTTTCCCATAGTTGAAAATAGTAAGGTTTCAAGAAAAACTAGCTGTAATGTTTGCCTTTTTAATGCTTCAGAAAAGGTAAAGACTGTCTGAAATGTCCTTCCCACTGCACACAAAAAATAAAAAGGACAGGCTTTTCACTATAATGTGAGTTTCTTCAGGCAATAAATTTTCTGTTGATAAAATAAACTTGCTGAAAATCTTACAAATCTCTCTGTCAGATACACTTTAAACAAATCCTTGGGATGCCCAAGTTCTGAATTTGGGACATATCAAGGAGGTAAAGATATGATATTTTTCTGTTCTTGAGTCTAGAATACAAAGTACTAAAGCCGTATGGCACGGCAGACCTGCCAACAGGTTTAACGAAAAAGACCACATGATTCCCTGTGGTAACAAGTGACTGCAAGCAGGTTGGTCCTGAGAAGGACAGCCACAGGGAACTGAAGCATAAGCAGGTGACCTACTGGAGTACACAAATGCACAAGCAATTGTGCACGCAGTTTTGTAGATGCAGTTGCAGTGCTGGTCTGGTCAGATCACATATTTGTTGGTGCAAAACACTACATAGGCATTTGAACACCTGGATTTTGTTAAATAAAAAGTTATGCATACATAGAGTGTCTGCTTCTGTACATAAAAACAGGTCTTTAATCTCTAAGAAACCCAGAACTTTACTTCTTATAAGGTGCTCTCGTCTTGTCTAATGAACCAAAGGGAAAACATAAATAAGCACAGTAGTGTTATGCTGTAGAAGACACATGAGTAACCCCGAATACCGCAAGTAAGTGCAGCAGAGATTTGTTCCCTAATAGTAATCAGTCATTGAAAAATACTGGGTTTAAGCACAAAAACTTCTATGCCACTTAACCACATCCCTCCTGCCAGAAAACGCCAAATCCAACCTCTGCTACGTTTCCCCTCTATTCTTGACCCATCACACAAGTTAAAATCACAAAATATAGAGGAGAACAATTAAAATTTACAGCTGGTTTTCTTAGAAACTATGATATGCTGTATGAAATTCTGAGTGCACCAAAAGAAAATTGATTTTGAGCCAAGATCAACGAGCCCTTGGGGAACATATTGTGGACTTTTTCTTTCTGTTTTACATATTTTGATTTTCTTCTTGTAGTCTTTAGATTTGAGTTTTCTTATTCCTTGGTCATGATTTCACATTTTTCTTTCATGTCTTTCAAAGCTCTTTAAATAGGTGTTTCACATTTCTCACACTCACATTTTCACACTCACATTTCTCAATGAAAGTGATTCAGTGACATAATTGCATTTTGAAAAGCATCTGAACAAGTCTCGGTGAACCTAGAAGAGTGTGTTATTGAGAACCCACATCTGTGTAATGGAAGTCTCAATGAAGATCTTCAATGAATCAAAAAATTCAGAATTAGGCCCGTCCCTCCCCTGGATGAACCATTGTCAGATCTGGACAGCAAGCTAGCTATTCTTTCCATCTCTTGCAAGTGTCATTTTCTCACTGAGGATTTTCATTTTGTACTTGTTGCCACATACTCTGGTTCAACAAGCCAAAGCCCACGAGTGTGCAGAGCAGAGACAGTGAATCATTATAGGGCTTTCCTCAGCTGAATGTCACCAGGACCTCTACACTTCCCTGCAGCAGACAGTTCTTCTGTCCTGGGCTCTTCTCACTATAAACTCTTGTTCTGTGGTCTGGCTGTGACATTTTTCTCTTACAGTGTCTATTGTAGATATCCTTTTCTCACTTTGCCTCACCCTCCCTCACTTAAACTCTTTTCAAGTTCTCCACAGTAGTGCTCTGTTCATTTTGAATTTTTTCTGATTTTTACAATGCTCCATTCTCTAGGTTAAATAAATTCCCAGACACACTGGATTTTATCATCAGTTCTTGCATATTTATAAATTCTGCAGAAGCAAGAGATGGGTTTTGCTTGTACTTGTGTTATTTTCATAGGCTTTCTGATAAAATCAGGCTGCTGATTTTATGTCTGCATTACCAGTTCTCTCCTTTCTTCTGTCCAGAAATTCTGTGGGAGATGCTCAGTTTTCTTACTTAAAAACACAAGAATTTTCACTTTTTACTGAGCAGCCCTCTGATCAGCAGCTAAGTGTGATGTCAGAAGGGTAGGAAATACATCCCCTACAGTGAGGTAGGAAAAAAAGACATAAAATGCATCACCTTGCTTGAGCCAGTTTCTTTAAACTGAAGAGCAGAAAGTAACACTGCAGTATCAAAATAAAGTAATTTTTGCAAACTTTGAGCAATACATCTTTTTACTCCTACACAATCTGAGAAAAATAGCATTGTCCAAATATTTTCTTTAAAAAGTAATATGAAGCATCCAACAATAGTAGAAGTACTCACGCAAGTCTGCCTTCCGAACATTTCTCACTCTTAGTATTTTCACAGTGAGCAAGTTAAAAGGAGATACAGGTGCCTAAGCAAAATTCAAAAAAAAAAAAAAAAAAAAGACATTATTTTTATAGTCTCTAGTCACAGACTACCATACCACTGAAGTCCTAAGGATGTAGATAAAATAAGATTTTTAAGGATGAGCCAATATAATTTCACAAAGCAATTGGAACAGTTGGAAAACTGTAAAAACTTTTGGCACAGAACTCTCTTCAGGTCTAAAATAGAAGTGACAGATTTCAAAACCACATATGAGTTGAGAATAGGTGCCAAGAGTTTGATTCGACAGCAATCACTTCTTTCTAACATCGCTCCATTATTGCTGCAACAAACACTCCTACAGTACATGCTTGGGTGCCCCCACCTCTTACACACCACTGCCTGCAGAGGGGCAGACTGTCTCTGGGACACCAAACACTGTCACAGCAGCTGTGCAAGCAGAGCTAAGTGACCACCACATATCAGCACAAGCTCCTGCACCAGCACAAGCTCCCGTGCATTGCCTAAAATACCAGAACTGCAGCTGACAGTGATGAGATAGTTCTCATGAAGGCTCTGAACCACCTCTGACCTTCAGCCCTGATCCCCAGCAGAAAGCTACAAAATCATCCCAGACATGATCTTGGAGCTTAACTCACAACTCTACTAGATATTAGACACCTTGGGCTTAGAGATATGGCATCTGTTATAACTCATAACTTCCATGGCTGATACTAACATGTCTTCATATTCCTCAGACTATAAATTAACCCTTTTCCCATTTCACCTTGGAGATAACTACTTAACATCTTTCTCTCTCCCACACTAACATCGCCTCTATTTCATATATACCATCTTTCCTTTTATAGCCAATGTATGTACAGATATCATTTCTCTCACACTTGCTTATTTAGCTTTGAATTTACTGATTCTTGTTTAGAACATAAATAGGCTTTATTTTACCCAAAACCTTATCTTTCTATCTGTACCAGTTGGTAAGAACAAATATCAACTCTACCCACAAACCCTCTCATGCTTGTATTCACAGATATACTACACACTAGTAAAGTTAATATAGTGTTTTAACACAAACACATGGGGTTTATTACATAATAGAGGCATCGGAAGTATCTGTATTAATCATAAGCAGCAAAAGTAAAAATTATGTACTGATGTTAACTAATAAAATGTACCCTGCTATTATCTCCTTCATAAATCCTATATGTCTTGCTGAACCATTTGCTTTCCCAGCAGTATCACAAGGCTTAACCTGAAGTGTTTCATGATGCTTTGACAAAGCATCAAGCAAGGGGGACCATGACATGACACTGGACACTAATACAATATAGTGAAGCAGGTCCTTGTCCTCACCAGTGAAAACCTCAGCACCTCTGAAGAGGCAACAGAGATGAAGAACAGCCTCCTAGAAATAGTCTGGGTAATCTCTAGAATATCTTCTTGCACCTCCTTTTGGGCTAACAAGAGACCTGAAGATGCAAAATTGAAGGGCACTGAGACAGGAGCAGGAAGTTCAGAACAGTCACTGATATGGGCACCTTTGTGCTACATTATCTGACCTGACCAGATTCTAGCACAGGGCACAATTTTATGGTGCACAGTTTGCAAGCCCTTGAACTGTCAGCTGTGGGACATTTAATCTGTCTCAAAGACTATATCACACCATTATGTGCTCCATTATCCTAAACATGGTCACAAAGGATAACTTGGATAGACACACCTTGAAAGAAAAAAAAAAGTTACTGGGGGGGAAGATTACAGTGTTCCATCCAAAGCAACCAAAAGACATCATGCCCAGACTATATAGTTGAAATGACAGAACTACTTTTCTACATGCATTAAATAAAACAGGGTCAAACACAGAAGCACTCCTAGGTGCAGGGACCAACAACCAAGGCTTGTTTACCCCTGCTGAATCAATTGATGTTTGTCATGTTTATGTTTGGTCCCTGCTTTCCCACCCAATAAATAGTAAATGTTTTTGTCCGCAGAAGTGCTACTTCAGCAGAAGAGGTGGAGCATATCTCTTATTCAGAAAGGGTAAGGCTTGAATCTCTTGTCTATAGAAGAATGGTCTTGAATAGAAGCTCCCCATCCCAGGGAAGTGCTATTGATGACTAGGCTTTGCACCATTTTTAAGGAATAATCTTGCTCAGCTTTTAGGAAACAAGCATCTAGACCTTTATTTTGTGAATCTCAAGCGGGTAGTCATATCTACCTGCAGCCAAGTGCCACACAAAGCTGGGAACTATGAAAGGTGTCTCTGTTCTCAGCTGCCCCTGTTACCTGGACATACCTATTTACGCAGTTGCCTGCTCAGCTGTTACAATTCCCATCCTGGTGTATCTCACTCTCTAAACTTTAGGAAGCAATTCTCAGTGTTTCACTTTGTTCCTATAACAGAGTCTTGGAAGTCAGACCTTACAGCTCCTGTCTTTTAGGTGCTTGAATGCTTCATCAAGTCTAGCTATCAGATACTTGCTCAAAGTCACACAGAAAAACAAAAAGGGTGTATCTTGAACTGGATAATCTGCTAGTAATTGGCAAGGACTTCAGCATCTTTCCTTTTAATGTGATGATGCCCATATCTCAGGCTGGATAAGTTCTGAGACCAGAAGCCTCCCAGGTCAGTTATTATACACACTTCAACTTTCAGCTTCTATATTTATTTCATCTGTGACATGATTCTTACCTCATAAACCGGAAACACAAGCCAGGCATTTTAATAATCACTTTTGAAACTACTTAAATATATGAGGTTGCAAATGCGAGTCTTGGTCACACTATCCTACGTCAGATAAAAATTCAATTAAATCCTGTGGCACACTTGGGCAATCCTGACATATCTGGTCCCAGGGAAGTCAATAGGAGTGTTCACATATGTGAAGGCTCATTCATATGAATGAGTTACATAACTGGGCTCTAAAACTGCTCTATTTCAGTAAAATTCCAAGGTTTAAAACTTTTCATGGAATTTTTCTCTAGAGGAGACTAGAGTGAAACTCACACAATGTTCCCAAGTCATATCAAGAGAAAAGGCAGTTATTAAAATGCACACCTATTTGGAGGAGAGCACACTTCCCTTAGCTTGCTCATCAAAAAGGAATAGAAATCTCATCACTACTTTACAAACTCTGAAGACCAGTGAAGAAATCACTCACCCTGTCAGAAAGAATGGCAGGGCTTTAAAACACAGGTCACTGCGTTGCTTCTGACCTGGGTCAGGTATGCGCCACCTTTTAACTTCAAAGAGTTTCGGAGCCTCAAAGGCAGGCAGGATTTCATTACATTACTATGGCTACCACCTCATGCAAGGTCAAGCGCATAAGAAACACTTTTGCTTGTACTGCCTATTTTGCATTTATTTCAACCATTTTAAAATATCCCATAACTGGGTCTTATTACATCAGTAGAATTTGCTGAGGTTGTTCCAGAATAAAAACAAATGGAGCAACAGTGACTCAATGGCTGCTTCTTTCCAAGAGCTATGCAAAATTTATGTAGCTGCAGACTGCAATTTTCATGTTGTTGGGGTTTTTTTCCCTTCTCTTCCTGTTTGCAGCTCCAGAGATGGAGTTGTGTGTTAGAATAAATCCAAATCTTAGAAGAGAAATCAAGGCAGGCCTTTCCACAGTTCGGAGTGTTTTTTTTTTTCCTCAAGACCACAGTAGCCTTTATTCATTTCCTTAACTGAGCCACTGAGCAACGAAAACCAACTCAAGTACAGTAGGCTTATATACTTATCATAAATACCAACTTCCATATGGGAGGGTGTAGTGGGAGGGGGCGGGAGCGGGGGGGGTGGAAATAAAAATAAAAACCTTCATGTCATTGCTAATTTTTACTTCTGTGAGCACCAGAGATTCAGGGCAACAAGAAGGGCCTCTGGGTTCTACTCTAAATTTATGTACTGTATTCAGGTCAGTTCTGCCACCCTACATACCCTAAAGATTACAGGCACAATCTAAAACCACAGAACTGTATAGATCTCCCACCCACTAACAATGTAAAAATCACTAAGGCTAAAAACCCCAGATTGATCCTCTAAACAAAGTCTAGCTTTACAGGGCTAAAAGTAACAATTTTTATGCTTCTAGCATACTTCTTAGGGCTGCAAGACTATACACAGAAGTCTACATACCATTTTCAAAGCTAGTTTTTGAAGAAACTCTGCAAAGTTTGTGCTTTACCACAGCACTTCATTTTGAACAGAGAAGGCTCTCGGGCACAATCAGCCATCAGATGCTATCAGTAACAGCAAACCTTCATAAGACAGACTGAATTTACCACCGTTTAAGAGGATCTCTGTATCACTCTGAATCCCCCACGTGGAATCAAAGCTCAAAACAAACCAGACTGGGAAACCCCCATGTCACTGAAGCAGGGGCAAGAGTCCATCTTTCCATCTACAGATTCCCAGAGTTGCAGTTGATACTGGTAGCCCCAAACCTACTGCAAGTGTCAGAAAACAGACCCATCCTGTTGCCACGGCTGTTGTTCCCCTTTGCTGGCTCAGAGCAGCTTATCTATTTTCCTTTATGCTAATACCTCTTACCATAAATGCCTGCTAATTGCCTGGGGAGTTTTCCTTTGCCTGTGCAAAGAATTCATCCTCAATTCAACCTTTACAAAACACCCTTTGCTCCTTTTTTGCATTCAGAGAAGTTTGGGCACTACTCCCACTCCTGCTAGGCTGATGAGATCAGGCTTGTCAGGAGTCTGAACACAACACATTCATTCTGCAGTTCTACCTTTCTGACACTATGCTTTTAAACACCATGTTGCACAGAGAAGAGCAAGCTCTACAACAGACATTATACTGCAAAGAAAGACTACAAGGACTACCAGAGCACTAAGAACAACTGAGAAACCCATTTCAAAGGTCTTCTTATGAAGTAATAAAGTATAAGAAAAGGTGGTGTTTCAGCCAAGGAAACCAAAAATCTCAAAAAGAAAAAAAAAAAAAAAGGAAGGAATTTAAAAGTACATCTAGGTGAAGTATAAACCAGGCCAGATAAACTGCAACATCAACACCATAAGCATCAGACACCAACAGAGGCCAGACTATTTAGAGCTTATAGAAAACCATGGCAATATTTCATCTACAAAGCTGAAGTTGCAGCTCAGCTTTTCAAAGCTCAGTAAAAATTACAGCACAGTTTTGCCCCGAGCCATTGAATTCCTAACATTTTTTCTGCTGATCTACATTCAGCACTGGACAGCATTTAATGAAGGGCCAGCTAATTGCTACCTACCGTTCTCACCGCTGGTGCTGACGTGCCCGTAAAAGTCTAGGAAAAATAACACAAGGCAAAGGTAAGACAACAAAACTATATGTTAAATGCTAGCTTTAGATGGACACTTCAAAATATCTCACATTCAAAGCCATCTTTGCTATGGTCATTAACAACACTCATTAACTGTTTTACAGACCACCACCACACCATCACAACTCTCTGCCAGCTTCTCATTTCCTCGACCTGAAGCTTTTTGTGTTTTAGTGAAGCTCAATAAGCAACACATAGCTTGAAAGTGCTGGCATGCCATGAGGTTCTGTAAAAGGCCAGACAAGAAGAGCCATCTTTGCAACATCTGAGGAACAGCAAACAATTCCCCTGGACTGCCCATACAATTTAAACCACTTATTCTCCTCTGTGATCAACTGAAATATCAGACAATTTTACTCACTTTATGCTTTCTATCAGTTTCTTTTACTTACCTCATTTGAACTTAAATTTGATCCCATTGCAGCTTCAGTAGCATATAAATCCAATATTAAAAGTTCCTGAGTCGTACAGCTGGCAGGAACTCCTCATGCAGGTTAGGGGTGGAGGAATAGGGATTTTATGATGAGGCTCTCCAGCCCCACCCCTTCATTATTTCCAGTCATTAGGTAGTCCCCTCCCTGCTTCCTGCAGCCTATTAGAGCGCCTCAACTGAGTCAGCAGAATGTAGAGCAATTCCTTCTCTACCCACAGTGATGTTTGGGGAGGATGCTGAAGCCCCTTTCTGCCTAGGGATTGAGTTCTTGAAATACTACTGCTAATGAAAAGTTTTGAACTTATGCAACAGCTCTAACCCCCAAGCAAAGTGTTTCTGACTAATTAAATCACAACTCTCTGAGGATCTCTACACTGCTGTCATCATATGTAGCGCAGTAGAGAGAGATGTCAACAGCTGCTTTCCAAATCACAAACTCATATACCTGTTACAGTCTTCCCATAACAGCACAGTTCAGGTAGGTAAGTCCTGCAGTTCAGCAGGGTAAGTGACTCCACTCTGATGCATCAACTAAGTGACTACAGGACTCATAGTCCCCTAAAGCTACTTTAGGATCTCTGTGCTAAACTTGGCGACCTCAACACATGCTCAGTATTCTTTGCATGGATAATTATTGCATATTGTAGGAAAAAAAGTTAATCCGTGTCCATAAACCTCACTGTCTGATTTGAAATCAAACAAGATGGAAGGGAGGAGCTATAAGCAACAGGTGAAACATGGGGGTGGAAGGGTGAGGCAGGAGAGAGGGTTATGCTCTCCTGCATGGGCCAAGGGAGCACAGCAGTTCACCCATCCTCAGAGCTTACTTCAAAGGGATCTGTGTGTGCTGGCTCTCCTAGTGAGCTCAGAAGGCATCCTGTGGGAAACACCAGGGCACGTAACCCTCCCTGACTGCTCTTCACCTCAGTGTGCAGTGACTCTCTGCCTATAAGGCACTGTATTACAGTAGCCCTAAACTAACATACATGGGCAGGCTGGTAGAGTTTGGAGTTTGCAAGACCAGACTCTGGCTCTGCCATACTCTTCCTGACTCCTCTGCTTGACAACAGGAGGCAGATAGTACTCACTCTTGCATTATGAGATCAAAGTGATTATTTTTAAATCAATGTTATTTTTACTGATTAATAATTCAATTCATGCAGGTAAAGAAAATAACCTTGCAAACTGCAGTGGATGTCACCTAAATGAACTGGCCTATCACATAGAGGCTGGTAGCAAAATAATTCTGCACAGAGGAAGAGATGAGTTGTTTTCCAAGAACATCTCTAGACTAAAATCCTCTTTTTACATACAAGTCACTTCCTTCTACATTGATGTCTGTATGATACCCATGTGATGATTGTTCAGAAGATTTTACTCAAAATATGCAGTTTCTGATGGTTTCCACGTAAAACACTTGGTAGGTAGCTACTTGCTCCACGGTCACACTTTGCAGAGATTTCAGAGAATCAAAGGAAAATGCCTCATAATTATGAATCTGGAGAATCTGAAATGCTCCCTGACTAAGAAAATTTGAGAGACTTATTCACTGATGTCCACTACACAATCTGCTTTAAAAAATCATTGAATTTGCAGTTTTTCCTACTGGAGTTTTAGAGGTAGAAATGTGTCCCCAGGATTATAATTTCAAAAAGATTATTACTTCAAAGATCATGTATCACATTGAGGTTTTTTGCCTTTTTCTTTAGTTCTTCCACAATTCAAGGAGAATTACAAAGACAACCACCAAATATGCATTAAGTAAATTCATGGCTGAAGTTACTCAAAGTCTAAAGAGACATACTGGCTCCTTTTAGCAATCACATTTACCAGGTAACACTTTTAAATTGTCAGTGATCTTCATATACATGTTACTTACACTTCTACTTTGCTTTTTAAAGATTAGAGAGACTGTTTAACTGATGAGGAAACACTCAACAGTCTCTTTAAGGCTTGGAGTAACAACAAGGAAAGTAAAAAGGAAGATATAATTTTCCTCTGCTCTACATGCACTTTGCAGTGCCACATACGCACACATGATTTTGTATTTGTGCATTAGTTAAGGCAAAGTGAAGGAAATATAAATATCTTGATGATCTGAGGCAGTCAAAATTCATGTAGACTAGCCTCCTGCGAGCACTAGTTCCCCCAACATGACGTTAGATAATTGTATATCTAACTGCAATAGGTTGCAGGTAGGAATAATAGCTGCTTTCAATATCCCACAATTACCTTAGCTATCACTTTGTCACCTTCTGATAGTGGAGGACTACAGAAATGTATGACTAATGGGGGATCTTATATTATTGCAAGAGAACAGTATCTTTGTACCACTCTTGGGATGACAATAGGAGTGGTCATCATTTAAACACTTTGAATGTAACAAAAAGGGTAAATATCCAAAAAGCAAGCTAGAGGTGTGAAAAAAATTATAGCCATACATCACATTACAAAATAATTACTCAGAATTGACACATAAATCCAACTAACAAATAAAACAAGCCTACAAATGTAGTGTCAGACCTGTAGCTGGGGATTGTTGGCCTTTCAGTTTGTTTTCCTTCCCCCTTTTTTTTTTTTTAACATTTCCACCAGCTACTAAATCTACAAAGACCTCATCCTGCCAATCAAACAAGAGCAAGCAGTCCAAGTCAAATTCCAGTTACACAAATAATCTCCACAGACAAATTTTACTATGGTTGAAAAGTGTCAAAAACAAACAAACAAAAAAAAACTCACAAAAAACCCACACACAAATTAAAACAAACAAAACCACACCCCCATACACATATTTATAAATTTATACATATATATATAACTCTCACATTAATATGCTTGCATTTTATTTTCATTTTTCTACATACAACAACCTACAAAACACCTGTTCTTCAAAGCTCTACAATATTCTTGATATTTGGTAACACAGAATGTCCAAAAAAGATCATTAGAAGCAAAAAAGGACATCCTGTAAAAGTATTCATGAAGAAGGTGGCAGAGGGCACAGGTTAGAGGAAAAAAAGTCTGAAAAAACCTTTATCATCCATTTGTAAGCAGGAGAGAACTGCTGAATCTGAATTTAAATTCACAAGAATGAAAGGTGCAAAATCAGTCATTGAAGAAAGAGCTCACACTAGCTGATGAGGTGAGGGGATTATATTTTTGCTTAAGACACTATTCTGATTATGACATATACAGAGGAGAGCTTCTGCATTCAAAAGACTATTGAGAAACTTGATTAAAACAATTCCACATGCCTTTGATATGTTTTGGAGAGATAAAAATCTCACTCCTACTCACTCAGATGAAGCAATTGGGCTCTTTTGCCATTCAAAAATCATCACTGAAGTGTTGGCCCATCTGTTACCTGCAACCCTGCCTTCAGACTTGTTGCAACAGAACTTCAGATCCAACCCTCGTCTCAAAAAGCAATAGCTCACAACCTTTATCTCTGCCTCTCCTCGTGCTCTGTAGATCTGAGCATCCAGCAGCACCTCCCTCTAGCTGTGCAGGAACACTCAGAAGTTGCCTGACCTTTCCAGGTTCATTCAACATTTCAAGCACTGTTCAAGCAGCTATTTCACTGCCCTACCCCCACCAGACCACAGGTGTGAGGAACACCAGCACCAGCCTGTGTCAGCTAATTACCCAGTAATTAGTTTGTCATAAATGTGACAAGACACATAGTCTGGGACCTTTACAGGGAAATCCAGAGCCAATTTCAATCTGAACCAATTCTCAGAATATCAGGAAGCCACCTCATGTTACCAGCTAATTGAGGGAGTAGCTTCATCTACAGTCAGCCTGAGAGACATTTGAGCACTCACAGAGACTATAAAGATTCACAACTAATTGCTTCCAGGGTCATGCCATGACACTTAGCAGAGCTTGCGTGACAGGTCACAAACAGGTGTTTTCAAAAAAAGAAAAATTGTTGCTGACCTACCTGGATCTTAAATAGAACAATTACATCAATGCTGACTCACTTTGAAAAATCCAGCTGATATGTCACTGAGTCTCAACTCCTTCCTTAAAAACCACCACCAGTAATAGTGAGCATCTCTCCATTGTTCTTTTTGGTGAACAGCTGGCAAAGCACTTGAACAAACATCTCTTCTCCTGTCCTTTTCTGATGCCTCTCATCTTCACATCACAGGCAAGATTCTGAGGTATTATTGCAATTTGAACAGCAGAAGCAGGTTTTAACAGAATGTAAAAAGAAGCCTTTCCTTCCCTAGACAAGAAACCAAATGAGTCCATTTTGGACAAAAGTCATAAGCCACCAAGGTAAGACCACCAAGCTTGGGTGTCCCAAGGAAAGTTTTAGTCTCATGCAGTGTTAGATCCTTGATGCTGAGTCCCAACACAAACACCAGCATTTGTCTGACTTCCACCAAGTCAAAATATTAAGCAGCTAAGCTAGACTGTCTGGGCAGCTGAAGATTTTCCAGTGGCTTGCTCCATGGGCCGAGATTTCTTAAAATGGACTCCCTTTCCTCAGCTCATTTAAAGCCATCCTAGTTTTCGGGATCTGCTGCCAAAAACACACATCATCACCACACCTTGGGTGAGCAAAGCTGAAGGCCCAACGCCAAGTGTTGCAACCACCAAAAGGCAGTAAGTGCAATACACCAGGCACAAACTGTACTGCCTCTGTTGCATTTTCCTGGATCCCTGACAACAAATCTTGAAAATCTTTCAAATACTTAAAAAATGCTTTGTAAAAGGAATTAATCCCATTTTTTAAACCTCATTTCATTATTGTTTAAAAATATACTTATGAACATAATTGAGTTGTCAAAGTGACATCTTCCTTTCCTTCTTTGCTTACAGAAAACAATTGCAGTCTTACTGGTGACACATAACATCAAATTAACCTAACCAAGAGCAAGAAAAGAAGGTGGAAAACTGGGTTTCTTCTTAAGGGGGCAGAATTGGAAATAAAATATTTATCAGTAACTGCAAAAAAGAAAAGTTGTTGGATTTGACAACTTTAGATCCATGAAAATGAGATGCAAAAATTACTGCCAACAGTTTCCTCTTATGAAGGAAGACTTTATTCATTTGATTCCTATTGTAGCAAAGCTTGACAAACACCTGCTAGTGGTATCTCCTCTTAATTGAACTAACGCACAGAAAAGGACTGTCCTAGAGGTAACAATGTTACCTCCTGCTTAAGAAGCAGAGACCTGTAAGACTGGAAGACTGAGCCCATTGCCTTATGCACATGAGAAGAACGCAAGATGCCACAGTCCTAGGGTAATGAAGATACACTGCCAGTACACAGATGGATGCACTTGTTTTTTTTATACACTCACACCAGTGTATCGAATGAGATGAGTGCAAAAGCAAACAGAAAAGGCTGATGAAAATACAGAGACACATATACAAGCCAAGTGCTGCAATTCCAGTTAGTAAATAAATACCTGTGTTTGCAAGCTTTGCTCCTTGCTCCCTCAATATTTGATTTCTTGCTATCAGAAGCAAGAATAACTTTTCTCCAGATCATCTCACTAGCTGAGCTGAGTTCATAGAACATAATAAAAAAACATACTTCAATGACTGCAACTATAAAACTCTTGCTTTTAATAAGATTATGCATGGGAACTTAGTATTTGAACAGTAGCTATTATAGTATATTGTATATGCATAGGTATTGTGTATATATATATATGTAACCATATGTGCATTGTTACAGAAGACAGAAAATAAGATCGAAGAATGATCAGTTAAATAAACTCTCTTAAGCAACCACTTCTCTAAGACAAGTATGAAAATCTCATGAACACTCCCCTGTGTGCTTTGCATGGCAGTGGGAATAAAATTGTAGCAGCAGCTACACACTGATCATCACACTAGTGCAGAAGTCAAAGGAGTTGGTGTCATAACTTTTGTTGCCATCATGAACATCTGTGAGCTTGTAGCAGATAAATATTTATTAGTCCAGTACCAAAACATTTGCATATCTCCTTCTGGTGAGATTCATCAAAATATACTTTAAGAGAGTTTATATGAAGGAGGTGATGAATAGTTTTTAAACCGCTTCTTTCGTTCCACTGCAGTTCGCAAAGCTTGAAGAATTAAATGCTTATTGTTCAGGATGTTGTAGCAGCACAGATTAAGCAGCTTGTTGAAATTCTCTTCGCTATACGTAAGCAGACCTGTGCCATAGGGAGCAGTACAGTTGGACACATCCACTCTTCCCTGGTCCATCTCTGTGGGACTGCGCTCCACATCTGAAATAAGAACATAACACAGCAATGTTACTGAGGTGGAAAACTGCTACCAAGCAACGCAAAATACACAGTCACAGACACAAGAAACTGAACTATCTCCTGGAAATGGTTCGAGGTTTAATTGTTATAGTTACTATGACTGTTGATTAATAAAATACACTATCTCCCTGTTAGGCTACAGTCACAGCTTATGCAGAATTGACCTAGAGAACAATTTTTCCATGTAAAATGCTTTCTTATCTAAATTAAAGTTTTGTGTCAAAATATTTTGTTTATTAAGATTTGGAATTTTGTATGTTTAACTTTCCAATTGAGTAGTGCTCCTTATCTACCAACTGGTAGAAAATTATGCCAGGAAGCTCCTGGGTTGGGAATTCTCCCTCTCAGGTGACTGAGACTTTAAACACATGCAGCAGGATACATAAGATGATGAACTGAATGAGGTCTTTTCCAATAAGCTGATAGCTCAATTTTTGTTCATTTTTTGAGGAAAGGTTACTGGATTATGCAAAATTAGCAAAAAGAAAATTGGAGTTGATCCACACTAAAGTATTTGTAAACTGAAACTGAATTTGCCAAGTAGGTTTTTTTTTTCTGGTGAAAGAAACTAATTTTTCTATTGCTGAACTAAAGAAAACAATCTGACAATTTTCCAAAAACATCAAGTATCCATTGATTCCCTGGCAAAGCCTTTGCTTCATTATATGTTTTCAGTACTTTGTATTCTCAATTTTTTTTCATGTTAAAAAAAAGTAATAGGAGGATTTTATGCATGTTAACCAAATAAATGTTGTATCCCTTTACAAGACTGTTAGGTGAGAGTGTTAGCTGCCAGTGGATATAACTTAGTAGCTGTCTCCTCTCCTTTATTATCAAAGGAACATAAACTGTTTCAGGTGCCAGATAAGGGGGTTTCCCTCAAGGTACAGCTATTCAGGCTTTTAATTTTGAACCTCTTCAGTCCAATCCTTGATTAGTTGGACAACAGTAAGAGCAACACAACAGGACTGGGAATATAAGAACTTAGCCAACTCAGAAGCTTGCAAATGCCTTGTTTTAGAAGGGGAACAAATTCAGTAGATAAACTGGATGTGACAGCCTCAAAAAATTATTAATGTTGTTAACTTACTCGGTGCCTTGTATTTTTGGAAAGTATCACACACCAGTGGAAAATAGGCCAAGATTGGTGCCTCTAAGCTGTCCTCAAACACATAGCACTCCTTCAGGTGTTCCCGATCTTCCTGGCTCAGCTCTGTGCTGGGGAATGGGATCCCATGCTCCAAACAGTACTCTGAGAAGAGGTCCAGTGGCTGGTTCAAGAGAGAGGAGAGTTACAACACAAAGAGAGGTTGAAATAAGACTACCCAAGCCCCATAACTGATATTTTGCTGCACTAGACAATATGGGATTGATTTATATGTTTATAAATAATGCTAACTACGCACTGGAACAAGCATACCATTGGATTTTAATATTCTTAATAGCACAAATTTGGTTGATTTGCTAACACTTTAAATTTATATGACATTCACAGAATTTTTGTGATTTAGCAGGCACAGTAGAAGATTTGGGTAAGGAAATTTTGATTACACATGGCATCTCAGATCACAAGTTCTTGAATGCTTGCATTCAGTGCACCTAATAATCTATGTCTTCATGTCCTTTTACAAATAAATTACATTAATTTCAATCATGTATGACCCTCAATGTTTCTTCAAACACAGCAAAACAAAAACCTCACTGAAATTTATGCCAACACCAAGAATCAAACATAAAAGAAAATCTTCAAGTTTTCATTCAAAAATGTCAAAATTATGTATTAACTAATTATATTGTAACAGTTATTTAACTAAAATTGAGGAACCTGTTACCAGAATGGCAGTCTGCACAGATGCATAGAATAGGACATCTGCGATCTTCTACATGTCTGTGGTCATGTGCATGTCTCGGAAAGATACTGAAAACAGCTCTGATAAAGACAGTGATGTTATGGTCACAGTGTTGAATAGTATGGTATGATATCATCATTTAACATAATTAAAACCAGACTGTCTTTGGGGGTGGGAAGGGGCACAGATGAGGAGAAGGAAGAGACAGACAGGGAGAGAGAAAGCTGTAATGGTAATTCAGCTGCTGGAGACATACAGATAAAGAACCACTGCTTAAAAACATTACCAGAGTCTGTGATCCTCCACTGTAATTTAAATGCAGAATGACATCCACTTTTCTCTCTGGCCTCAGAACGGGTGGGCAACTGGTGTTGATGAAGAAAGCTGTATCTATCAGTTTGAGGTAGTCACCCATTTCATTTAGCTGGTTGGGAGAAGAATCCAGCACTGTATCTGAAAGACAAAAACTTGTATTATTAATTACTGCAGGACTGAGTTAATTTTTTTTTTCAAATTAGCATAACAAAGGGAGAAAGAAAATACAGTCCACATATATTCTTCTTTGACACTAAGCCCGCAGTTAAATATTTGTCTTTGACACAATTTTAGCATTTATAGCTCAACTCTGAGAACAGTAAGAGGGAGCAGTTTAGTGACTCTGCTTCATCTGAAGTATACATTGTACTGCTTTTTCAACTGATGTAAATTTATGGCTATTCCATGACTTCCATGGAAGCTGCAAGTCATTCTTTTGTGGCTTTTCCTAGGAAGAACAGAATTCAAGCAAATCTTCTGTGGTTTCTCCAAGACAGAAACAAGACCAGTAGAAAATCATCTGGGACTCAGCAAAACCACTTCCAGAAACATATTGATCTAATAATATTAATTTAAATTTGCCTTTATGATAAAACGTATCAAATATCTGTCTTCAGCAAGTATCAGCACTCAAATCACCTTCAAAGATGCACCTAAACCAATTCACTATTACCTTTCCACATGCAAAAGCTCTCATTCTCTAAATACTTGTTATGTAGCTGCAAGCCCTTGAGGAAATTATGGTAAGTTGAAACCACTGGCCGTCCAGTCATCATTTCTCGAAGAGTATCGGAAAGGTAACCTTTGGGAACAGACAAACAAGTTGTCTGTTCATGAGGCTTCTTGGGCAGAGCAGGGTGTTCCTCTGGAAGAAAAAGAAGAGGAGGATATATGTCTGCATTTGTTTAGAGTGTTTCTCTGATAGTAATAACAACAAAGAAAGGGGTGGTGGGAAGCCAAACCACCATGGCCCCCAGCCCCATCTGTGATTGAGTGCATGCACCAACATGCAGAGTGTTCAGGATAGAGGTGGGTTTCAGTGTCATATCATCATCATCTTGTCCCACGTCTGGCCTGTCCCTCCCTAAAGGGCTTGTAATAACCCTCTCATGACTAACAAAACTCCCCAGGGATGTTACACAGTGAAAAGCAGAATGTTTTTTCCTGTTCTCCAGCACAACTGCTTGTCTCCTGCTTTTCCTTCATTCCCAAGGGCTTCGTGTCTCCTAACCCAGAAATAGTACACAAAAACAAACCCTTTACCAAATGTCAGGTTTCACATTTCAGAGAGGTGAGAAGAAGACCATGTAGATGTAAAAGTAATCTAAATAACTAACCAATATCACGCTCAGCGTCTCGGGTCCATCTGTGCCAGAAGTCCTCCGAATGACCTGAGAGGTAGACAGCATCCATAAAATTCTGGGAAAATATATTACTCCACATGCCTGGAAAATTTAAAAAGAAAAAAAAAAATTTGCCATACTTAATAGTGGTTTGAATTTTTAGAGCACAGCTATGGAAATCTATTTGGATTCAGTCTCTGGTTTAGTTATTAAATATTATGAATTTTCATATCAATATCAAATGCCATGCCATTCCCCATAGTGTCTGGCTTACAACCAGGCCATTTTAGAAACTTGGCTGTCTACAAAAGTCAGGCTGTAATTTTAGGTATTCCAAATGATTAGTTCTTGTGTGTGTGTGTGTGTGTGTGTGTGTGCGCGCGCACACATGCGAGTGTGTGCATGTGTTCTGAATTGGTCTAACCTAAGATGTTCAGCAAATTAATCACAGTTGTGTCAAGAATTTGTTTCCTTTTTTGTCATTTCTGGCTGGTTCATTTGAGATTGAAATTACATCAGATACATTATCTGGTGTACCAGTATTGCTACTTCCAGACCACCTCTGTGTAGCCAGCTATAAAGGTCATGTTTTTCTGAGATAGTAAATTACCTTCCAAGAAGCAGATATGGGACTCTGGGATCTTCTTCATCCGGTGACCCATGAAGAACTCACTACCAAAATCCTCTGAACGAACAAAGGCCCCATATTTCAGTACACCCACCTCATAAGGTGTGAACTCCACCCATTCTGCAAATAAGGAATAAAACCAGATTTATTACAGCCACCTGAACACATGTCAAAACTCAGTTTAAAGAATCAAAATCTAGAAGATCAAGGCCTATAGCCTCATCATGGTGGTGACAGTTCAAATCACCATGTTTTGAAACAAATAGGTAACCTTCAATATACTCATGTTAAATATGTGAATACAAAAGCTCAATTCACTTCCTCCACTAACACTGTGAAAATCCATTCATCTTGGGGTTCAGGTTCATTTCTACACTGGAAAGCAAAAACTGGGGCTGAAATTCCACTGATTCCAAGGTTCTGCGCAAGATGTGCCATTTTTAGTTCCTCTGAGTCAGCAATGACACCAGCTACCCATTCTTAACACTCATAATCACTGCCCGTGAGGCTAAAAATATCTCTGACCAAACCCCCTGCCCTCCAAAAAAACTTGGCTGAACCCACTAGGACTGCAGATATGCCTAGAATTAGATGATCAGGTTCAGTTGCAGGACCTCATTCTTCACTTGGGCCAGGGAATACTGATCAGGAGCACTGATCTGGGCACAGAGCACTGCCCCTCCTCAGATCTCTCTCTGGCTGCTGGGAGCTGCTTCCTGCTCTCACCCCTCTCCACCTCTTCCCTTGTCCTTCCTTCCTTCCTTACCCTTGTCCTCCCTCTTCACAGCTCTCTCAAACTATTGCTGCCTGGGCAGAAGGCCCAGCAGCTCAAATGGGCTGTGAGGAGCAGGTGGGGACAAAAGAGAAAAAGTGCAGCAGTGGTGGCTCTCAAGGCTGCCAGTAAAAGGCATCTCCATCACTCACAGGGCAGTGTCTACAGCACAGTTATCTTCCTTCCATAGTATTAGAATGCATGGTTTTCATCCAAGTAAAAAAACAGATATGAAGACAGGGGAAAAGAAATTATTTCAAAGATTTATTGGCTTGGACTTAAAGTAAAAGCTTTCAGCATCCAACCAGGCCTTAGAGAAGGATGTAGGATAATCTTTACCTTTAAAATCCAAAGTGCTCAATTTATCCTTGACGTTGAGGGCCAGGTATATGGGCAGTGGATTCTGCCCCTGATTTACTGCTAGTTGCTGATCCGAAAGTTTTTGAGTACTTTCCTGTTTACAAAGAACAGAAGTCATTGTAAAAGATGAACACGATGCATGGACCTCATACAGTATCTAAGCATGTACTGGACTGCTAATGAAATATCTGCTAAACCTCAGCAGATTTTTTTCTGTGTACTTCAGCTGCTTGGCCACACAAATGTGTTCATTTGTTATCTGCTATGAGCTTCGCCAAAGCATTATCACCGGTGTTTATAGGAAATTCAGCATGTGGTGGGATAGGGCAAAAATGCAAGAAACTTGTCTGTGCAGCCACTAGGATATGACTTGATTTAAGGAAAGAAATATATTTAGCTGTCTTAAAGGTGCTGAAGAGAAAAGTCAACCAAGACCCATTTCCTTCAATACAGCTTTGTTTGGTCATATAGGTTTATGTTGCTATGCCTGAACTTAGCTCTGTCAGAGACATCTCTCCTCTGTGTGTTACTAGAATGATCACTTGACCAAGAATTAAAGCTGGAAAATCAGTTTCCTTAACATCTTGAATTTTTTAGATGCTCAGACATCTCCCCCAGATGCTTATATTTTAGGCTTATTGTGTGATTTTTTTCCTAAAAAGTCAAAGAATGAGCCCATCAAAAGTCTTGAGAGCCTTTCCTGTAGCTAAATCCAGAACCTTAGACATGGAAAGATAGAAATCCTCTGGAATACATGATATATAAAATACCTGATAATGTAGCATACGATCAATGAAGAGTCCCCATAAGTCTGTAAAGGACAGCTTGTGCCCCTCTTGCTTTCTCTCACAAAGCTCGTTTTCATAGTAATTCATATGATCCAATGAGAAACAGTGCAGCTTGCTCTTGACCACATGCTTCCTAATATCACTAATTGGCCCCCTGAGATCCTTTTGTGACCAGTTTGCATCTTCATATAACTTTGACATGGTCCTGGTTAAAAGAAAGATACTGTGGATCATCACAGGGTACATGACAATTCATTGGGCTTATATCATACATAAGTGCTTTTTTCAGGCTTGACATGGCTCTTGCCCTCCAGCTTTTATCTTGGAACAGCAGTTCAAAGCTCAGGCAGAATTTAAACTATACAACAATTTCTTTTTGCTGCACAAATACATTCAAAATCATCCTAGCTTTTTCTTATGAGAATTAAAAGGGTAATAAAGCAACACTAATAACTTAACACAAGCTTTTACTAGATTTAGCCTTTGACTATCCAGGTTCCAGCCACAGCTTCTAAGGCCAGTTCCCTCAGTTGAGTCAGAGCTATGTGAAAGGTTAAGCTGGAGTTTGGCAGTGAATATTGCCCTGGCCAAGTGCAGGAGCCCCCTCCTTGGGCATGCAGTAGGTGGATCACCTCAGACTTCTAACATACACAGGGAGAGGCTTGAGGTGTCAGTTCCTGCAGCTGGAGCAGATTCCAGTCATCCCCTCTCATCACACCATTTGTTCTAGTTCTGTCTCATGTACCTTTTTGGAACAGCCCTCCAGAGGCAAAGTGTTTTAAAACCCTCAACCCCTCCTACTTGTGCAAGGCACTCACCACTAGCGTTCCTGTGATTCACCACATGACATTCCATATTTCTCAGGACTTTTCTTTTAAAGTCTGCTTTTCGAAGATGTGTTGACAAATATTACAAAGGGATTTCTAAAGTGTTACATGCTATGACATAACCCATTTTACAGGTAGACCATCCTAGCTTATGCGATTTTAGTTTCTGTAAACACTTCGGTGCAATTACAGAAATACTGTAGTTCTCATTAGTTTCTTGTAGCTAGAAGAAATAAGGGCTACAGCACTAAGTGGTCCCATGAAAAGAGTGCCAAAAGGAAGCCAAGCATCATGGTTAATAAATTCATCAGTAAGGCAAAATGTTTAACCAGGTTATCACTTTGCTAACACAAATGGCAAGCACAAGCCCCGCTTCCGTACCATGTTGTGGCAGATAAACCACTGATGTATGAGACACAGTCCAAAACACCTAACTCCTGGAGAGCAAGAAGACTGCCAAACATAGCTGTCATGGATCGCACTCCCCCTGCTGTGGTCACGACTGCCACCACCGGCACCTGCACAACACACAAAGGCACAGAGTCATTCATCACCAGATGAAATAAAGGAGTAATGGCCATGCAGAAAAAGTAACAGCAGCACCCAATTCAGGTAGGTTTTGATTCAATTCACCCTCTTCATGGCAATGTGTGTGTGTGCATTTGAGTTGTATAAACTTTAGTGGGACACAGTGTATGCTGGAAGCATTTTCCTGATCAGTGATGCTTTGGTGAGTCAGAAGCTCACCAAAGCTCACCAGAGTATTGTTTTTGTATGACATAATATATTTTCAGATTTTCTCAATGTTTTAAATGTTTCCTCACTTCTTTGCCTCAAAACACATTTTAAAACCCTGAGTATAACTGAAGTCAGAGGAGCAGAGCAAAATCTGCCTCTGTAATTTTTTCTTCCTGTAAGTGTGTATACATTGTTTGCTGTTCTCCGGGCAGATGGTTCCAAGCTTTATAGATTTAACACCCTCTTTCTAACCCAGATTACCACCACCTTCCCTAATACCAATATTATATGTAATTTGGTCTTCCTTTACTCAGGGATGCAGCAATCCTGTTAACCATCCTCCCTTTTCCACATATATATAGCACTTAAAAACGGAGACAACAAATATTTGGTTTTAGGATCATATAATACCACTACCTTTAGTCTCACATTCACTGTATTTTGCCATCTGCTCGGGAGTTTTTTGTTGTTGTTGTTGTTTTGGTCTTTTTTAATATGATTCAATAACCCTTTATTCTCATTTAATAATAACATGTCCTATTCTACTTGTTATTTAAGTTCATGAGCACTTTGACTTGGTTGACAAATGCTGTCCTGCACACAGCATCAAGGGTTGGATGTGCTGGCAGCCAGACAGAGCACTGGAGGAAATACCACACAGGCACATTCTCCTGGACTCTTGCTCAAGCACCTCAGCCCTATAGCAGATTATTGTCCACCAATAACAGACCAGCTGCCTTTGAGTTCAGGGATCCGCAGGAGAGGAGGAAACAGGAGGTAACACATTGAAAAACACACAAAACAGATGCTACTGTACCAGTGTGATACAGGAGAGTTGCAGCATTCTCTGTGAGCCTTGTGTAGCAGCAGAGAAGTGCCAAACAGGAGGAATGGTTTCAGTCTAAGCAATCAAATTTCACCAAGCTTGGTTATACACACCTTTATGTCAAGAAATACAGTCTTTGGGTGCCCCTGAGTGAGGATGAAGGCTGGCAGAGAATAAAGGAGCAATAACCAGTCTCCTTACAGTTCCTCTTTCATTCTCTGTGCCAAATATTCTTGGATAAGGTCTTAGGTGCAAATTACAATCTGGCATACACAATGTAGTCTAGAATGTGTGGAAGAGCTATATGGGTAGTCATGCAAGTAGATTGTATCCACTTCTTTCAAAGTGGACCATAATACTTCAAGTGCCCAATAAGCTGTTCCACATACCTCATCCTCCTGCAGGTCTTCATCTAGATGAAGAATATTTTTCAGAGCAGCAGCAACCACTTTTTTCCTCTTACAGATGAAATCCTGCTCTTCTTCACATAGATCAAACCCCAACCGCAAATCTAAATTCTTGCAACTAGAGCATAAGAGCAATACAAGACATTACCTGCACGCCATTTCTAGAGCCACTGCTTGAGAGATTAAGCAAACCAATAACAGCAATAAACCAGTTTAAAGAAAGGATCGTCCCATGTACATGAAGGTTCTCTTATGCAAACAAAGGCAAGTATATGGATATTGTAGACCCTGTATTTCTGCCTTCCTGTGGAGATTTTAGGCCAGAATTACATGTTGAACTATTTCACACATTCATAAGGGAGTTAAATAAATAAAATTATCTACTTATTAAAAACAAGGAAATTAATCGAATTCAAGTTGTTTCACATTGAGCCCTGATGTTTGGACACCTTTACACATTCTGCTGCTATGTATGTTTTCTGTAACATACTGAGAGCCTAAGCAGTTATTTAAACTTAACACACTTTAGTCAAAAGAACTGTAATACCTAGTTAGGCTTATCTCTACAAAAAACTTGTGTTCTAACTACTTCAGTCAGAAGATGTCTCTTGAGTGTATGTCTTCATATGCATACATTATTATGAATATCATGTGCCTCATCATTAATTCTGTGACATATTTTCACAGGGTAGTCAGGGGGGTTTTCAGGCAAAAGATTATTTTATCTCTTCTCTGAATTATTGTTCAGCAGAAACCTCTTTTTTAAGACTTGCAATGTAGCTAATTCATCAGTAGAGGGTAATGTTGCCCTTCAGAAAGTCGCTGCCAGTCAATAAATTAATTACTGTCCACGTGTTTCATTGAAAAATGACCTGCCAAGGAGTGCTAAATGCATAATGGTGTTAAAAAAGTGTTTGGAATTTGTTACATATAAAAGTGTGTGTATTACAGATAAAGGGTACAAGATAGAGGGATTCTTAAGTATCAAAATTATGAATCATTAACATAAGAAAAAACATTTTAAGAGTTTATAGTCCATGACTAGCTACCACTTTTTCTATTCTAAACTCCCATCAACTGATTTAAAAACTTGTATCATTTTATTAACCTTCCCCATATTTTAGTAATCTTTAACCAAATACTCTTTATTCCTAGTTTTGAAGTGAGCTACTTTAAGAGCAGGGATCTCACAAAATATTCTAGCTTAGAAGGGACTCACAAGAATTGTTGAGTCCAACTCTTAAGTGGACAGCCCACGCAGGGATTTAATCCACCTGCAGCTTCCTTTTATCTAAAAACAATATTATGAAAGGATAGGAGATGGCCTAAGTAATCATTCAAAAGAGATAAAAGATTTACCCATTTTCGTCATTCACAGACACCTCATAAGATTCCCCCTGAAAATCAAGAATGAAAGCACCATAAATATTAAATAAATATTAAATAGAATATTAAATTTTGCAAAAGCAGATTTTACAGTATTTAGCAATTATTCAGGTATGTAGTCTAATGACAAATCTTTAGTCTTTTAGTCTTCAGCACACATTCATCACTAGGATCTTGCTTTTTAAAATACTTTTAAAGTGATCAGTAATTCTGACTATCTTATTTTTTTTTAATAATAATTGCATTTGCAAGAGTATGCAGAGTTGACCATACATATAGCTCAGCTAACAAATTTTTAATGACAGAATTAATACCTGACCAGATATCACACATATAGTTTACACTCATTGAAAGAATTCCAGATGTTTTCAAAGGATACTCACTCTCATCACTGTCACTTTCTTTCCTAAGTCCAAAGAATGCAGAGGCACAGCCAGGGGACTCCTTACACCCATTTCCCTTCTAGCTGAGCCATGCTGAGATAAAGAGGGAGAAAAAGAGTTATTAGGAGAAAATTATTTATAAATCATAGGTACAAGAATACCAGAGGAGGCGTAACTCATGATGCTTCTCCCAAAAGTTACTTCAAGTGCTATCACCATCCACAAGCAAAACATACACAACAGAAAAAATGCTCCTTTGGCAGCGTCATGAGCAGTCTGGGTTGGCTGTGGTTGATGTAGTGGAACCTGGTGGTTTCACTGCTTCCCCCTCTGGAGTCAGGACCTATGGAAACATCCTGGGTTTCTTCATAGGATCCTTCCATTGTGAATGTGAAATCTCTCCCTGAGAACAAGAAGCAAACCAGAGAGAGATATTAACTGCATCTAGCCCTGAAAAATAACAAATAAAAATGCCCCAAGTAAAGTTTCAGTCTCAATGCAGTAAGAATGTTTTTCCTCTGTTATAACCAGTGTGCACAAGGGCTGGACTGATGAAGCAGCAGCAGGCCAGTGCAGCATTGCACCCCATACCATATATGCAGCTTCTGCCCTGGGTACAGGTGTTACATCCCCTGCCCTCACTCTCTCCTGGAACCTCAAGAATTCTTGGCCTTGATTAATGGTTCTAGAACAGTTAAGCTCACCTTGAGCTAATCAGAAACAGTGTCTGCTCCCAGGAACTTCTCTCACCTAATGAGTTGCTGTTGTCTAACAAGCAGCCTTGGAGCCTTAGCTTTGTCTGAATCATAGCCCAGGTGGAAGAATATTATTGTTACCAGAACTTTTCACCCATTGAGAGATGCAAAGGCATCAGGTTGACAGTATTTCACTGACCTTGAGGGGAATTTTTAAAGTACCTTTGTCTGTACTTCTCTTTGCACATGCGTGTGAGAACTGATTTAAATACCCCATAGCAGGTGTAGTATAAATGTTACCATCTTACATTCATAACTAAGTTACTTTAGTGCTTACAGCAAATCCTATTGAATCATTTTGTAAATGTTAAATTAGACAACGATTAAGTGCCACTAAATCCTTTAGACATAAGCTGTGATCAAGTCTGAGACTAACTTTGGCAAGGAGGTCCACTCCGAGCCTCACAACTCAGTGGAAGGGTCTCCCTCACTCCTTACCACCCTTACACTTTTCCATCTTTAGCCTTTTGCATCCCCAGTCTCCATGTAAATAATTTGAGATTGATTCTTCTCTGAGCTTCCTCTGTGTGTTTCATATATGTGGTAAATAATAGAGTGAACCTTGCAATCAAATTTTCTTGCACTTTTGTTCATTTATATTAAACCTGCTATAGCTGATACCTTTCCATGTGATTCTTTAAGCCATCTAAACCATTTGATTGTGACACCCTGCCAAGTGACCAAGAGCATGTGTTAAGGATGCCACCAGCAGCATTCACACTGTCTGAATTTCCACTGTAGTTTTTCCCTTCCTGAGAGCTGTCTCTCCCTTCTTTTACTTTCTGTTATCACCACAGTATTTCAGTTCCATCACACTGCAGTGATGTTTCTAAGTCCCCCAGACACCTTCAGATTCCCTAAAGCTACAAAGTCACACCACCTTCAGAGGAATCTCACTATTAACAAGTAGGTAATTCAGGAAAAACCTCAATCCCCAAGCAGCTCTGATGCAAACAGACATTAAAACAGATCAAATATTTATCTAGATTCAGCTGTATTTCCCATAGAATAAAAAGCAGTGACAAACAATTTAAATCAGTAACCTCACTTGTGTAAGGGCTCTTCATTTTTGTTTCATTCACATGTACTTCCAAACAGGAAACCTCACGAGACTAGAAGAGATAAGCAATAAAATCACTGGTCACAGAAACAATTCGGGATTCTCACTGAGGACCTAGGGATCCTGTAGAAACACCACAATCACCTATGATGGTCTGTGGACATAAAGAAATTGTAGAAGCTGATTATCTCGTATAAATATTGCAAGCAATACTATGGTCAAGGGAGCCAGGATAACCAGGGATCTGTTCCATTATATTACATATGATTCAATCCCCAATAGTTAACACAAGTTTTTGTCCCCATCTGGGCCATGCTTTAACTTTTGTCTACAGAAGAGTGAGCTGAAGAATATCTACAGCTCTGCAGAACAACGGGACTGCTGGGCCTGTATTTAAATACCTTTGGGGTGAAGAGGCTGCTGCACAGGATAAAGAAGCAGTAAAGGAGCATTGCTCTGTACTTGGACATGGTGTGAATGGAGCCTTTGGCTCTAGGGCAGACATTCAGTAAGCAACTTTGCAGTCACATTGTTTCAATCCCTCCCCAAGTCTCCTTGTTTACTGCCATTTCAACAGTGAGCAGCTCACTGACATTGGGGCAGAGTGCTGGTCCAAGTCTCTCCCAACACAGAACACACTACAACCACAACCACACCTGTGTCTCATCTGAAAAAGAACAAAGTCTCTGCCTAAAGGCATAGTTCTTCCAACTACATCCTTCAGTTCTGCCCTACAATAGAACATTAGCATTAAAAAAAATAATTACCACTAGTACGCCATTAGTAATGATCTTCTCAGATACACCTGGACTGAAAAGCAAAACCAAAAAGGTTTATTTAAAAGTAGATATATAAACAATAAGCTTTTAAAAGCAAATAGTTCTCTGAGCTCAGTTTTTCCAGCTGGCAAGTACCATCAGCACTTGTATCTTTCTCCTCCATCTCATGGTCACTGTCAGGTCACAGTCCGAAACCTCCCAAGGACATCCCTTTATCCTACCTCCTCTGATCAGTATCATCTCTCCTTAGGCTGAATTACAAAATAAACACCCACTCTCAGCTATAAATAGTAAATGAAGCTATCACTCTAGAGGGGAATTGACCAAATTCAGGAGAGAAAAGCAACCATGGGGAAGATGCTGAGATGGGATGTCTGAGCACACGTACATGGAGCCACTTCCCCAGTGCTGCATTACCCCTCTTTCTAAAATTCAGTTTTCTGATGACAAGTTCTGTAACATTTAGTCTTTACTCACATGTTTTCCAGTAAAAATTCCACTTCCAGTTCTTCCCGTTTCTGAAAATAAGATTTATTTTTAAGTAAAGAAAATGAATGAAAAAATGTTTTCCTTTGATAGAACTCTAATGATTTTTTATAGCCCTCTCTTGCAAGGTTTTGTTATTACCACATATTCTTACATCATAAGGTAAATGGATGGAGTCTTCTGTGGCCACTCTTTCATTTCATATCTCTGCAAGGCTCTACTGTTTACAAACCAGCTGTACCCACAAGAGAAAGAGAATTAAGTATCGTGGAATAGGAAATGAAGGTCACATAATGCCTTTCTTAGTAGTATAAGACACAGGTCAATCAATGTGAAGGAAGGGAGGTGTAACAGGTGAATGATGTGGGAGAACATCCTGAAGAATTAACGGCCTTAGTATGGCAAATAAATGGGCAGCATGTCTCAGTTAGAACAAAATAAGTTGCAGAATATAGTGATTAAACATTAAAAAACATTAAAAACATTTTTAAAAAAAGGTGAGAGAAGGGACCAAGTTGGAAAAAAAACCCGCCAGGGTGAAAGGAAGAGAGATTCCAAGAGTAAAAAGAGGGAACAGTATAAGAACAAGAATAGCAGGAGGGACAGTAACACATCAACAACATTTAGAAGGATTGAATAACTGTATTACTTTACTCCAGCCATTTATTGCTGTGTGGGATACAGCCAATCCAGGAAATACCACACCAAAAAAATGTGCAAGAGAGAGATCTTCTGTATCACCCACAGGAAGGAAAATACTAATTATTGGAAGATATAAATCTCTTTCTTGCAAGAGATGGTAACACTTTTTCATTCATTCACAACAACTATCATTTACTGTCCAATTTCACTTCTGTCTGGCTGCACAGTACCCTTGAACTTTGTCAAATTACTGTGAAAACCATGGCAAGTCTGAAAATGCAGTTGCCATGGTAAAATCATCACTATAGTAAAAATGAAAAGTAAATTTGTATTTACTAGTTCACATCAGTAAATGAGACATCTCTGACGGCTTCTCTGAGGGCTGGATCTGTGGCATGTAATACAGCAGCAGGTGGTTCTGCTTGCTAATTTCTCCCAAAGCCTCTGTTTCATGAGAATTAGAGTGTAGCAGTCTGTAATTGAAAGCTGGGGCACAGATTTTAGAAAGCAGTCACCTTGCACAGATGCAAGAGAGACTGTGTCAAGAGCAGATTATGACCAGCCTGTACTATCAAAATTCACTGTCAGTCTGTTCCAACTTTGTCCGAAGAACAGAAGAAACAAAGTTCAGAAGACCCTGGCTCATAGCACCTGCTTAATTGTGCTTTCCTTATGTTCCCATCCTTCTTTTTACACACACTCACACAAATTATATTTCTATTAGGACCCATTCACATTTTCGTGGGTGAAAACCCCCAAGCATAACAATGGAAAGGCTTGTTAGGCCACAGTGAGCAAGAGGCACAGGAAAGCAGCCCTGCTGTTCTGACATTACCCATGTGACCTCCTCAGCCCTTCTGGGATACCTTGATAGATGAAAGAAATTATTATGGGCAGAGGTGGCAGTACAGCCTATTATTAAGGTTGCCTGGCCTGTTCCATTACTATGTCAATTTTTTAAAAAATAAAATAAGCCTAAGCCTTCCAAAAATCCATCTACAGACCATAATCTATGATACCTCATGGGCACCTGATGCATCATGATCTGAAGGAACACACCTTGACCAAAACATTCCTGAGACAGAGCTCACCTTGTCTGACCTCCCCCATTCACCAGTTCCTTAAGACAACTCTGCACATGCTTCAGAGCAAACTCACAGCTTGAATCACACTTCAAATGATGGCAGTCATATGAGGCTTTTTATAAGGAAGGCTGTAGCCAGCTGGAACAGATTTATTAAGCAATCCTTAGTAAGGATTGGCCTTCTAGTAGAGTAGTTAATAAACATTCTTCAAAGCAATAATAATATAAAAAAGAGGCAGGAGGTTTTTCCAAAGAGCCTGACACAGTGGTGTAGAAATAAATAGAGCACACCAGTTCCTAGGAACTGTAAACTGAAGCCCTTGTCAGAAGCATGAAAAAGCCCTTAAATTCTGTTACTACACCTCCTCCAAACAGAGAAGCTGTTACATTCTGCTGCAAGTAATCTGAGTACATATTCTGCTTTCTTAAAAGATGAGTTTGGTTTCTTCACCTGTCCTCTCAACAACTTCACCCACCCAACATTTCATAAGATACTCTTTATCTCCTCTTTAATATAATCAAACACAATATTCTTTGAGACACCCACAGCAAGTAAAGTGATATGACCTAGAAGAAAATAATAAAATACTGCTGAGATTCTCATTTATCAAGGCCTGCCTATTCTGTGCTGGCTCAGCCCCTCTAAAAGAAATTTCTAACCCTATAACAAAAGAGCATAAACAAACTTGCTGAGACTTTTTTCCTTAAAGTTTCTTATCAAAAGGAAGAAAAAACCAAAAACATTATCATGACAATCATAATTCATTACCAAGCACATTATCTGAAAGAACAGAATAAAACTCCTATTGAAGCTGAGAGAAAATAGCCCCTAGCTGCCTGGAAAGGGGTCACATTTGTTCCCACCCCATCAGCCTCCTATACCAGTGATGAGATCCCTAACCATCAGCTTCCTCATTTTTTGCTCCCTCTGTTTTTTTAAAATATATTTTTGAAATCTAAAAAAAAAAATAAAGAAAAAAATAAAAAAATTCAGAATATAAAAACCATTTTGCATCCAATTGCAATCACAACAGGGGTTTGTTTGTTTGTGATCCCTCTCCTAAAACCCCCAAGCATTTGACTTTGTATTTAAAACTCTTTAACAAAGTCCTTTTTAATGAAGTCTTTGTGTGTAAGAACACCTTTAATGGGACAACATTCTGAGCAAGAGTATTATTTTATCTATCCACTCACCTCTTTACTCAACTCAAAATTCAGGTGAACTTTTTCTCCAGGTTGGATTTTAGCTATATCGAAGCGGACAGTCATAAGCTGGTCATCTGGCGTAAAAGTATCCTCGTCACAGACTGTCAGCTCCAAGACATTCTGAGGAGAGAGGCAGAGAAGGATGTGAATTATATATTCTGGAACTATTGAGCCCAAAAGGAAGCTCTAGCAAGAGCCAACATGTAGCCCTCATGTTGTTCAACATGCACAGACTCCCGAAACAGTGTGGAGTTCCACTCACAGTCCTTGGGGCTCAGACTGCAAAGCCAGGCACTAACCTTAGAAGAGGCAAGTTATCAGATATGGCAATGAACAAGAGCTCAAAAGACAGGCAGCATAAGTGACATGCATGATAGTAACATGCACTGGACAGAGCAAAACATGCTGTTCATCAGATCCTTTGTGGATTCAAAATTACACCTTGAGAAATTTTGGTATTTCAGCAGAAATTAATATTAAAGGAAAAACCCTTAGCTCTTTGCAAATGGGAGTTAAAGCACATGAACAAATTCTTTTAACTGGATTTGTATTGTAGCTATGCCCTTTGGAGTTCCTGTGGGCTCAGATTACCCATAACAGCACAAGAAGATGCAGCACTATAATACCATAAGAAGCTGACTCTCTGTCTAGGCCTTGTATCACTGGCACTCTGACTCCTCACCTATTTCTGCTAACTCTACAAACATTTTAACAGGTTTGTACAACTGTTCTGGGACAGAAAGAAGCATTCAACTTTATTCCAAGTGTTTCATGATCTTCTGAGTTGCCACTCTTTGTTATCATCCTACTCCTCATCTTAACCGAGTTCAAGCTGTGTGAGCCCCAGGGCTCTCGTAAAGAGTCTGCACGCAGCAGGTGAGGGTGCCCCCTTTAGAAAGCACCTGCTCATTGTCACAGCCACAGCTCCCACCTTCACTTCACTTTGGATCACGAAGTGGAAGGTTTCATTCCAGACAGGGTTTCTGCAGTTGCGCACCGTTCTGGTCCGGGCTTCCTGACACGAAGCTGTTGGCAGCCACAGCTTCACGTAGCAATCACTTTGGCTCCCTGTGTTAACAGAGTTGCTTGATTAGTAAAGCAATTACTTTGTTGTTATTTCTTTTGCCCAATCAGGGACAGAAAAGATTAAGCTCTAAGTACTAACTATTTCATTAGAAACAAAGGAAAATATTCCGGGTTTAGAATTATTTAACTTTTCTATTTACATTTATGTCAGTACAAAAAAAAAAAAAAAAGAAAGCCAATTTTTAAACAACTAATTCTATTTGATAACAAAAGCCAAAAGACTTAATTTCAACAGTACTGAGCTAAAGTTTCCAGCTCTTGTGAATTTTTTTACTCTTATTTTCAGATATTTACCAGGCTTTAAAAAAAAAAAAAATATATACATCTTCACTTCCTGAAATATCTCTATTTAAAGTAAAATGAATTTAGTTTTGGGAATTTTTTGGACCTGCTTCTAATTGTAATGCACAAGCCATCCACAACAATACAGCAATGAGGATACAAGCACAGCAGCATCCAACACAACTACTGATTTTTCCTGTGTCTTTCAGAAAGATGTCCCTTTCAGAAGGGAAATGGGCAACCTGTGGATAAAGGGGCACTGAAGAGTTAGAAGAATGGGAAATGTCACAGAGCAGCCAGTAAAGGGAAGGAAAATGTCTTTCCCAACACAGAATTTCTATTCTATTTTATTTCTGTTGTTAACAGTTTTCTAAATTATTCTGAATTTAAATTAAAACGAAAATTAAGTGAAAATTAAAACAGATACAACTTCTTCAGCCAAAAAAAAAAAAAAAAAAAAAAAAGACATTACTGTAATGCAGGTGACAGGTATAAAAGAGCATTAAAATCAGATGCTAACCTATAAGCATACCACCAGTGATACTTACACAGATCTGCTTTGGGAACATTTCTCATGCTTATAACTTTGACAGTAAGCCAGCGCAACTGGGGCACTTCCAGCTGCAGAGCAATTGAAAAAATGCCTTAATTACTAGCAATATTAGCAAACAACTCAGCTATAAATAACATAGCCTGCTCTATATCATCCCAAAGATCATTCATTCACGCAGTGAATATGCTTTCATTTTAACTATTTGAGAAATTTTCTGAGAAGAAATACTTCCTTGTGATGTGACATCATATCATGTCAGATTGCAGTTATGTTTTTAGATTTGGTCTTCTAAAGATTTACATTTCGGAAGTTAATTTTCATGCAAGAAGTAGGAAGAAATACCACTAGATAGTTATGACCAAAAGAGTCATTCCATAATTGTCCATGTAAAACTCAGTTGCTTTTGAACTACAGGGTTTGCTACTTAAATTTCAGGCTGAGTGCAATAGATTACAGCAAAGTACTGCCTGGAGTGCCAGCCTGGGGATCATGGGATGCCCTCCTTCCTCTGGCAGGGACTGCTGTCCATCTGCCACGTAACATTTCTGCAGAACAGGACAAGGCACCCTCCATATCAGAAAGTTCTAGTCAAGATGTCACTGCTACTGATCAGTCTGGCTGTGGAATATATAACACCATAACATTCTTCACAGTACCAAAATATCTGATCTTTAAAGGAAATAAAAGACTAAAAGAGAGCAAGGATGATTCTAGAAGTGAACAGTCCAGTATAGAATTCCAGAGCTCTTCAGGTACAGCAGAACAACACAGGCTGAAATCAGAGGTTTCTTCCAGCTCACACATAGGACCAGCTCCCTACAAGGCAGCTCCAGCATTTCAGTGGAAATTTGAACAGACCTAAGACTGAAGGAGGTGTATTTCTCTTGTTTGGCTCTGTGTGACACTGAGTAAAGATAACATGCCATTCATAGCTAGGATCTTTTTTAATCAAAATGAAATTATGTTAACACAACATGCAGAACTGATATATGTACATAAACCAGGGTTTGTTATAAAACCAGAACTGAATAAAGCAGGCATCACTAAAGCTCTGAACAATGTAAGAAAATGGAAAGCTGCAAACACAAATTAAAAGTTTGAGAGTAAAATTGCCAGTGTGTTAGATTATGTAATTAAACATGAAGAAGCCAGAAAAGCTACAATTGTGTATGAATGCCCATACATGGAGTGGGGGGTGGGGGAAAGACTCAAATAGGTGATTCAGAATTCCTTAGCTTAATCTGAGCAAACCTAGGCTGACCAGACTAATTTACCACAGAGAAGCACTGAGGTGTAGCAATATATTGACATCCCATAGTGTAGGGTTCTACAGAGGAATAGCTTGAAGACTCCACAACCCTCTCTTTTTCCTGCGTTCTCTTTCTTGTGTTCTCCCTCTACTCCCCCTCCCAGCTACACACAACCCTGTACTTGGTTACATGACAAACAAGAAAATCTTGAAGAACATCAGAAGTAAAATACTACATACAGAAGCAGTAGCTCCATTAATTAAAATGAAAGCAGCAATTAAATCTTCAAAGAATCATGATTTCTGAGAAACTGTCTCCTTAGAACCTCTCTGTGTACCTCTTATTTTGATATACCAGTGTCTTTACAGAGGCAGATTAACCTTCTAGAAAGCAGTAAGTCACCAGGCTAAATGCTATTTCCAGCCTACTGGAAAGTTTCTCAGCCAAATAATTTTCTCTCTAAAAGTGTCATTTGAACAAAACTGGAGGTTTTTGAAGAAAACCAACAGCTTCAGCAGAATTTTTGGCAGCAGTGTTTCTGGAGACAGAGAACGAAAAGAATATACAATCCAGATTGCTGAAAGATCAATTTTTAGTCCCAAATACAGAGAACTAATTTTTCACCCTCAGCTTTAGGACCACCCATATCCAGGAGTTTGGAGAAAACTCATTCATGAGATGGCTTAAGTACTAAGCAAATACACAGACACAAATCCAAATATTATTCTATAGTGTTAGCAGTTAGTGAATTCGTTGTTCTCCCAGACCTAGCAAAGAGTTGCCTCATACTTTTGCATTGAATACAACTGGTGAGAAGATTCAGGTAACTTTTATTATCAGAAAATTCAGGAAATTTTTATTTTTTAAGTTATTTAAAATCTTTTCATCCAAACATTACTCAGAAACTGAATGATATCTAACATATCCAGTATGTACCATATTCAGTCTATTCCAACACCTTTTACCAGTTCATATTCATTAAAATTAGTTCCGAAAAGTGGTAGACACTGGAATAATCCATTTTATCTGTTGATTTGCTTCCATAAAGTACAGGAAAAACAATTTAAAGACTAAGCCTTGGGTGTTACAAGATACAACTACCGTCACATAATGATGCTGCAGTAAACCAAGACTAAAATCCAGCTCTCCCAGTTCCTCGCCCAGCATTTAAACCACAAGTTCATCACCTTCCCAACCCCTAAGTCATAGTGAATGTTTTGCACTCTAGAGAGCATACTCACAGAAGAAACAAATATTCCCTTAACTGTTAAAAAATATCACCTCTCACAATAACAGTTAAACATAGGGAGAGGCAGGAAAGGCTCATGGAAGACTGCAGGTAGCATAACCATCATTTGTACCTTGCAACTTTCTCTCTGCAACCCAGAAGTTGCCTTTTATACAGTACCTCATCCTCAGTGCTGTATGGTCTTTCACGATTCCTCCTCCTGATTGCAATCTTCCTGTGTGGGTTTGCTCGGATAAATCGATCCTGGGGGCAAAAAGCCAAGAGAGGGGCCAGTGATAAAACCCAGCAGTCAGTCATTTTCAGTTTGTAGGCAGATTTACCATGGCAGTATCAGAGGCCCCTACTATTTCTCCTGTTCTTGATAGGATACATCTCCATCTCACAAAGACCATCTATCTGCTGCTTTTACTAAATAATCTGCCCACTGTAGATGCATTTGATGCTTAAGGATCAAAATTCCCCAGGCATTTGCTTTCCATGAATCTCAACCAAGACAGACAAACAAATCCTCCTTCCCCATCACTGATTTTCTCTTACCAAAGGGGAATAGGCTGATGATCCCATTTTCTTTGCTTCATAAAAGGCAACGCTCTAATGCTCTAGTCCATAAGTGTCCCAACTGACAGGTGTTCCTGGACCACAGTATTTTCCAACCAATTGTGGCTGGCAAGAAGAGCTGTATAGATTGAGTCACGGCTCCACCTCCCACTGATTTCAAAAGCACAAATGATGCACTTGTTCTGTGCCACATAAAGACTTGGGTTTTTTGATATTTGGGGATTTTTTAACAACACAGTCATTTAGGGAAAAGAAGGAGATTGGTAAAACATTGTACCATAAGCTAATCCCAAAATAAAGTATTTATCCACACTCTAAGGTCTGAATAACCACACACAGAGGAATATCCTGGGGCAGTTGCAACCCTCCCAGACTAGAGAGGACCTAACAGAACACTGCAACTACCAATACCTGCTGTTACTTTCTATAGTCCTAAAGTCCATACTTGCACTTTGGCAGCATGAAGTGGAGCAATCTGAACACCCAAACAGCAGCATTCCAGCTCCCACCAACTTTTCCAGTGAGATGCACAACTGCAAGGGTTTTCCCCAGTTTCACCACAAATTTCAGCCACAGCATGGAGGCTGGCCCTCACAGGCAGTGGCAAATAGCTAAAGAAAACAGCTTGCAGCTTTTCTTCTCTCTTATTTCTCTTACATATGGGATGTTATTGGGTCAGCAGAGCCAAAAGAAGCTTTTGTTATCAAAACGTTTTCAGCAAAAGTGCTGACTTCAGTTGAATGATGTGAGAAACTCACATAAGATTTAACACAAATAACATGCAATTTTTTCCCCAAAATATTTAAATATCCATATTAAAATTGTCAAGTCTGATTTCTTTTTAATTATAGAATGATTTCCCATTATTTTTATGTAACAGTACTCAATACACAAAACCAAGAGTACCTAGTACTATTACTAAAATACAAAACTAGGACAGAAGCCAGCTGTTGCCTTAAATATTTTTAAAATCACTAAAAGCAGTTGTTATTCAATAGTGAGAAACTGCAGATGAAATAAGGGGTGTTTTAAAACTAATCTGTAATTTTTTAGAATTTCCAGGTTTCTAAGTCAGACTGAAAATCCTCTTTAGAAGCAGCAAGACTTCTTATTAAAATAATTAGACTCTGATTTTTCAACCATTTCTAATGAAAGTATTTGAGTATTCAAACTGTTTTGTAGAGAACAGCTACCTTAGATAAAGTTTCAAATTATCTTTAAAATTAGTCCAGTCTTTCACAGACTCAGGCATGGAATACATGAATGTTTCTGCTTTAATTATATGTTATTTATGCAAAAAAAGTGTGATAAGTCCCCAGTTTTTTTGCTGGGTTGTTTTTTCTTTTTTATTTACTTTGTGGAACAGTCTTTTTACAATAGAGAACTGTTTCCCTTGGATTATATGATAATGTATTTAAAGTAATGCTCTCTAATTTGAAACAAGCGATTCAGCTCACAGGTTTACAAGAGACTGAACACAATAGCCACCACATCACTTAACTGAGACACTGCTATCATTTTATGTTTGATAAGAGGGGATTCTCTTCAGCTCTTGAGACCAAAAGTTTGCCATCTGGTTAGATAATATGCCATGCTCCCCATTCAACATGCACCCTTTCCACAATATCCACATTTGGGCCTTTTGTGGATTTCATAAATTAAATTAAGCAATATTACCTGCTGAAGCCACTATGTCACTACACTACACCTGCTTGTTCTGCATGCAACAAGAAAAAAGAAATCCAGCTAAACAGCTCTCCCATGCAAAAGCAGACGTAGCCCAGCAATAATAGGAAATCACTTGATAATAAGATCTTGTGCATCACAAACCACGGCGCAGGTGAGTCAGAGTCAGGAAGCCACAGGCCAGGACACAATGCAGCATTTCACCAACACCATTAGAACAACAGAAGCCCTCAGCAGTGCCAGCTGTGTGGGGATATGGGGTCTGGAGACACCCAGGCCCTTGAGCTGGGGCACAGAACTCGCAGCAGAGTGCCTGGGGCAGCAGAACCAGCACAGGCTCTGCAGCCTCTGGAGAGGCAGCTGCGAGAGCTGGAGATGCCCATTTGCCACCAAGATCCCAGATCAATTTTGACACAGGCTCAGAATCACTTTTCTCTCACAGAAATCGGAGACTGATAGTGATTTCTCCAAATTCTCACACAGTTTCTACAGCTATGTGATATCTAATATTTAACATCAAATATAAGGTAAAGGAGGAAAATCTTTCAGACTCTGGCTCGAAAGCCTCACAAAACTGCTAACTTCTGAGAGAAAGGTGCCATGATAAAGAGGCAGAGACCTCTTGGTCTGAGCTCTAATACACCTATACAGTCACAGGGTTCAACTTCTTTTCTAAAAATATTACTGATATTGTTCTTCATAATCCCCTAAACAAAAGCTGTTGGGCACCATGTCTAAGTATCAGACTTCATTTACATGACCCAAGTAGGCCATCCCAAAACTGAATAACTCATAATCCTTTTCACCAAAATTCTAACAAAATCTAAAGCGAGAGTGATTGAAACCCACATGAAATTAGGTCTTCATGCAATTTTCAGTGTAAGGCATTTGGGTAAAATGAAGAACAAGAGGCATTAAGCTGCATTTCCTGCTTTGATAATACAGAAAATTCCACAGGAAACATCTTTCTTGTGGGACAACAGCAAATAAACTTTTTGACTTAATATTGTCTCCTGCACATAAGTTGTGCAATTTTACTCATATCCTGTTAAAGTTTTCTTCTAATACACGATTCAGTATGGCCAGAAAAAAATAATTACAGTCACATTGCAAATTTAGGCCTTATTTGCAAAGCAGTTGCATCAATTTTCTCGGGTTATTTCATGAGTACCTCAGTGCAATCTGAGGTGAGTTGACACAAATGACAAGAACAGCAAATGCACGAGCTGCTTTGTGTTACTACTGAGGACACAACTCCCAAGGACTGAGGTACTCAAGTGCACTTTCCTCTCAAACAGCACTACTGGGATGCCCCCAGTCACTGTGGAGGGAATGTCCAGTCACAGCATCCCAAATCCACCTTGATCTTCAGCTCAGATCAGAATCACTGGTTTATCAGTGACTCATAGGAGACAGGGTGGTCCCACATTAAATGCTCTAAAGTTAGATCTACACCACCAGCCAAGCACACGACTGCATGCAGGGGTTAACAGCCTCCAGGCAGTGCAATTTATCATGCTCCTAAAGCAAAAGAAAAGACCACAAGACATCTTCAGTATTTGTTCTTTATCAGCACTCACTGTTACTACTGTTTTTTTAATTACAGCTGTGGAATTTTCCTACAAAGATATGGGAAGACAGAGGCAAGTATTGAGTATGAGTTTGCAATTGCAGCTGAGTCACCATCCCCAGTTAATGAAAACAGACAGGCTAAAATGTTCTCTGGTAGCACATAAGGGATGAACTGCTCTTTAGAAGGGCCCAACTCTCTTCAGTGACTATGATTATCATCCTACACCACTCTGACACTTTACATATTTACCTACAACTAGAAGCTTGATTTCATCTCTTTTTTCTTCTTTTTTTTTTTTTCTTCTCTTTTTCCTTTTTGAAAGCCCTTGTACATATAGCAACAAGGAAGGCAGCTAGTAGGTATGCCCATTAACAATGTCCACAATGCCCTAATGATTCATACACTATATCTGGACTTTTCTTTATGCATGACTGGCAGTATGTTCAGGCAGCCAAGGAGACCAAAGGCATCCTGGCTTGTATCAGAAAGTGTGGCCAGCAGGATCAGGGAAGTGATGATCCCCTTATACTCAGAACTGGTGAGACCATACCTTGAGTTTTGGGACCCTCACTATAAGAAAGACATTGAAGCACTGGAGAATGTCCAGAGAAAGGCAGTGGGGCTGGTGAAGAGTCTGGAGCACAAGCCTCATGAGAAGCAGCTGAGGGATCTGGAATTGTTTATCCTGGAGAAAAGGAGGCTCAGAGGGGACTTTATCAGTCTCTACAATTGCCTGAAAGGAGGTTGTTACAAGATGGAGGTCACCATTTTCTCCGAAGTAACTAAGAACAAGAGAAGATAAAATGGCCTCAAGTTGCTCCAGGGCAGGTTTAGAATGGATATTAGGGAAAAATTTCCACTGAAACGGTTGTCAAGCACTGGAAAAAGCTGCCAGGACAGTGGGTTGAGTCACCATCCCTGGAGATATTTAAAAGACATGGTGCTTAGGGACATGGTTTAGTGGTGAACTTGGAAGGGTTACACTAGCACTTGGACTACATGTTCTTAAAGGTCTTTTCCAGCCTAAATAATTCCATATTTCTACAGGGTCTTTAGCCAGCTGACCTTGCAAACAAGACTCTGAATCTAGTAGCAGTACTAAGGCAGGCCTAATACTCGAACTCCACTATGATTGGTCATTGTTTCCAGCAGAGAAAATTAGGACTTGGAACATTTAGACTGCCAGAGATAAATCCCAACAAAAATTAAGCATAAGGCAAAGCTTAGCCTGTGGTCTATGGATTTGTTACTCTTATCTGCCTTAAAAATGAATGAAGTAAAGGGATACATCACTATAGCTATAATTAAGGGATGGGTTGCACTGTGAGTGGGTTGACTCCCGCCAGCAGTGAAGGATCTACACAACTGCTCCAGCACTCTGCTCCCAGAAGCAGCACAGGGGAGAGAATATAAAGGAAGAGAAACAACTGATGAAAAGGCGATCACTTACCATCTCTGGAGCAGGGCTCTTCATCCTGGAAGGTGGTCAAGCAACTCAGTAGGACAATGCCCTACTTGCAAATCTGTCAGTGGTGAGCTGAGAGGGCACCCAGGTGCTGCTTTTGGTATCAAATTATGCAAAAACCAGTCTGGCTCATCAACCTCAAATCAACATGCTGGTAGTGAGGCAAAGCTGTGGCAGATAAGCTATTAGGCTGACCTGGAAACAGGTGACTGACAGTCAATCGCTTTGTATTGTAACAGCCCACTCTCATACAATCAGACTCTTCTATGAGTCTGTGGAGATTTTCCCTCAAAGTGGGGGTGCCCCAGCAAGAATACTTCTTGAGGTTAAGAGAAAGAGATCTGCCCACAAGCATTGGCATGGTGACATCAAATATCTACATTAAAATAGTTTCTTTTTGCTAGCTTTAATATAGTGCACTATACTGTACACTACTCATAGTTTTTAGCTTTTATATTGTGTAGTAAATAATTCTTAATATCTTTTGTCTGATCATTTATCATAATAAATAATTCATTTTATATAAATATTCCTGGGTTGCCATCTTTAAGCCTGTGGGACAGAGTTGTACTTTAAACCATTGACAAAGTCTGGGGCTAAGATTGGATCCAGCCACACTCAGGCTCCTCTCTGAGAAGGAGTTTAGAAAGCAAGGGGGTCCTTTCTGTACCTTGTAGCTCAATGAGAACTTCTCTAATAAACTTTATCTAAAGCCCCATTCTCGCCTGCAACAATCTCCCACAAGCAGAGTGGTGCCCAGCCAGTCTCATAGCAACAATTACCTTGGAATGCTCCACTCTCAAACAAAGATAACCTCAAGACCAGAGAGTGCCTTGACACACTTGAAGAGTCAGGTTATGAATTTGACTTAAGAATAGATGGTTCCCAACACTGAATAATTTTCCAGGTGACAATAGCTCGAGCAATCCAGATAAAATCTATATAAGGTATCTAATGAAAACTGCTCTGAAATAATAAGCATCAATAATGTTTTGGCTTGTTAAAACCAACCCTATATAGCCAATGCAAAATTGAGAAAAATACAGGTTAAACTGGAGAAGCTTTTTATCCACATCTGCAGTGAAATAATACATCACATCCCCCAAAACCTTCTTCTTTAGGTCACAATGAAGAAAATGTACCGCTCTGGAAGATTCAAGTCTTATAGTACTGATTTCAGTTATTGGTACATTTCTTCCATTCAAAGGCCATTCAAAAAGCCTGCATTATCTGATCTGTTTTCCTGGATATTGTACTTCTAAAAAGCAGTTTGTTAAAATTACACTTACAGTGCATCATATTCATCTCCTTAGACAAAGAGCAGCTACCAGGGAGAGGTATCACATGACCACACATGCAGAACAAAATCAAAAGGACAAGAAGATTCTCATGCCTTTCTCCTTCAGGAGCACTGGGTGATGGTGGTGGATGAACTATATAACATCTTTAAGGCAGAGCTGTTTTCTGCTGGTACCAGTTGATGAGGGAGCGCATCCGGCTGTCAGTCAGGAAAGCAGACACTCACCAGCTGAGTATTCAGAGATTGGTCTGTACCTATATTCTTTGTGTAAGAAATTTCAGCCCTCCAGATACGAGGAGCCACGAATGTCTGTCTCCATCACCACCCCTTTACCCTATCCTAGAATAATCCCTTGGAGTAGAAAAAGAGGCTTTGATTTATTTGACCCATTTCAATTTTACTACTGAAATAGATGCCAGAAAATGAGGACTTACAGAAAAAAAAAAAAAAATCAGATATTCAGATAAACTCTGGTAGTCCAACAATTCTCCCTTGCAAAAAATGTAAAAGTCATGGAGAATTTCCAAACTACCACAGTTTTCCCCATGATTCCACTAAACAATAATAAGTGCTTAGTATATTCCTAAGTTCCTACGGGATCATAACAAATGGCATTTTACCTTTTCTATGTAATTCAAAGAGTGACACGTTAGACAAATGAACTCATCCAACTTTGAAAGTGCCTGTTTTCTTCATTTGTTAAAGGATTATCACATTTCAGCCCCAGATCAATCAGAATTTACTTAATGAAATCACAGTGTAACATCTCATTAATTTTATTTTTGTTTTTAATAATTCTTGGGTGATGCCAACCTCTACCTCTTTGATACCCAAATGCTTCAGCTTTACAGAACTGAGGGAGACTAAAAATTGTGTTTGTCAAAGGACAAACATCTGAATTAGATGCTTTGGACATGCAGAAGTGTCAGACCTTCAAACAGAAAGCGGCGTCTCCAGGATGGTGTTGTGGGTGACGCTCAGGTGCAGGCACCCAGGTGTGGAAGTCTCCACTGACACAGTGCCACCTAAGGGCTCACTGCAGGAAGAGAAAGAGCACGCAGAAACAACAGGGATTTACGTGAGCCTCAGAGATCCTAGTGAATAAATTAAATAATTCATGAGGTCATTTCATGATCATTAGTCTGGAAAAAAAGTGAAAATCAGTGGATTCACCAGTATTTCAGAATGGTGACCAAATAATAAATACCCCATGAGACTCATATATAAAATAGATAGCAGAGCTGAGTTCCATTTCCTGCTGTGTACTGTGAACTCTACAGGGACCTCCACATGTACCCCCAAGTATCACAGAACCCTAGAATTACTTGGGTTGAATCAGAATACACATTTTTCTGATTTTTTCCCCCTCTTTTCTTCCTGACCCACTGCTTTAATACCGTTGACACACTAAAAATGAACCTATTGTGTAATATTTTCCTCAAAGCATCATTATGCAGATTCCAGCAACGGTTCCACAGCAAAGTCCAAATTGAAATTTGCAGATAAAACATGCTTAAGCTTGCCGTGTTTCACAATGGAATAATGAATGCAGCTGTCCAAAAGCCATTTTCCAGTGCACCTCATTACAAAACATGTGTTAACTTCTGCACACAAAGCATTCATAAAAAACACTTGAAAAATACAGTCCCAACCACTCTGAAACTACTTCTCTGCCAAGCTTCTCATTTTCAGCTCTTCTTTTCAACTTCCCTGATTTTCTAACAGGAAAAAACAACCAACCAACAATCACACACACACACAAAGTTGAGTTGGGAAGCAATTAGCAAAAATACCAGCAGGGAAGCTCCACTGGTCTACTACATTAGTGGCTCTGTGGTGAAACACTAAAGCAAAAATTTCCCCACAACCTACATTTAAATCATGGATATGCCTGCAATGAGTCTACTAACTCTGACTAGGGTATAATAGTGCTACAGTTGTACAGTGGCTGCAATAAAGTTCAGATTTAGGTGCAAGTAACCCCTTTCCAATAAGAACCCTTATACTGGAGATACAAAAGAATATATAGCAAAGGTACAGAGACTGGTCAACCTCACAGCAATACTGCAGAAACCTATTTTAATTTCTACCCATTACAAAGCAGAAGGAAACACTTGTGATGATCAAATTGTGCAGGGACAGTAACCATAATTAAAAAGATATTTTTCCCCCTCCTGGTGTTATGTAACTATTTGTTTGTTTTAAAACTGAAGGCTGCATGTAAAATTTCATTACCTATGCTATTGCAGGACTTTTATTTTTTTAAGAAAAAATAATTTGAATTATTTCCATAATTTTCTGATCGGCTTTTAGTCTCCTCTGAATTATCACACCTAGTTAATCAAGCTTTGCAGCTTTATGTGTTTACCCCTAAGGTAAAGTCAGCCTGATATTTGCATCAACACCCTTGGCTGAAAGCACATGAGTCATGAATCATAGTCTCTGTGGAATTCTTAACGCAATTTCTGGTTTGTGGGACATTATACAACTCTTAGTAGACCTGAGCTGACCGAACTGTGATGGTCAGCAACCCAACAGACAGTTCAAAAAGAAAAAAAAGTAAAAAATGAAATTAAATAAAAAAATCTTAAACAAGAGAAAAAAAAAAAACAACAAGGACTATAACTGAACACAACACACACATTGTTGAGCTTAACTGCAACCATGGATAAAAAAGTGCAGTAGTCAAAATCATAGGTACAATTACACACTCACAGAACTATGACAAGGTTTGCAGTTAATAATTTACAAAACTTAAAACTTGTAACAGAATGGTTCCCACATCCCCAGTTCAATTGCCCTGAAATTGAAAGGTCCTTCTGTCACTTGCAGGATGTAAGCTAGTAACAAACACCATTTTATGCCATGCCTTCTAAATACAGCAGTTTACTCTTGCAACAAGCTCATGAAGTTACTGTTCCTGTAATACAAGGTCTGGTCTTACGATATTTTAGGATTATATATCCAGCAGGTGATGCCTGGTTGAGGAGTGGATGGAGAGTCATTGAAGTGGCATCTAACAGGGCACTACTCCCTTTAATGCATTTGGAAAATGTGATGGGTATGAAAAAGCACGCAAGTATTTACACCAGGGCTAAAGCATGGGCTGTTCTCCAGCTCCTGCAGGAGTTTTTATTTTAAGGAGAAAACAGTACAGGTTCCCATTGCTTATGTAGAGCGTAGGGAGATATCAGCATTTCTCTTCCTACAGCTGTTGAGCTCTGATCACGAAGAGGTGTGCAAGCACTTTGCTTTTTTTCTAGGGTAAACATATTTGATGAGATCAGAGACTGAAGTACCTGGCTAATTCCCTTAGTTCAAATTAAAAATAAAAGGTTTTTATAAACTCTTTTTAAAATTATTCTGCTGTAGGGACAATCAAAGCGAAGTGATCATGACTTGAGTGCAAGTCAATTGAATTCACTGGCACAGTATCCAAACATCTTCAATTACGAAAGAACCCTGAAAAAAACATAGAAATAAATCAAACCATGCAGTTCAACTCAAATTCACACCAGAAAAAAAGAAGAAAGAAACAAAAAATGGAACTCGTGAGGAACAAAGGAAATACTACCTTACTAGAAACAAACTTGCAAAGGCATGGCAGACTGAAAGGCATCTGAGACAAGAATAGTTGTAAATCTTATGTGGAAAAAATACAGAGAAATCACTCAGCAAATATCATAGATGTCCAAATCCTATAGAGCAGGTAGCTGTTCAGCACCAATTATAAGGAAAATTTATAATACTAAGTTGCTGTTTCTCTTATTACAGATTAAGCAAGTAAGTGCTAAGGACATAAAAGATACAAGTCTCACAATGAAAAGATTACTTGCTACTGTTATGCAACACCAGCCTGACATGGACTCAGTAATTCATCATCCCACTGTCAGGTATCCTGATGCAATTAAAGAAACTACGCAATATAATATTACATTGACTTTGTGGCTCACTTTTTATTGAAATAAGGAAAGACATTTAGACAAAGGTTTATAAGAAAAACTGTGAAAAGCATATGAGAAAAACTAATATTCATTAAAAGAGAAACACATTTTAAAATGTACCAAAATCATACCCCTCTATAAGCCTTTACATTCTTTCATAAGACAAATCTCCTGTCTCCAGTTTTCAAAAACAGAATCAGTACATTCACCTCAATGTAAAAGCCACAAAAGTAAGCAGTGCTTGTTTACCACTATTTTGTATTATGTGTTTTCCAACTGCATAATTCAGTACTTTTCTCTGAGCTTTATGCAAAGTGAGGTAATTCCATCCCACAGAACTGCAGCATCCAAAATTATTTTATTCATTCACATTTGTAACGTGTACCTACCTTGATTATTGATGTTTCTAAAATATATAGTCACACAAATTCCTTCAGTCAAGGTCTGGCTGAATTTCACATTGAAGTGTAAGGAAAGAATACCTGATTCAAACCCTTCTTTTCTCTTACGTAGAAAGAGAAAGATGAGACTTATGGCATTTTCATCATAGTTTCATCATCTCATGATGATCACACTCTAGGAAGAAGCAACACAATCCCACAATGTGTTTTTAATTGTTAAATATAAAAAGGGAACATTTATTTCCTCAAAAACAAATTGTTTGTGAAAACAAGGTACTCAATATTGAATTTCTGGGAGAATGAAAGCTATTAAAATCCCTGAGAAGGGTAGGAAGGAAATGTCACAAAGATCTTTACAACCGTGAATGGCAAAAATGGAAAGCAAGAAAAGACTGTCCAGTCTTGAATGTACATGGGCAACAGCCAGTAGCAAGTTGAAAGCAAAGGGACACATTTCATCTCTCAGTGTGTGTGTGTGTATCTGTGGAGTTGCTTGCAAGATGATTTAAACTGTAAAAGTTCACAAAGGGAAGTTCAAGAAGTAAGAGAGATAAAAGTCTGGTGTTTCCCCAAACACCAACACACCTTTGACAAAAAGAGGTACATCACTCAGTGGTTTGGAAGATTATTCTCCAGATGTCTGAACTGTTTGAATAGATCCCCCTAATCATTTGGCATCACTCACTGTATATTGAGATACTGGGGTAGGTAATTTCGTACTCTTCCCCACACAAGGAAGAAACATCCACATTGCCCTTGAGTCTTCAACAGAGTACCTTATCTGGAATGAATTTTCAGTGTCACATGTACTACTCCCTTCCAAAGAAGACAGTTTCCAGTTATTCATTTTCAGTATTCTGTCTTGAACCTCATGTTTTTTGTACACTGCAGCCTCTCTGTATCCTCATTTCTGGAAGCTGCTCATGTACTGCACTTATTGATGACTTTCTTCAACTTTCTCCTTTTCAGAGCCAAGTTCAGAGCTTTGAAGAGAGTGTCCTTGCTGTTCAGAACATTGTAGCGATTCACTTCCACTAGCCTGCTGAAATCATATGGCTCAAAGGTGAAATTCAGTGTACGGTAAGGAGAATCCTTTGACTCAATGATAAAGTCACCAAAGGATTTCTCTTCTTCTGATTCACGCTCAACTCCTGCAGCAAGAAAGAAAATCACAATAAAACATCCCAGCTGTGATAGACTCATTTTAGTTTAATTCTGCTAGGAGGATATCACAGGTAATTCTGTTGAACCTTAACTTTGTCCCCAAAGCTCCTCTGCAGAGCTTTCAGCTCCTTCCAAAGTATTTAGAAGCTGAAGGGAAAGTGCTATTACCCTATTTCCACTATGCTTCAAAATACGGTACTAAAACACATTTTCATTGTGATCAATTATTTAGTTCATCCATGATGATCATGCTTAGAATAGGAGATATAAAGCTCAATTCTTCCTGGAGGTTCTGTTCTACACTAAAATAAAAAACACACCATGAGTTCAACTGACCTTAAGATGTTAGTAAAAACTCTTCAAAATATGGTAACTCAGTTTTTTAGCACCCTGTCACTTAAATTGAAATACCATCTTGAAAGGTGAGTATTAAAGGAGTTTGCTAAAAACATTTTTGCTTGTTGCTGTTACAGAAATAACAGTCTTGAGTCACATTCAAGCCTAACACTTTGAAACTCTTCATCATTGAAGAGGAAGTGCATCCAGGGCCTGGCAATTATTACAGTATTAATACAGATAGCATTAACAGCGTGCCTTACATCCCCCTTGCCTGCACCAGGCCTGCATGTTACTTTCTATGTATTCCAACACTTTTCTTCAGGATGCTGTTTCCTCCCTGCGTAGGAGAAAAGGGACATTGATATTTGCCTGTCTCTTTTTAAAGGAATAGCTTTATGTTTCATTCCACTGCTCTTGCTTGATAGACTGAGGTGGGCCTTACAGCCTATATGAATCACATTGAAGAAAGGGTAACTTCTCACTTGATCTGACACTACAAGAGCACAGACCGCTTAACACTGAGTCACATAATCTGACATACAGATTGGACCCCAACACTTTGCTGCTTAGTCGTGTATTTCTACTCATTAAACAAATTAACTCCTTATTTAATCCGATTAATAGTCCTTTCAGAGTAACCAGAAGTAATAGAATCAAGTATCAGGGCAGAAAGGTTTAGAAAGAAGCAAAAATGTAGCCTCATTTGATTCTTCCAGCCTTTACATTTTATTTTTTGTCAGCCTCTTTTCCCACTCTCCCTTCCAAAAAACTAGTGGAAACTGATTCTGCCTCAAGTGTAAGAATCTAATAATTACAGCATAATACTAAAAAGAATGAAAAGAGAAACACTAAGCCCACTGAATTTTCCCCTTCAACACACCCAAGGTCTGTTATAAGAGCTCTTTAAGATACAGTTCCCTTACCTGGAGCCTTATATTTCTGGAAGGTGTCATTCACTAGTGGGAAATGGAGCACAATTGGAGCCTTTGGATTATTATCATCCACAAACAAATAACACTCTTTTGGCTTCTTTTCATCTTCCTCACTAAATTCGATTTTTGGAAAAGGAATTTCCTGCTCCTCACAATATTTCTGAGTCAGCTCTAAAACCTATTGTCAAAGGACAAAAATAATTGCAATAGAACAGCAACAACACCTCTAAGATCATCTAACTACAATCTTCAAAGGGAAAGAGACTTTCACAAAAAACAAACAAACAAAAAGAGGGACAGAAACTCAGCTTCAAACCAGCAGAACCAAATTCTCTGGGTGATGATACACAAGAATGAAGACCAGAACTGAGAACTGCTACCAAAATCAACAGTTTGCAGCTGAATTTTTCTATGTTTCACTACAAGGACCTTATAAGCCAAACAAATACTCTTATTTTACATAACAATCTATTTAGGCTTCTGAAAATTTTTGAATCTTATTACAGTTGTCAGCTTTCTATCTCTTCATGACCTTCACAGGAAAAAACATAGCAAAAAAATGTTTGAAATGTTTTTTCCTATGAAGACAGGCTGAGAGAGTTGGGGCTGTTCAGCCTGGAGAAGAGAAGGCTCTGAGGAGACCTTAGAGCACCTTCCAGTACTAAAGGGGGCTTATAAGAAGGCTGGATAAGGACTTTTCACAAGGACATGTAGTGATAGGACAAGGGGAAATGGCTTTATACTGAAAAAGTGTAGGTCTAGATATTAGAAAGAAATTCTTTACTCAGAGGGTGGTGAGGCACGGAAACAGGAACAGGTTGCCCAGAGAGGCTGTGGACTCATCATCCCTGGAAGGTGTTCAAGACCAGGCTGGATCGAGCTTTAAGCAACCTGACCCAGTGGAAGGTGTCACTGCCCACGGCAAAGGGATTGGACCTAGAAGATCTTTAAGTTCCCTTCCAGTCCAGGCTATTCTGTGATTCCATGAAAGACACTAGGATTTAATTTAATTCATTCATTAATTAGTGTGTGTATTCAACATCAACTGATCTGCTGCCATTATGAATACGATTCTGTGCTTTTATGATCATGCAATAATGCTCAGCTACATCTCACCTCAAATGGAGCTTCCCAGGAAAAATTGAATGACAAGATAACATCCACATCCCTCTCTGGCTGAAGTACCAAAGGAAAGGGAGAGTTGATAGAAAAGCCTCCATCCACTAAATACAAGCTCTCTTCCATGGGGGTCAGCTGGTTGGGAAATGCATCCAGATGAGTACCTGTAAGACATTCCAAGTAACACAAGTAACTACATTGATTCATTACATACCTCTCAATACAAGCAACAAACAAAGCTTATAATAGTCTTATAAAAAGAAAAAATACATTCCAACGTCCACCTTCATTTGAGACTCCTCTGTGAAGCCTGATGATGAGCTTGACTCATATGAGAGAACAAACATAATGGATCAAATCTTTTGCTATGGTGTAGGAAGGGCTATACTCCCTGACTTCAGTGGAACAAAGTCAAGCTCACTTATGTTCTGTGACATTGACCATTACAAAGTATTAACACACTATTTAATATCCCAGATACATACAGGCTCATTTACCTCTCCAAGTCACAAATTTCTTGATGTTAACATAATCTTTATGAAGATACAATCCCTTCATGAAGTTGAAGGTTTCTCCACATGTGACCCGGGACTTGAAGAAATCCTGAAAAACTTGTAACAAGGGGCCCCCAGGTGTAACCAAGCGAGTCTTCAGTCGTGTTGGGTCTCGGAAATGGAATCTTCGGCAGTCATCTGCAGAAGTCACAAAAATGCTTGTCCAGCTCCATTATTTCAACCAGACCCTTTTCTACAATATTTAACAAGATGTCCTAAGGCTGAATTTGTCCTCCAATAAGAGTAATGAAATTTAAATGAGCTGCATATTCCATAGTCAGATGAGAATAACGAAAATAGCATTACTCATAAATCATTGCCCATATTAATTTCAAACCCACACAAAGAAACCCTTGTTACCAAGTGACAACCACTTTTGTCCTATAAGACAACATCAGTCAAACACACACAGTAGCATTTATAGTTACACAACAACAAAAAGGCTTGGGTTGGAGGCAAACTAGGGTTGCAGAGGCAGAGAGGAAAAAAAACTCTTCTTCCACTAGTTACTATAAGGCTATAACTATGTACACGAACAACTTGTAGCCTTTAAACATTTCCTTTTTACTGCTGGGGGGGCAATTTACAAATGGAGATCAGCACATAAACATACAATCAGCTTATCCAAAATTACAAAGAGTAGGCCAACGGGAAACTGAAAACCTATTTGCCACCTCCTGCTCAGCAGTCGAGCTTTTATTCTTCCTCTTCTCACAGTTAAGACTCCTGCACCACAAATATGTGTTTAAGATGGCTCCCAGAACCAGCTCAAATTTATAGTCAAAGTCAGATACAATTTCTTTTAAAAAGAAGGAAGAGAAAGTGTACTAAAAAAAAATATAAATTCTCTCTTCACTATATGTGTGATCAAAGGGAATAACACACAATAAAATCTGTCCAAATCCATCCTTACTGCCACTCTTGAAAACTATACACAGATCATTTTTAAGTCGTATTATTTGTGATCGTTCCAAAACTAGTCATCTTTTGAAAAATCCAGATATTTTCAGGGATGTTCTTACCTACAACTTTGATAACATCTTTGAAATGATCTAGGAAGCTCAGTCCTATACCAACCACCTTCAGGCAGATATCATCCAAGCTTGCAGCAAAAGCACTGCCCCACATTCCTGCAGGAGAAATGTGGAAGAATTTAGTACTCAAAATGCTTTTCACAGTGTAACCAAAAGGCCTATAATTCAGCTGCCATTTGTCATGGGAGAGGGGTGTAACTTGACCCCTACTATTCTAACAGGTGAAGTTTGAGTTAAAACCATTGAATTAATCATGTGACAAATTCTGATGAAATAATATAATGCAGAATTTTTTCCTAGAGAAAAACATGGAAAATACAGCAATGGAACAGAAAGACCTACAGCAGAAATTTTTGACAGGCAGCTCATAATAGTTTCATTCTGCAGGCTCAGGACATCAGACTGTAATACTATGAACCAACACCTAAAATTTTGGAGAAAGACTTGACATTTTTTAATTAAAGTTCTTTAGGAAGTGACAAAAAGGCATGGACTTGAGTTCATGAGTTCCAAAAGCAGCATAGTTCCTTTCTATCTCCTCATTTTAATCATTATCATAAGATCATACCTTGTAGAAAACAAATCCTGGGCTCTGGATGTTTCTGGACAAGCCGTCCCATGAAGAACTCACTGTCAAAGTCCTCTGTTCGGACAAAAGCTCCATATTTACGAAATCCAACTTCATAGGGAGTGAACTCACACCATTCTAAGAATAAGCCAGCAGGATACTTACTCAGCTCAGAGGAAACACAAGGGAAAATATTTATCTGATATCTGTTCACACAAGAGAGACACAAGTTTCCCTCCACTTTTCATGATCACTATGGATTTCCCTGCCCCTCTTCTGAGTAAGCCTCTATCTACATATTATTAACAAAAATTCTTGTACAGGCAGCTTTCATCTCATCTTCCTCCATCTTGACTTTGTCACTAAGGAAACAAGCTACCTATTTTACTTTAAACCATTTTGATGGCTCCCTTTTCCATCCCAAATGGAAGCTACTTCATTTTTCTCAGCTTTTCTTCACACTACATACTGCCTCTCAGAAACTACTACAGTACTGACTTGAGAATTCGATTGACCCACTGTGTCAGACTGCTTTGTCTGCCTATCAAAATGCCCCCTTGTGCTTGAAAGATTTCCACAAACAGTTGAAAGGCAATCAGACAGATCACTGAGTCCAACTCCTGGCCCTGCACAGAACAAGACGAAAAAGCAAACAGCATGTGTCTGAAAGCATTATCCAAATGCTTCTTGAACTCTGGCAGGCTTGATCAAAGCAAATTCACTGCCATATACACACGCTCCTCCAGAGCAAAACAAACAAACCAAAAAGTCTCATAGCAGTATGCAGATGGACACAAGCATTTGTATTTCTGTTTCACTGTATCTATCCTCACTTGCTGCATCATGTTTAAAATTTCAACGAAGGACTGGCCTTCATATTTTAGTGTAAAGAACTCAGGCTACTAAAACCCACAATTTTGATGATGCAAACTACAAGGTGGCAAATCCATCATTTTAAATCCTACACAAATTATTTCTTTATCTGAGACTATAAAAGAAAGTGGTCACTTAATTACCAAGGACTCCAATTCTCTGATAGAGACACAGACACATGCATTATATGAATCTTCAGAGCTCCTGGAAGTTTCAGGCAGTTTCTAGCAAAACGTGGAGTGGCCAACAGTGTTGAATCTCATTTCTCCGTTTTAGCCATGATGAAGGCATTTGCTATCAGGATGATAACACTGCCAATCAGTATCCTATTGCCTCTTGCACTACCAACTGCTGCTTGAGACACATTTCCTGTTGTCAGTTGCTCACTACTCAAGGAACTGGATAGGTGAAAGGAATTTATTATTTTAGCAAACAAAAATAAATTTCTATGTACCTGCAAAGTCACCACTGCTCATATTGGGTCTCACATTGACAGCTGCATAGATAGGATAAGGGTTCTGGGCCCATTTCACTGCTTCTTGCTGATCAGACAGCTTTGATGGGTCTTCCTGGTTACAAGCAAGGAAGGAGAAGCACACTTTGTTAAGTTCTGTACCCATACTTTGATAATTGGAAGCTGTTGCTTAGCATTTCTCATTAACAGTATCACTAAATCAAAGTCTCTTTTCCTCTCACTGTCCAGGTATATGGTTAGATTTGGTCAAAATATTTCTGTAGTTGCATATTTAGAATGTCTAGTATTATTAATAAACTTGTTATCTCTCGGATTTCCAATACAATTTACATAGAAAATACTGCACAGTAATGCCATTCTGCAAAACCAACATCATTCTCTCAGGCTTAACCTGCCCAGTACAAAAGCTATTAATTTAATAACAGTCATTCCAAATAAATACTGCATTTTTCTATAGCACTGGTTTATATAAATTACTAAAGAAGATACTATATTTATTCCACAACACTGTCTATGCCAGAACAGCTCACAAAAGCAGAGAGTAACTGGCTTCTTGACACTGAACACATGGGTAGGTGGAGTTCCCATGTGGAAGACAGAAAGCAGCATACACCCAAACAAACTATTTTACCTTCTGTTGTAGGAAATATTCCACAATAAGGCCCCACAAATCTGTAAAGGAAACCTTCCGTCTACTAATCTCCATTGCATTCAGCTCCTGGAAATAGTATTTCAGTCGTTCTGGGGAAAATGCCCCTGCTTTGCTGCTGGACACAATACCCTGAGCTCTTCTGATTGCATCTCGAAGGTCTTTCTGTGACCAGTCAGGGTCTTGATACAGTGTTGATAAACACCTGAAAATGCTTATATTAACGTCATCAGTAATAGATACCCTTCCGTAAAGAATAATTTTAGCTAGGTTATAATTAGTGCTGCAGCACTTGAGAAGTCTAGCTAAAAAACAAAACACTGTGAAGAGTAAAGAGTCCATAAATACAGGCTCTCTGAACTCTAAAATGTGCTGGCAACCCTGACACCTACAGGACAACTTAGTCCTTATTGCTAACCTGCCTGATGTTCCAAGCATCATATACTAGCACACATAAACCTCTGTTAACTCCAGACCACAAAAACCATGATAGTCTGGCTGATGGCAAGGGTGCTACTGCATGCAGCAATAGAGGCCATAGCCTTCATCAGAACACAGGGTTGATTAAAGAAGAAACTAGTTTGGACCATTGGCTATCCATATAAACGGGTGCCTACATTTGTTTGGAAGTGTCTCTGAATCAAAAGGGGCAGACCAGATCCCAAGGTCAGTGGAAGAGAACAAGGTACATAGGAGTTAATTTAACACACAAAGGTGTGGAAGGCAGGAACTGTCACGTTGCACAACTCCTCAGTGAAATCATTTCAAAAAAACAAGGTACTTAAAAGGGATGACTTCATCACAAACTCCAGGAACTCAGCTAATGAAACATTCTAGCCATGTCTAACATTTCAGCACATTGCTCAGGTCCACCAAGAGGCAGGACAGTGCTGTGCTGCTCTTCAGCTGCTTGCACCACTTTGGAAGGTGATGACACAGTGGCCTGTGTGGACATGTTTCCAGTGACTTGCACCACCTCAGTTTTCTTCTTGGCAAGAGTAGGGAAGTGAGGAAGGTTTTTTTAAGCCAGTGCAATGAGCAGTTTTATTCACGTAATAGGTTCTAATATTCAGCTGTCAGATTTGCACAAGCAGCAGATTCATCGGTTTAACCAGTATCATGTCCAACTCATATAGCTAATGAATCCCTCAGACTCTTCAGGAGCCTCACAAGTGAAAACTGATAAAATATTTGACTTTGCTGTCTGTCTACAGATGGCACAAATACCGTTATGGCCTTATTTTGCATCAGCACTGAGCTTCTGGAATCAACACTGCATGCAGCTTACCAAGTAGAGCCAGAAATCCCACACAGGTATATTGCAGCATCCAGAAGGCCCAGCTGCTGAAGCCCAGCCAGACTGCCATAGAACGATGTCAGTGCTCTCATCCCACCTCCAGAGCCCAGGACCGCTATGACTGGAACCTGCAGACAGCAAACTCAGGAGTCACAACCACACACTATTGATTGCCAGTAAATTACAGAACTACTCACATTCAAATCTCACTCAAATAAAAAAATAAATAAAAAAAAAAAAGATAAAAATCACTATTTCTATTTACTTTTCAAGTAATTTCAGGTTTGATCTCAAGCAGAACCCCTCTCTCTGTTTTGTAATTAAAATATATTGTTTAACTATAAGACATAGCAGAGTCAGGGACAGTCACTTACTGAAATTGTTATGTATATTACTGCACATTTAATTTCATACAATATATGTATAAGAACAAAAAAGGCAATTATTCCTATAAACAGCAGCCAAATACCACCAAGCAAGGCATCAGGCTATGTACATGTAACAGTGTTCTCAAATAAGCAATTAGGAAGCTATTCCTGTGGTCTGACCTTCAATTTAAACATTCTGAGACAGACTTTTGTATTTTGGGCTTGGAATTGTGGTAAAAGATACAAGAGTTCAGCTAAAGAAAGTACATACATTCTGAAATTTCAGTGTTTCCTGTTCCAAAACACACACATCCCTCAAAATTTAAGCAATATAACAACATTTGAGACTTCAGAACTGAAACGTACCAGGGATCTATCTCACACTACAGTGAACACAAAACATGTTTTCTGTTACAGGCAAGGATTCTTACACCACCTAATTATCAAGCAAGCATAAAGGATTTTACAAGTCTCACTAGAGCACTGTGCTCGATACCTCATCTTTTGGAGGGGATTCTTTTAAGTGAAGACTCTTCCTCAGTGCCTCAGAAACTACTTTCTTCCTTTTGTCCAAAAATTCTCTCTCCTCATTACAGAGGTCAAAACCCAGACGTATATCAAGATCCCAAGTGCTGAAATAGAAGCCAAGACAAAAAAAAAACAAAAAATTTTGGAGGATTTGCAATTTACATGGAAAAGAAATTTTTGTGAACAGAAAATCTAGGGGTGCTGAGCTGAATTACTGGATCAAACTAGTAGATGAAATTGTAGTGTAGAGACCAGCTATTTTGTACAACAGCTTTTGGAATTAGAAGTTAAACTTCTCTACATTGTATTTCTCTCAATGTTTAAATTCAAAGCTTCTGTCAAACAATATTCAGATTACATTTCATGAATTTCACAGAGGAAGAAAATATTCCTGGTAGGTGAAGAAGATTGTATGAGGAGCAACTGACATCACTGCATTGGCATGAATGATGAAACGAGGGGAAGAGCAATTTTAAAAGAGAAGTTTCTGAACTTAAGAGGCAGAAGGGAGCAACTGAATACCAATTAACTTGCTATGAGTTTATACAAGGGGCATAGGATCTTCAGCTGATAACTGTGTATTAAATGACCCTATCAACTTACTAGCCAGCTGCTGGGTTTTCTGTTATTCTAAATTGTTTCTGTTACTCTTTTCTTTTCTTACTCCTTTCTTACACCCTGCATCTATTTTATATTTCAAGCTCTTCACACACAGTGATGTCCTTTCCTACTTGTCAGTACAGCACTGAATGTAGTTTGTGAAGTATCCGTACCTAGCAAAACTACTTAATACTTACACTATCAGCTATTTTACATTTAAGTATTAGGAGTACAAAATTTGTACAGAGCTCAGCAGGACTGATGCCAGTCCAATAGATAATATCTGCAAAGCAAAGAGTCATCTTTAGGAAAAAAAAATAATCAAAGATATTTCTCTTTATCATATCCCAAAAGATCAATGGAGAGAACAGATATCCCCAGAACACTGAGGAGAGTCACTCTGTTGCTTTACTATGAGAATAAAGGCCTTTCCTGACTTTTAAAGGACTTTGAGGTTCCCACTCACCTCTCTTCAGTTTTCAAACTCATATCCAAACTTTGTCCCTGTGAAAAGGGAGAACACATCTTGCAATTGATAGCAATTACACAGGTGGAACTACTAAACAGATGTTATGACGTCAGCAGGGTCACCAGATACTAACCACAACAGCACTCTCAGCCCTAAAATGACATCTCTGGAACACCTTTCCCTTGCACCTTTTTCAGACATTTTTAAGTCCTCACAGAAAGCAAAAACATAGAGAAAAGTGTGAAAGAAATTATCTTTTCCTCAAGCATCTTGCTTTTCTCCTCTGATAATTTTCTTTCATGCCCTGACAGACTTTTTTTCTCTGGAAAGTGATGAATTTTATACTTATTTTGCATGACCCCACTGTGAAGACATTTTTAGAAGAACTGCACTGAGTAATCTCATAATTTCATTCTAGATATCCAAGAAAACAGCACTCCTGACAATCATATGTAGCCTAACTTTCCAAATGTCTAAAGGCATTGGAGGAAAAAGTTACCCCATGCATACCAAAAAACATGTAAAATATTGACATTACCTCTCCCAAAGAAACAATTCTATCAACTTTTTCTCCAACAGGAAGGGAATTCACTGGTATAGTTCCCAATCCCAGAACTGTAGTATGCTTTTCAACATCAGGGTTCACGCCATCCTAATAAAAACCAAAACTGAATTGAGCTATGCAGAAAAAAAGTTCAAGGTATTACTTTCATATTTATATTTCAAACAGTTCTTAATATCACTACAGCTAAATCTTTCCCAAAGGTGGGGATGAAAAACATCATAGAATTCAGGGTTTCCTCGCTCTCATTTTTGGTGGCAACAGCCATCACAATGAATATTCAGTCACTCCAGTGAGATACACACAGTGCATGGGTACCTGTAGAAACTGTGAGGTAATAGACAAAGCCACATAAACCTTTCAAGTGGCAACTGATCTACAAGTTCCGAACAGAAAAGACTTCCTACAGAACATCTCAACAGATGAAAGTAAAGATGTCTTCATGTAGCAAGCATGTGCAGAGTTAAATTGTTTTAATCCCTAAGTTTTAACAGATTTTAAATTGATGGGGGGTGGGGTATATTTTTAAGGCAATTTCACCTCCTTATGCAATGTCAAAGATATAATGCAAAGTCTGACATTTTTAAAACAAAAATAAAATAGCAGTGTGTAAAAAACAATGAGATAAAAACTTATCTCCCTGCCCATAAATTCCTAATACACGACCAGAAAAAACCCACATTCATTCAAGGCAAGCTTCTAGCCTTGAAAATTTTGATCTAAGCAGTTACAACATTACAACATTGAATCAAAAAGGTCTATCTGGAAGTTACCAGTAGCCTTTATGATAGCTGGTCCATAGCTCCACATAAATATTTTAGTTCAGAAGAGACTTCCTTTTAATGCAAGCTTTTGACATCCACAGGTACCGGAATGAAAACCGAAAACTGACATCCCTGAACATCTGAAGAAGTCTCTAGCCTTCTTATCAAGGCCATTCAATTTATATTTAAGGACCTTTTTATAGAAATAAAGGCACCAGTTTTGGAGCAGATTTATTCAAAAGTGGGTTGTAAACTTTGTGGCAGTCAGTATGGATGCTTACCTGTAGGACAGATATGGTTTGCTGCAGCTCCACTTGCAGTTCTGGACACATTTCTTTATCCACATGAAAAATAAAGGAGGTTCCATAATCCTTCTCATTATCTGGTGTCCAAGGAATACACAATTGCTTTTCATATGCCCCTGGGACAGACACCTTAACCTCAGAGCACCCTGTGCATTAGAAAAAGAAGTTTAGACCACAAGAGCCTTTTAAATAAATGTTGAAAATAAGGTACTTGTTAAATATAGCTGAGACCATGAAAACACAAGCTCTATTGTGTAGCACCCTGTAGAAGTGACCCAATATTATTAAGTATTAAAAAATAAAAGCAAAATGTACTTAAAAAGTCAACTTTGTAGTCAGTACATTAAAATGCCCTGTATAGACAAAGAATCAAGTCTCCTTCCTCTCCCAAGGAATAAAAATGTTGAAAAGTAGTGCCAACTTAAATTCTGCAGGCAGCCCCACCTCGCTGTTTCTCTTTTGCATTTTCCTCTTTGTTGACTGTGCCTTGCAGAGACAAGCAAGGACGAACCTATGAAAAGAAGAAACCAGCTCTGTTTATACAATTTTTAGTTCACTTCTTTGCTGAAGTTTAGTCCACCTGCCATATTAGGTGTAGAATTACAGAAACAAACTGACAAAAAATCATTAAGGATTGTTTTGCTATTTCAAATAAAGACCAAGTTTTGTATTACTAGGACAGGATTATTTGCTCTGATTCCAAAATCAAAAGCACCCTTCCTTTTCCAGTTACTGGGGTGTTTTTTTTACAACCAGTACTTCACACTTACAAGTTGTCAACACCTAGGGGTTTTCTGGCTTTCACCCTTTTTGAATGCATGTGCAAGTACCTATTCAGAACCTGTTCAGATCAAGCAAGCACTTCACAAATTCTGTCATGACTTTCTCTCCCATCTTGTCTGTGTCCTCATGAAATTTAGTCTCTCACACCATTTAATCATCACCTTCCGCTCCAAGACAGTAGATGACATACTTAATTGGCCACAATTGCCCTAAAGAATAAGAAACTACCCCACTGCTTATATGCAAGACTGATTTGCTAAGGGAAATTGGAACACAAAAGGTCCTCTCCTGTGAAATAGTTTGCAGAACTGTGCTGTTAAGTATCACCAATTTTGGGGGGGAAAAAAGTTAAAACTCTACATTTCAACCATTATCCTTTTCTCCTTACAATAACCATGACACTAGTCCCTTTTCTTTGGAGGGAGAAAAGAGATAGAAACAATGTACTTTTAACATATAACACACTGATTTTCTTAGATTAATTAACCCCAAAGAACAGGGAGGCCTTGCCTACTTTGTAATGGCATTGATAAAAGCTTAGAAGTAATATGTGTTAAGATAAGAGAGGGACAATACCTGGCTAGCATCTAGGCTAGAAAACACAATACCATCTTCTAGACTCACTTGCCTCCTGAAGATATGTTTTGTTTACATTTTTAGAGCAGCCCCACTAGGAAAAAAAAACCAAATGAAACCAACAAAAAAACCACACACCTGTCTGTGACTTAATATCAAGTTTTAAAATTTGAGGAAGATTTTTAAATCAACAGATTGGAAAAAGAGAGGCAGATGCTGCAGAGAATAGGAGCTATTTGGAAGCAGGAGCGGAACACTCAACAATTCTTGTCCTCTTGCTGCTAAAAACTTACCTTCAGGAATAAATCACAATATATATGATTCTGACTTCAGGTACTCACCACAAGGACTCCATTGGTCAATACCTCTGTAGGAGCATCTGAGCTGTGAAATCAAGACATTTAATGTAAATGAGTTCTGTTTTTAATTTGCTTCATCCTACTTTACAAACTAACTGCCTGGATAAGCACTGGGGCAAGAAGGCTCTCATTGTGGAAGATCTATGCAAACACCAAGTATATTTTTCCACACAGAACAATGACAGTTGGGAAATATCAAAGCATGTGCTATAAGGTCTCTCCATCTCAATCGTTTTGATAATCTAGAGAAAAGCTGAGCTTAGATAGACTATCAGATAGATAAAATACTCATTTGTGTATTTTGCACGATGAACTGTGAAAGTTTTCCACTCCCAGGTTACTAATCCACAAAATGTTCATTTACTTCCCATGAAGTCAAACAAAATTTTCTTTTTTTTGGTACTGCAAAAATTTTGGTGAATGGAACATTAAGGATATTTGAGTTTAGCCATTATTGAAACAACTCAAACACCACAGAGAGCTATAAAGCATTAACCTTTTTATGGGCAAGACTGTCCCTGCACAGAAAAAGTAACTAAGACAATGTGTCTGCAGAGTGCAATTTCATTCAGTTCTTCAGGTAACACTCACCATTTTTCCAAGTAAAACTCTACATCCAGCTCTTCATTAGCCTTTGAAAAATAAAAGTTGGACACTGGTGACCCTTGATCTTGAATATCTAATTATGAGACATTTTTTCAAGAAATTAAACTTTCTTCCTGTTACATTCTTGAAGTAACTTTCTGTTAAAGTAACTGGTTTTTTAAAAGTTCCCAATAAATTTTGAAATGTTTAAATTTGTGCCTTTAGGTGTTGTTCTTTAAACATTCCTCTCCTCCTGAACATATCCTGTATCACCAGACACACCTATGTTTGAAGACACCAGAGCACAGAGGTGAGAGTTGGCTCTCAGATCCATTACTGTGCTAATGAGAAAAAGAATCCCTCCTCTGGCTTGAGTACCACTGCAGTACCATCTCTGCAAACAGCTTCTGCATGAGGCTTTGTGCTTCCTCTCAGTTATTATTTCAGCAGTTTGCAAACTTAGCTCACCTCTGTCTCCTACAGGCTTTGAGCAAGACACCTTTTCTCCTACCATAGCACACAGTATATATTTGATACCAGACCTAATGCAGCTTTTAAAGCAACCAAGTAAAAGCCAATTTGGGTAATTTTCTTTACTAAATTTGAAATTTCCAGTTCCATAATTATGGATCAGGATGACTTAAGCATTTAGCAATTGGATAGAGTTAGTGGAAACAAGGGAATAACTAAGCTTCTTTCCTTGAGCACAAATCATTTGGAGTGCCTGTGACACTGCCCAACACGTCCCTGTGACTTACACACCAGTTAGCTGCTTCTGCCCACACCAGCAATACTGAAGGCCAGTTTCTCAGGAAAACACATCATTAGCTCATCTTTAATCCAGACCTATTGTAGCAATGTGTGTGTGGTACTTAGGAAATAGATCAGACTGGTGATGTGGCTTTACCTACGTAAAATGGGCTGTCTGGTTGTAAGTCCATAAACAAGTCCACAGGGTTTGACACCAGCTGCAGCACACCAATGTCACCCACATGAAACAGAGGTTAAATGTACTGAATGTAATTCAGAGAAAATAAGCTTTTCTTAGGCTTTTGACTTATTAGATATATAGCTAACCTTTGCAGCACTAAACATCTATTCTACAAACTGATGATGCCAAACTAAATGAGACAGTCTGCAGTCCCCACAATGACTACTGACTGCAAATGTCTTTCATTTTAAAAACAGTTTGTATTCCTCTAAGTTTTGTGGAAAAATCAATTCCCTTTAAACGTGTTTTAACATCTCCAGAAAGAGAGCAGTAATCCCAAGTTTTATTTAGCTCAGGCATCACAAAGACTGTGGAAAGCACACATGAAATCACCAGGGGTTTCAGAAACATCTCAGCTGACAGTAAAACCACATATGCTGTCATCACCTGTTGATTCATTTTTTCCTTCTGGCTTTAGAACACAGATAAATCAACCAGCACACACTGCCAGATTTCTGTAACTGTGAGCTGCAGCTATTGACAGCTGAGCCAGGGACTAACCTCAGGGTTCAGCCTGAAAGTGCGCAGCAGGGGCCGACCCAGCTTCATGCCCCCTACATCGAAGACAATAGATGTGAGCTCATCACTGACAAGGACATCCTTATCATAGAGTGTCAATTCCAGAATGTTCTAAAACCAAACAGAAACAAACAGCCTAAGATCAAAGGTCAAACGCTTCCACAAACCTAGGTAGCTGTATAAAATAGACACTTTGTGCATTAATCAAAACCCTTCTCCTTTCCCATTCCTGAAGAAAATTCACTATTTTCAGCAGGGCTTGCAGTGCAGTTAAGGAAAAAAAAGCTCCTAGTTGACAGCGTTTAGCTAAAATATGTTCTGAGCTTCCCAACTAGAGAGGCTCGAGTTGAATGTACGTGACAGCACTCTCCACCAGCTTCAGGCACAGATTTGCCTGAGGAAGCAATAGCAATTTTCACTCTTTCAGCACAATGCAGTCCAGGATGTTAAAGGGACTGATCACTTCCTGCTCAGGACCTGTCTCAGAGCTGGTAAATTCAAGAGAAACTAACTGAAACAGACACAAGGAATACATATGGCATCCCAAAATTAAAAAAACAAAATGGCACTGCAGCAACTATTTTTCAAGGAGACAAGTCTCAATTAGAATTGTGCCTGTGTAGTCTTGCAGCAGTAACCAGCCTGCAGGGGAAGAAAAAGCTCACATGCTCTAAAGCTTAGCTTTCAATTTTCTTACCAAGTCAATTACCATAACACAAATGTCACCAACTGTTGTGGAAAGGTACTCCAGTGAGGGCGACAGTCCCTTGGTAATAAGCACCTTATTCCAAATCCTAGGATGTTATTCAAAGAAATACCATACTAAAACTGACCTAATAAAGTACAATCTTCTTCCTTCTACCATTAATATCTATTTTGAGAATGAATGCTGACAATCGGAAGACTTTGTTCAACACTCTATGAGGTCTTGCACAGACAGCAGACCAGAGTTTGAATTTTGTTTTTCTTGATCATAGGAACTGATGGCAAAACCTGACTGAACGAACTAAGCGACAGTGAGGAGAAATTTAGTTCCCATTACCCCCACTCACACAGCTAGCTACACTGTGGAAGTAGAAGCAAACATCAAAGAAAAACGTGCTTTATCAAGGAATTTCCTTTCTCTGCCAGGTAGTGCCATAACTTCCACTTCCTGAGTTGCACAAGGATGTTTACAGAAAATTCTAGGTGCAATTGACATGACAGTGCAATTACCAACTGCTGTGGTTATCACTGGCCATGCACAGTACAGCTTTTTGTACCACTGAAGGCAACTGACACCTTGCAAGCAACACTAGTTTTGAGGGTAATAAAAACCCCTTGGTTTTGAATGAGGTATTAAAAGCAAACCAGTATATAAATACAAGTAGTCCAATCAGCTCCACAAAGAGCATACTCCTTACCTTCACAGCACTATGGATTCGATAATGGAAAGTTTCATTCCATTCTGGGTTATCAGAGTTGTCAACAACCTGAGTTCGGGAGACTATGGGAGATGCAGTGGGCAGCTTTAGTTCCACATAGCAGTCTGCCTTGGACACTAGAACAGAGAGTGTAAAGATAAATGTCAGAACTACTTTAATCAAACATACCCTTTCCCATGAGCTCCTCATTTTCTAGATCTTATTGCATCATAGAAAAGTGCAAATTTAAGGTTAGACTTCTAAAATAAAAACCTTTAATGAAATACCTGCTCCTAAACAGCAGCAAATTGAATATTAGGTACCTATATTTCTTTTTTTTTTCCTGGTTCATCCAAATCATAAAGCCCTTAATAAAAGTGACTACTGTTTAAAATAAGGAGGATCAAATTTTTAAAAAATATTACTGCCGATTGCAGGCCCATTGCCTCTTGTCACTGGGCACCACTGAAAAAAGCCTGGCTTCATCCTCTTAATGCCTTCCTTTCAAATACTTGTACAATGATATCCCCCTGCGTCTTCTGTTGTATCACTAAGTAATCCCAGATTGTCCAGTCTTCCCTCAAATGAGGGATGCTCCAGTCATTTTATAGTCTTAGTGACCCTTCACTAGGCTTTCTTCAGTAGCTCTAGTACCTCTCACAGTGGAAAGTCCAGAACTAGACACAGTATTCCTAACGCAGCCTCACCAGTGATAAGTAGAGGGGATCATCTTGCTTGTTCTGTTGGCAACACTCCTTCTAATGCAGGCCATTCTAAGGCAGCCTCCCTTGCAGCAAGAGCATATTGCTGGCTTATGCTCAGCTTGCTCTCCACCAAAACACCAGGTCCTTTTCTGCAAAGCTGTTTTCCAGCTAATCTCCCCCCAGCATACACTACTGAACAAGATTTGTTCCTCCCCAAGGAGGACTTTCACTCTTTTTGTTGAACTGCACGAGGTTCTTGTCAACCCAGCTGGTCAAGGCCCCCTGGACAGCAGCATGACCCCTTGGTGTACCAGTCACTCTTCCAAGTTTTATAACATCAGCAAACTTGCAAGTGTACACTCTTTCACATCTGAGTTATTAATGAAGACACTGAACAATAATGGGACCCAGAATTGACCCTCAGGTTACACCACCAGTTACTGGTTTCCAACTAGAGTTTTTACCACTGATCATCATCCTCTGAGCTCTGCCATTCAGTCAGTTTTCAGTCCAGCTCTCTGCCTGCTCATCTAGTCCATACTTCATCAGCTTCTCTAGGAGAATCTTATGGCAGAAAGTGTGAAAAGCCTCATTAAAGTCCAAGTAGACAACATCCACCACTATCTGCTATACCCTTATTTAGTCTGGCCAGAAGCTGAGCTGTCTGTTTCCGTTCCCTGAAAATAACTGATTGTCTGAGTCCTTCTTTCTACCAGTTAGGGCCCCTTCAACAATGAAAGTATGGGAACAATTCTTCACTCCAGCTGAACAGATACACCATAGAAAAGAACTCAGAGCATGAATCTATCCCTCAGGAGCGTTTTCCATTCCTTGAACAGGTATTTAGAATGCCAGTGTTGGATGCCAGATATACACTTAAGGCAGGCTACCTTATTGGATTAAAACTGAAGTAATTAAATCTCAAATGAGTTTTGAAGATCCAAATGCCCCAAACACCCCTGAGATCTTTCCACAGACATGTAAATGGAAGGAAATATATATCATGCTATCAAAAACAGGAGCAAATAAAAAGGAGTTTGTCTTGGAATCAGTCAACCACCTACTTCCTTAAGGGCTTCAATGGCAAATAGCAGGTACATGAAATAAAGCACTACTACAACTGAGAAAATAAACTTTTGGAAGCTAGAATTGAAGACTTCTACTTCCAGGTTCAAGAAGACTGTTCAGCAGGAGCAAGGGTGAAACTTGAGACGACCAGAGGGCTGAATCCAGAGAAAGGAATACAGAATGGGACACAGTAGAACAGGTAAAGGAGCGAGGAAGCAAAATATTATCAGGACTTGATCTTGTTCTGCAAAGTAACAAGCTTAACCTGCAGCTTGGCCTCACATCAAGATTTTAAAGTATACATAATGCTTTTCAAGAGAAGCTTTTGTAAAGACATAAAGGCAATACTGTCTGTGTAAGTCAGAAGCTCCCTTAACAATGCTGCCTGTGTTAGAGGTATGCACTGAACAATCAACCTGTTTTCATAATACCTTGATTAAATACTTACACAGATCTGTACCCTTGATGTTTCTGGCTCGGAGGACTTTCACTGTTAGATTGTAGTAAGGGTGTTTTTCCCACTGAAAAGAAAGGGGAAAGCTAAGCATTTAACTCAATTGCAATGCCTGTTCTATAAACACACTAGAATAAGTCCAGAGAAATGGACTGGAGCAGCCAGCCAAAAATAAACCATTAATGAGTCCGTTTGGGAACCTATGCAGCACTTTCAGTATCCTGGAGGAAGACTAAAGGAGTCCAGAAAGAAATTCAATTCCCTTTCAGCAACATGAGTGATGTCTTAGGGTAACTCCTCATGGACTTCAAAAAATAAATCCCTTATTTAGGGTTTCCTCTAATTATAGATCAATTTTTAATTCCTTCATTTGTACATTCTTGCTGAAGTATAAACAGATACTGAAGCTGATGAAATAAGTATGATCATGACTCGACTAGTTAAAGACTATTTGCCAAAGGCACATGCATGCTTGAGTAAAAGCAGACATGGCAAGAATCTTAGCAGCATGGGCTAAAGACATAGAAGGTATGTGCTGTTTACACTGAGGGAAAAAACCAAAAACAAATGAACAAAAAAACCCCCCACTGTCTTGCAGGAACACGTACTTTATGGCAGTCTGAGCAAGAAAAGGCAAAACTTAAATTCCTTTTCATTCTGGACTGTTTAAGGTATCAGCACTCTAAACATGCATGTGACTTTACCAACACAGATCAAAATGTAATCGTTGCTCTTGAAAGGTCCTGGGAGACTATTTTTGGAAAGTAATATTAGCATCTAAATGCCAGCATGTAGTGGGAAAAAAAGCCTGATGGGATTCTAAAAGATCATGAAGGAAAAGTGGGGGGAGAGCAGGAGAAGACAAGAGAAAAGAGCTTGGGGTGACTTACTACAGAGACTGCACAGAAGTAATTGTGTAAGGCTCAGAAACAAAATGAGATTCTGCTTCATTTTCATGAATTATGACACAATCCTGGCCAGCTAAAAACTTTTTCTGTTCTTAAATCACATTTTAAAATGCTTTTCACAAGTGGTCAATACTTCACATTCATAATTTTCTACGTGGTTGGCTTGAGACCAGAGTTTAATTTCAGATATACTAAGTATTCATCTACAACTGAGTTCAACTGGATCTTCACTTACAAAAAAGTGCTGCAGACTGACAGATGAGAGAAGTTGTGGATGCCCCATTCCTAGAAGTGTTCAAGGCCAATCTGGATGGAGTTCTGAGGAACCTGGTCTAGTGAAAGGTACCCCCACCCATGGCAGAGTATTGGAACTGAATGACCTTCAAGGTCCCTTTCAACCCAGACTATTCTATAATTCTATGAAATATTAGACAAAAATGTGGGTCCTGCATACCACTAACAGGAATCTCAAGGAAGCCAGTGAACCTTGAACTGTTAAATTCTCCTTGAATATTTCTCATCTGATAAATGGAACTATATTTGTTAAGCAGTCACATGCTTGGTGAGTTACTTTATTTTTAATCATGTGGAGATACTTTCCAGCTTTTGCAAAACAGGGCTTGAACAACACAATAAAGCCAAGGCATACACAGTACACAGAACATCTTTCTACTGAATGAGTACCATCCAACCTGAACAACAACCAAATGGCAAAAATTACATGCATCATGTAAGATATCACACATGCAGGTGCCAAACTAAATGTGTACAAATAAACTCTAATTACACTATTATTAAAGGACTCTTACTTGCAGCACTGACTTGCTGAACACACTCATTCTGTTATTTATTTCTGGGAACAAGACATGCCTTCATATCGTATTTCACCCTGAGCTCCACCCTTCAGATGCTAGCTTTTCTTCCTTTCTAAATCTTTCCTAATCACTTTTCTTTTATTCAGTCATTGACACTAGTTTCCCAAGCAAAGCCTGACCTCCCTTCTACTTCATCAAGTTGGGGAATGGATTACACAGAGAAATTCAAGATTGTGTATGTTATTCGCGCCAACTTCCTAAAGGTGCTACAACTCTCCCGGCTCTTGAGAAATGAAGCTATATAATCACACCCCCATGGCTGTGAAAGCAATCTTCATTTATATAGCCTGGCTATCACCTGAAATTCAGCACTATCAGCAGAGGAAGCTCAGAACACCCTGAAGATAGCCTCTTTTATTGCACACAAAGACCTTTCCAAAGGTCTGTAACAACCTTTGATTTGCAGTCAGTCATTATATGGCTGAGAATACATTTCCCACACCCAAATTATAATTTAAGGGCCTAGAACCCAACAGACATTTCATTGTGCTCCCAAGCCTGTGCTATCAATTGTGCCAGAACCTTCTTGTATGCTGTCGTGCTTATCTTTTAGCCAAGGCACATCAAGGTCATAGCATGTTGCCAGGTGAGCTTGCAGAGCAATGAAGCATGGGAGTATCAGATACACTCTATCTGAATGACCAAGGAAAAGGAAGGCAAGAAATCTCTATGGGAAAAGGACAACAAATAAAGACGACAGTTCTGCTTATACCAGTATATGTGACAGCATACCAGTGTATGTGACTGATGCAAAAATCTTATTTCTACTTTGCAGCTTCATGATTTTTCAGAATTACTGCTTTTCCAGAGCTCAGGAGAGTGCACCTGAAGGAATAAACCCCAACTCTTTAAATCCTAACATGAGGGTACAAGACTGAATTTTCACATACTTAACTTTGCTAACAACTGTCTGTACCTTTCATCTAAAGTGAAGGTGTTGATACAGCAGCAAGCAACCGTAGAACAAGTCATCCCAGCTACAGGACCCAGTAGTCTTCACTCCCATGCAGTTCAGAATACCTGTCTTTATACAGTGGGATGTAAGTGCTGGGATCCACTCCATATCTCTCAGTGCATATGGAGGACTCACTCTAAGCATGCCAGTTTCATTACAAAAATGTTGTCATAGCAAATAAAAATGTAACTTCTAAGACAGATTTTTCTTCACAGCTATTGGAAAAATCAGGTAGCTCACAGAAATGCCTAGTTTACGAATGGAGCACTTTCTCCCCACCTTGCTCCTGCAGCCAAGTAAACATGCTGCCCACCATTCCCTTCCTTGTGGCCAAAGTGGCACAAGTCTGCCTTTAAATCCAAAAGCAAACCCCTGGCATTCCGAGGCACCCCATGCAGCTCCCCTCCTCCCCCAGGAGTGTGCATCTGCAGTCATGAAAGGAAGCTTATCGATACAGCCCTAAGAACCATGGTCTTTTGTGGGTAAGATTTAGCTAGTCGGATGAGTAGTGCTAGCAGCTCAGTAACACACCACTGCTGGCAAACCGCGCTCACTCACTTTATTGCTGTTTGCCATTAGAAGTGTGAAACTAAGGCTAATTAAATTATTAGAAAATTAAAGAGATCTGATAATGGTAAATTCACCTACAAAGCCAAAAGGGTGACCTGCTGCCTCACCCCTTGCTCACTTGCTATTAATACAAAATCTCTTTCTACCAACCAGCACAACTTCACTTAATTTTTGTTTGTTTGTTTGTATAGTGAGCACCTGAGGGGAAATATAATCAGTGGTTTACAGGTTAATGAAGGCTAACACTAGCCTCTTCTACCCTGATTTTCCAAGTACTAAACAACAACATTAGAAAGTCAACAAGATAATTTTTATCACACAGAAAAAGCAGAAGTGCAGAAAGGCATACAGGCAGCAAGTAATTTTGTGACATTTAATGGTCATCTCAATTTTAAGTTATATATTGAGGGCTTGGTGTGAGACAACACAGAACGGATGATCAAATTACAGATCAGATCTCCTGGCCAAAGGCTTCTTCACAAACATCTAGTGTAATTCAAAATTGAGGTTATTGGCAGACTATGTTAAACAATGAAAATGATTTCACATCAGTTAAAGGACAAACACATCAAAACCACTTTATCTGTTGTGGTTGCACTGCATTATGAACAGGGACTGATGTCATCATCAATCTTTGTCTACTTGAGATCATTAATCCCTATAGGATAAGACAGAGAGCAGAAAAGAAAGGAATTGTAATGAAGGATATTTTGTAAGATTATACATAAGCATGGTTTTATTTCTATTAATGAGAAGTGCAGTATTCTGGACTCTCCCCCCCAAAAAAGTACTTGGCATCAGCTTGTGTTCCCCAAAAGCTAAGGAAACACGGACCTGCTCTGCATTTCCTCACAAGACCCTAAATATAATAAAAGTCTAGCATCTCCATTAGTATTATCATTAGAGGGAAATGTTAGATAATGACGAACTTTTTAATTCTTGTGGAAGTGCAAGGCTGGTTTTCCACACGTGCAGTAAGAGGCAGTCACTCCTGAACACACTGGCCAAGGAAAGCTATCTCAAAGACAGTGCTACGATTTGTCTTACCCGCCAGTGATAAAACCCAGTCTCCTTCCTCTCCCTCTTCTGGAAAAGCACAGCTGCCAGGAAAGGCAGCACTCTTGGTGGAAGTGGGCACCGCAGCAGCTCATGGAACATGGGAAAAATGTCCTGTCGTCTCTGCAGAAAACCTGACAGGGACACCCAGAAAAGAAGGAGAGTCCCGGACGCCTGGCTGCGAAGTGCTGCGTGCTACAGGCTCACCATAAGTTTTGCGCAGGACTGGGCTGTGCTCCAGCTCAGAGAAGTGGAGGTGTGGCTCGCACTTGCCAAACAAGCCAGTTCAAAACCTCACTGGCAGGTTTTGCAAATACTGGTCCAAGATAAGGGCTGTAAAAGCAGCACTAAACAGGGAAGCTCTGGGTGGGAGGAAGCACTGCTTTGTCATTAAGCTGCAACATCAAACCCCCCAGTACACATTTTCTTTGAGAGTTCCAGCAACCTGATCTCTGACTTTGGCGATTCTAAGCCCTTTTCAGAGTTTCAACATACCCTAAACAGAGTACTTTTAAATAGAAAGAAATTCCTATCTCACAAGCCTGAAGCAAGGCCAAATTTGTCACTGGTTGTTAGCTGTCCAGAGAGGTTCCAGGGAGGCCAGAGTGGAGACACCACCCTTTGGTCTGCAATAAGGTACCTCAGAGAACATCAATTCCCCACCACTCACTGTGTGAGCTGCCTGCACACGTGCTCCCTTTCTCCTCACTTCCATATAGCGCAGTTTCAATTCTTCCACCAAAAGTTCTCAAAACACTGTACAAGGAATAGGGCAGATTTTTTAGGTGTCTATCATGCCTCAAAAAGTATTCAAGTAGTAAAGGAAATTGTTTACTGGAAGTGATTAGTTCACTAACAGCTGCTGACAGCTGGCTTGCTGGAGCTTTTTATTAAAGAGCATAAACTGAAACTGCAGACCAGAAGACAAACTTTAGCATTTCAACTATCATACATTTTCTGCCAGTTTTTAAAAGCCAGTAATGCAGCTTGTCACTAGCTCCACATTAACATGAGAATGTGACACATTCTCAGCAAGGTCCTATTCTTTAATCATTTCCTGTCATTAGTGTCAGTCACCAGACTAGAATTTAAGAAAAATAATAAAAGCATAAGCACTGACATTTAGAACCCAAACAAGTCAGTACCAGTTAGTGAATCCACAGAATTAAGAGTCAACACAGAGGCAAAAAACAAACATAATGCCATTCTGAAATAGTCAACAACTGCTGTAAAGCTCTAGTGTGGTGCTAAATGGGGCTGAAACTGGGCTGAAAAAGCAATTTGTTTGCTTTTCTGCACTGCACTGAAGGACTGGAGGAGCTTCACTCCTAAAAAACCAGGCTGAGAAAGTTGGGGTGTTCAGCCTGGAAAAGAGAAGGCTCCAGGGAGACCCAATTTACAGCATTTAAAAGGGGCTTATATATTTACAGGCCTTACAGTATTTAAAGGGGCCTTATAAAAAAGAGGGAGTCAGTTTTTACACTAGGACAAGGGGGGACAGTTTTAAAAACAGTAGATTTAGATTAGATATTAGGAAAAAATTCTTTACTCGGAGGATCGTGAGACACTGGAAAGGGTTGCCTAGAGAAGTTTTGGATGCTCCATCCGTGGAAGCATTCAATGCCAGGTTGGATGGGGCACTGAGCAAGCTAATCTAGGGGGTGCCATCCCTGGCCAGAGCAGGAGGGTTGGATCTAGATCTTTAAGGTCCTTTCCAAACCAAACCATTCTACGACTATCATACTGGGGTGTATTTATCTTCAAAAAATTGCAGACCTGTGTGATTTTTTTTAATATTTAATCTAACATACTCTGACTGTGAATTACAGGAAAATTGAGGGGCCTCACACAGTAGCATGGAGAAATCATATTTATTCTAAAATTTATTACAGGCAAGATATAAAGCCTCTATTTTGTCTTGTGAGTACTCAACTGCATTCAAAATTAGGCTTACCTGCCTTCCGACATTCTCCCTCCTGTTCCAAGGAAATCTCTCAGCACAGGGATCTCATGTTTATAGAATTTCTCTTGACTTTCTCCCTCAAGAAAAACTGAAATCTCTTTAGAACATATATTACAGAATTGTTTCATAGTCAACGACAAATCACCCATTAATAGTTTTAGCCATCTACAGACACTTGTCAGTGAACTTAATACTCAAAGTACTTGCTTTCATCATTTCCTAGCAGACTAAGAAAACAAGCAAGCAAAATGGTATCAGATGAGGCAAAGAAAGCCTCACACCCAGTAACTTTACTTCTGCTTGGATTAACATGCCCACACTGGTAAAAGTAGATGTATATTTACATGTCATAACTGTTTACTTTGTCAGCAAGCATGAAATTACAGCATCATCATCTATACTATAGAGTATTCAAAATGCATGTAGATATCACAAGGAACCCCTTTTGGTCCTATTAACAGTACTAAGAGAAGAGCGAGAAGAGCAGAGTCCATAACTGGAAGAGACAAAAATTTGAAAGCATGCAATCAAGGATAGGATTCAATTTGGGGTTTGGTTTTTTCATGGGTTGGTCTTCTCCAGAAATATCAATATACTTAGTTGTTTAACTTACTCATCAAGGACTTGGATGAAAGGACAGAGTGCCTCCTCAGCAAGTTCGCTGACAACACAAAGCTGGGAGGAGCGGCCAATATCTCAAGAGTGCTGTGCAACCCTTCAGAAGGACCTCAACAGGTTGAAGATGAGCAGAGAACTGCCTGAAATTCAACAAGGGCAAATGCTGCAACCTGCACCTGTACCTGGGGAATAATAACCCCGTGCACCAGCAGAGGCTGAGGGCTGACCTGCTGGAAAGCAGCTCTGTGGAGAAGGACCAGGGAGTCCTGGTGAACAACAAAAAACTGTCCCTGAGCCAGCTGTGTGCCCTTGTGACCAAGAAGGCCAATGGAGTCCTGGGGGGCATCAAGAAGAGCATTGCCAGCAGGTGGAGAAAGGTGATTGTGTCCCTCTGCTCAGCCCTAGTGGAGCCGCACTGGGACTGCTGTGTCCAGTTCTGGGCTCCTCAGTGCAAGAAACATGGAGCTCCTGGAGCAGGTCCAGAGAAGGGCTGCAAGGATGATTAGGGGACTGGAGCATCTCTCATATGAGGAAAGGCTGAGGGAGCTGGGCCTGTTCAGTCTTGAGAAGAGATAACTGAGAGGGGACTTCATCAATGTACACAAGTATCTGAAGGGAGGGTGTCAAGAGAACAGAGCCAGGCTCTGTTCAGTGGTGCCAAGCAATAGGATAGACAAGAGGCAACGGGCACAAACTGATGCACAGGAAGTTCTACCTGAACAAGAGGAAGAACTTCTTCACTGTGAAGGTGATCAAGCACTGGATTGCCCAGAGAGGCTGTGGAGTCTCACTGGAGATATTCAGAACCATCTGGACACAATCCTGTACTCTACTACAATCCTGACTGAGCAGGGAGATTAGACCAGATGACACACTTACCCATTCTGTGATTCTGTGAACATGAAGATGAAAGACTTCCTCTCTGCTGGTATCTCCCATTTCTACAGAATGGGAAAACTGAAGATCTATGTTCTACTTCCAACACTAGACAAGTCTATGACCTACAAGTTCAAGCAACTGCAAACCTGTGAATCTAAACATTTCCTGATTTGGTCACACAGAGCTCAACATCCCTCCCCAGCCCAAAATAGCACATCACTTCTCAAAAAAAATATTGTCAGTGTTCTCTATTAAGTACATATTTAATGGCATATGACTTGCAAAAACATTTTTCAAAGAGAGAATACAAAAGTGGTTTTAGTATGATTTTGAAAACATTCACAAGCATATATAAACTTGCAGATTTAAAAATCTAGGTTGAGAATTGATGACGTGGCCACATTTGATTTACAGATATTAAAGTGGGAGGGTTACTGAGAACCCCTGCATTGCTGTCAGACTTCCAGGAGAAAGGGAGGTCTAATACATAAATAAAAAATAAAATCTACAGCAGCCCAGAGAAGCTTAACGGCACAATGACTGAAACACACAGTGGTTCACAATATTTATTATAACCTATTGCTTTAGATAAACCTGCTGTATGGTTAGTAAACCCAAACCACATTATATGAACCAAGAAAAGAAAAAATTACAGCACAAACCACGTTTCTGTAAAAGGTATGCAGTGGAGATGAACAGAGGCACAACCTTAGACTTGTAAATAAGAGCACAACGAAGATCCTCACATGTGAGTAAAGCTCCCCTGGTAACAGATAATGAAGGTAAATAAAAATCGTACTAACAGTACTAAACGTAAGACAGGTAAAAATCAGAGTAGTATTGTTAAATCTGTATACAAAGAATACAGGGTCTTTTTAAATACCCTTCTTTCATTCTCAATTACCTGTAAACACAACTCTCCCAAACCATCTTTCCTCTGTACCTGAACTAGTATATAAAGATCTATAGAGAATGTGCAAATCCAGTATAAGTATTTTTAGGCTCTCTTCTTCAAATAGAAGAAATACAAGTTTAAAAATATTAACACCACAGATTCCCTCTACCCAGTCTTTGCAGAAAGACATCAAGTACAGAAGTAGCAAAACACTGGATGAAGACTTCCGTAAGAATGCAGGAACAATATATGAGCAATAAATACAAAAATATACGGCGAAGAACAGATATCAAGGGAATCTATTAATACTGGCAAAAGAAGGTGAATTAGAACTTTCATCAGCCTACAGCACATCTGTTCCTAAAAAACATTCACATAATGGCTTAACTTTAACCTATAACTTTAACCGAGATCTAACTACAGTTTAGGCTGGCAGGATTTATTCATCAACTTGTTTGTTAAGATGTGATATCTGGTAGTTACATACCATGCTACATACTATTTGATGCTGACATTTTTAAGTATTGCTAGATCAGGATGTTGGGAGTCAAATAGCAACTCCAATGGGTTATTTGCTACTGCTGCCTTTTCACTACCACTTCACAGATTCTTACTGCCCCAAACATTTTAATATCCCTCATACCAATCTGGTATCAATTAATGTTTCTGAAAAAATAAGTTAGACAAAAATATTACAGCCTACAGCAAGTATGATACAATCTAGTTCTTGTGTTAAGACTTCTGGCCCAAGGTAATTTCAGAACAGTACCAGACTGAGCAGAACACAGTTCTAAAGCATTTAAAATAGATGTTGAAACAGTCTGGATTTTACTTCAATGCTGGAAAGTGAACCACAGACTAAAGAATTTATATACACATCTCAAGCATAGACTAGACACCCAAGCCATAATTAGAGTTAAATCCTTCCAGAAATTGCTTTACAGGGTGTTCTTTGCATTTTTCTCTGAGTGCTTATGTGAACTTCTTCAAATTGTATTTGAGCTTCCGCTAAAGCTAAGAGCGAACATATTCAGTGCAAACAACACACAAGTTAATTCAATTTACAGCTCTCCAACTACAGAAAAAAGAAAAAAGCTTACTAGTGGTATCTATTGTTTATCTGACTATCTCCCATGAAACAACTTTTTATGTGAAGATCAGGCAATAACACTGGATATCAATATAGAGTCCTTTGGTCAGCACTTAAACATTTCTGTCACTGAGATGAAAGTAAAATTATACTTTCTATGTCTAGAAATAGACACAGAAGCCTCTTCTATGCCAAACACTTTGTGATCTCCATGCAACATTGATACAGCTGCACAGACTTTCAGAGAATTTTATTTTTTTTAAATAAATATTTACATACCAGGCCAAATCGTAAAACTTGATTTGTGGTGAACATCCAACAATTATCTAACAGTTGATTGGCAAGGCTGGAGTGCATTAAAAAACTCAATTTCTGTTCTTCAGAGTACTGAGAGGTTCAGTATAGTTGCCAGCAAGATAACAACTTGGTTAAGGTCATTTCCTAGTAAATCAATATTGCCAGGTAGGTACAGTCAGTCCACAGACACAAATGGCTTCTACCCAGCGTAAGAGAACCTAGCAACAAGCCTCAAAAATCTCAGACACGTTAACTTTTGTAAGTCGTAAGTACTCAATTTCATATGAATGTTGGGATTATTGATCAGGACGAGGTCAGGTGTCGAGTGTGTTGACTTCTTTGGAGCAGAAATAATGCACAACTATTGCATTAGGGTACCGAGCAAACGCGCTGTAAAGAGAACAAGACACGAAAATCAGCTGTTGATACAGTTTTCCATATTCAAACAATACCAAGTTATAGAGAACCAGAGAGAGACATTTATATGTTCTAAATTATGGCCCGACTATATTCTTCAAAAAAACAGAGAAAAGAATTCTATTAATTTTGTAAGAGGGCTTTGTTTGGTTTTTGGTTTGTTTTTTTTTAAATCTATTTTCATTTCTATAGGCACACTTTACTTCAAAGTCCCTAGTAACAAGTTAAAGAGTGGGGGAGATGGCTGACCTTCAAAATCTTTTTGAACTTAACAGCATTAGAAAAATTCTATAATACAAAAAAAATACTGCATGTGCAAATTTAAATTCTGATGCTACATGCTACACAGTAAGAGCAAAAAAATTTAATATGCACAGCAGTATTTAGACCTATGTTTATTAAAGTATTTTGGAAAAACAGCCTTTCTCTATCATTGTTAATGCTACTGTTATCTCAAAAGGATTCATATCAACAAGAGAAACAATGACTAAGTTAGTCATGTGGCATTTCACTTGAGTTCAAAGAGGAAAAAGGAAAAGTTCAAGTAAAATTTGCATTCTATATTAACTCATAATTACCTACTAGGAAAAAAAGTTATTGGCATCCAGGTAATCAAGTAAATTAGTTCTATTTTTAGGCACACTGTGATAATTAGGCTATAAAATGTAAATCAGAGAACCACAAATCCATCAGATATAGAATAATCCTTAATTCTAGTTAGGAAGCAGGTAGTAGGCAGTGTTCTTTGAAAGTTTTCCAAATTCAGTATGATAAGTGATTTTATGCTTTCTAGAGTTGTGAAATAAGAACTCTCAGGAGTTTCTGAAGAGATTTTATACTCCTTTGTTGAAAGCAGGATTAAACTCTTCCAGTAAATTCACTGACTAAAGCTTTGAGGTATTCCCAACCACCTAGCTGAGCAATGTAATTTGTAATTCATATACTCTTCAAATGGCTCCCTCATACTGCTGTTCTCTCTGGCTACATACGCATTCCAAGTTCTCCAACATTTTTGGTTTAAGTGTACCAGATTCATATTTAATTCAGTTTAACAAGCTCTCTCACCTGTTACCAATCTTCTTTTTACAAACAGTGCACACTTTCTCCTCTGTAATAATGCACTTCACTTGTTGATGCAAGATCCGCTCCTCCTGGACCTAAAGAAGGATAAAAACCCCAACCTACTCAAAGAGCAATGCCACACCACAGCTGCCCTCTAATCTGGTGAAACTGCAAACTGTCACAATATCTAATTTTCAGTATCCACATGGCTGTATCTACATTACCAAGGTGTACAACACAAAAGCAGCAGGTCTGTACAATAGAGTGGGTGGTATTGAACACCCAATACCCACACTATATGAGTTACAGGATTTTACTTTCAACTTATTCCAAAGACTAAGGCATTCTAACCACTAAGGGGTGATGAGGTGAACTACTGAACTGCTTCCTCTGGTTCACTGTATTTGAAAGAAATCCAGTCCAAGCAATCTGAGATGACTCTATAGTGCACACCACAACATAACAAGTCCAAAGACTTAATGCAAAAACAGACACCTCATCTAAATTAAAATGAACATACACACTACCTTCTGCTGGTGATTTTCTATAAATTCTGAAGATTTTCTATAAAAGTAGTTTTAATAATGCCTCCCTCATTTATCTTTCAGAACTCATTTATAGTATTTAAAAACCAACACTTCATTGCTTTTTATCTCTATATTTTCTATAGATGTATGTGAAATACACACGGATGGTCAATCTACTTGGGCCATGTCTAATTTCAGGTGCACTACAGCACCACCTAGAGGACACACCTCCCGTGTAAGGAACTGTAAATTTAAATTTAAATACTGAACATATTTTAAAAGACCATACCAATAAATGATAGGTGGTGGGTGCTTACCCTCAGAAACTCTGCATGGAGAAGATTCTTGAGTACTTGATTAAATCTTTTCTTCTGAGCATTTTCTTCAAGGACTTTCTCTAAGAAGATGCGAATCTCACTAATTTGTGTATTTGCTGGCAGTAGATTTATCGCCTGAAACATATACATAAGTTAGGAAAAATTAAAAAGGAATAGAGACCAAAACAGAATAGAAACTGACACATTAAGCCTGACACAATCTATTCACTCACCTACTCCAGTACCTTCTGTAATCTGCTGCCAACAGTACAAACTGAGTACTTACAGATCCGACTTACCTTTGTGGTATCCAGTTTGCTGTGATGTAGTTCCAAAACCTGAAGAGCAGCCTGCAAATTGGCTTGAGGCTCCAGCACTTCCATCTTGATTGGTCCCAGGCAATGAACACTAGGTGGGGAGAGATACATCCGGAGCAGCGACAGATAGACCTGTTGCACACCAAAGGAAAGTTCTGAAACCACTGCGTGTATCCACAACTGACAGTGCTAGTAGAACACAGCAATGGTACTAAGTTGTATCCATGCCATTCAAAATTGTGAAGCACTCTATTTAAACAGCTCTTACCCTAAAACAACATAACCTGATAAGTACCAATGATGTTCAAAGCCTTTCAAAACTTGCATTCTGAAGATTTTCTATAAAAGTAGTTTTAATAATGCCTCCCTCATTTATCTTTCAGAACTCATTTATAGTGTTTAGGAACCAACGCTTCATTGCTTTTTATCCCTATCTTTTCTACAGACATATGTGAAATACACACAAAATAATCTGTCTTTTGACTTCCATACAGTAACATTCTCAACAAAAAACAAATTAAAAAAAAAAAACTAGAAAAAAAAAAAACAACCAAAAAAAACACCAAACAATTATCTGGAAATTCACAAATTCCAAGAACTTATACACAGGGTCCCTACACAAACCTTGGAAAAGTCTATACAGAGCCAAAACTTTCAAGTCCTGAACAAGGTATGAACAGCCTGCTACATCCTTACTGAACAGGAAGACCATAAAGACAAAGCTACTTACATCTTTGTTGCCATCTTTGTTTCTGTCATAATGTTTATGGCAGTAGCTAGAATAGAGAAAAATCAAGTAAAATACAAAAAAGGTTTTACGACCCAGAGAATCAGTTCAGAAATTAACATTTAAATGCTTTGATTACTGAAGTCATCCAAGTTAAGCAACCATACATCCAATTTGGATGAATTAATCAAATTGCAAAACAAAATTATACTATTTACTTTTCATTACAATGCTGAGAGAAGGGTTCGTGCAAGTCTCCCACTACCAATCAATTTCAAACGTTTTAATGCAGAAGTCAAGTTTAATTCAGCTGTGTAAGAAAAAGGAAGAAAAAAGGTATCTCCAAACACCACATCACAGCACAAAAACATGTGCATAGATCTTACTAATTAGTGCATCTGAATCACAAAGAGCAGCTGTTCATTAGTGTGCGCTGCATAGCAGGGCAGAATGCCCTCTAACAGGCATTAGCTGAAACTAGCTTGGAAAGAAGTTACATGGAAGAGGCCCCAGTGTTCAGATACACCTGCCACTGCTGGTTAATTCTATCTTAACATGAGTACCTCTGATTCACTGAGGAGGTTCCCTGGCACAAAACGTCTAGTAAAACACTGTATCTTTACTAGAGAGGATTCTGCTAACTGAAGGAGCCTAATTTGGCACATGGGCTCATGAGCACCTTTCCAAAGGGAAAGGAAGCAAAACAACATACAGAAGTTCACAGGCTAAGGACAGGCAGAAACAAATAACTCATTGATGATGGTCATATTGTTCTAAGTGCAATGACAGAAGAGCCTAAGATAAACCTCAAGGGGACAGCATCAGCATCTGTAATGAACAGACACCCAGAAAATCCTAAAAGTCAAGAAAACATGGAAACCCAGAAGATCCTGAAGAGTTAGACTGTTCATGTTCCACATACGGCAACATTTAACTACACACCCTATACATAGGGCAGTGAGCAAAAACACTTGAAAAAAAATAAAATAAAGAAATCCTTACTTTTCAGCCATATTGGTGTCCTTCAAAATATGAACATAAATAAAAAGAGCTTGTTCATGCTTCCCCATACGACCCAAGAGCAGAGCACGTTCTTCTAGGAGACCTAGTGACAGCACAAAGGATTAAGTGAATGAGAAAAGACAAATTAAGCTCAATTACTGACTCCACTAAGAGAAGGAATTATTAATCTGTTCTCAGACTACAGTTAAATTACACCAAGACTGAGACTAAGTCTACACTTCACACTAGCCTCAGAAACCTTTTATAAATTCCTAAGCAACTTAAGAAACAATAACCTTCAGATGTGCTGAACAACTCAGGTTCATCAAAAAGTTAAGGCTAAACATTAAGTGTTCAGAGACGCCACAAGGTCTTAGGTCAACACTTACATGACCCATGCAGAGACTGGCAAACCCATCTCTGCCAGCAAAACCAGCTGCGATACACACCAGTGTATAGCAGATACAGTCATCCTGTCTGTTGCTAGTTACCATGATTCTACAGTAAGTGAGGAGGTTTTGCTGTACAGCACAATAAACTAGGGTTTAATTAACCTATGGAAACTGAACTTACCATCAAAGGGGAAGTCACTAATTAGTCGACTAGGTTCATACCAGCTAGACTTCTCCAGAAAAAGTAGGAGCTTTTTACGGTAATCCCCCAAGTCTCCTCCTTCCTCCCCAGCAGGCACTGGAGTTCTATCTATATGGAAGAAAACAACACAAGCTAAATTCTTAAAATTATTTTACTACACTAGTACACAGAAGAAGATAAGCAAATAAGTCATTATAAAGAGGAACTAAATGTTGACAGAACTGTGACATGGGTTAGGACCCGTGTACCTGCCAAATTACTTCAGCTCCTTAAAACACATCAAGTGCCTGGATAAAACAACACTCAATTACTCAACACCCCTTCCCTACCCTATACGTGCAGAATACAGAGAGCAGTAGCTGCCATTCCACTAAATTATTAACAAAGTGTTACTTGACCCTAAAGATCTCTTGGGAGGCAGGCAACAAACTAAACTGCCCTACAAACCCACCACTTTTGTTGTTCCATTTCATTCATCGCTTAGGGTATCATATTCTGGATATGAACAGGGAAGGCTTACAACAATATGGTACGTGAAGGCTCCCCTGCGCCATCCCATACCCCTGGTCTTCCCACCAGAAAATTCTAAACATACCTGCAGGGAAAGAACTGAGATATTCTTTCATTAATCCCTGCACTTTCTCACAGTACAACTGGATCAGACAGTTGTGAAAGTCTGCACCAGTTTCTTCCCAGACATGAATGATGTGTTCCTGTAAATACATGTTAAGGTTCAGTTATAGATGCTTCTTCTGGGAAGCAATTAATTATAAGCAAGCAACAGTTCCCTGCTTGCCTTTACCAAATTTGACTTCAGGATTTCATATATTTGAATTATGGATTTTTTGCACAACTTATGGCAAAGCTAATATTACGTGAGACAGCATCAGACTCCAACTCCTGGACAACTCAAATCTTACATGTAACATTTTGTACTGAATGTAATGCATTAGTAGAGATCGAGTTCTTACCAGATAAGGAATAGTCAAGCTTTTAAAATTTTCTATCAAGAAACTGAGCACTTTGTCTCGTGGTAAAGCTTCCACTTCGGGGAGGTCTTCTGTAAATATCTGTTAAACAAAATTTTATTCACAGAAAGGTAATTTTTTTTAAGTGCCACAGTGTATTTTCTCTGATGCTCTGAATCCCAGCACGTGTCCAAAGAGTAAGCACAAGAAGAATAAAAAAACCTGAGCAGCTTATTCAGGCACTGAGAAGTTATTTTGCGTCTGAAATTAATGAACTTCTGCCTTAATGAACACTTTACTCTTACATAGCCTAACATCTCCCAAATCCAAGGAGTTAATTTTATATCAAAGAGAATAGAGAACTAAGTAAGGCAAATCGACATTTAACATTTAAACAATCACACTCTTGTGAAGGAAGTGTGACATCAATAACATTAAATGTTGTAAGGTATTCGAAAAATGGAAAAGCCTAAGAAAAAGTGAGATTGTCCTCTCTACCTACTGCTAGCATTATCACAGTACTGAACAGAAATTATATATTTAATTGGATTTAGCATTCATACACCACTTCTTATATTGTTATCCCAATTCCATATATTGCACTAAGAATCTCACTGACAAGGTGCCTGTTTCAACTACACTTACCTTCAGTCCATCTTCAGGAAAATCTCTTAGCACCCAGACAGAGTAGGAAAATACCAAGTGCAAGTTTTCTGTGCCTGGAATAGAAAAAGCAGCAGTGCTCAATAATAAAATCCTAAACATCTATCTAGTCACAACACAAGCAGATGCCTTCAGAGCCAGTAAAGCTTAATTTACATGAAGAATTCAATTTGTTTTTCTTCCTGCTCAAGTCAAAAAAATTGTGCATTTCATGTTAAAGCCACAAGTTCATTCCTTCACGGATCTGATTTCAAACAGAAACAAAAATTAAGTCAAATAGTAGGTGCCACCAAACACAAACAACTCAGCCTAAAACCAAGACTGGTTGCCTTAATCACATTCCAAGTCTTCCCTTACGACTTGTTTCCATTAGAGAAAGCACTGCACTTTTCACCTATGTAACTTGCTTCAGTCATTTTCCAGCCTGTCAGTCTAATGACTTCTACAGCAAATGGTCAAGTACTTCATAACAAGCAGTAAAGCATCATAGTACTTAAGTAACTAGCACAGAAACTACATGACAGCTAATAGCTTCTCAGTTTTTAAGAAAACGCAGGACCTGCCCCTTTAAGAAAGAATCCTTTTGTTCGCACAATTTGGGTCACAAAACTAATAAAACACTAGGAAAACACGACTCTCCTCTCATTCTCCTGATCAGAATCACTGAGGCAATTCACTGCCTGAAATATGGAACAAGACACCTATACAAGAAACAGGAACTTGTATCAACCCTATAAAAAGGCAGCCATTGTTTGCTTTTCTTCATTCCACAATACTTAAAAAAAAGCAGCATCTTAGTAGTAGCAGTATTAAAAAAAACCAAAACCTAAGTGATGAGCACTGAAAAGCAAAACAATTGAAACAGTCCCCAAAAGAGCCAATTCCAAAGTTTCAGAAACAAGAGTGACTTGGCAAATGGCAATAAAGTTGTGGGTCTGAATTTTGCTGAACTTCAATTAACTTTCTAAATTTACAGGGCATTGTATGGCAATAGGTATGCTAGCCTCACTGAGGAAATTTTAAAGGACAGGGCAAGTCATGGAAGTAAGTTGTCATATAGAACAAGAGACAGAGAGCCTAACTCCTTATAAAGAAGTGTGAGATTAAATAGATTAGCTCATTGCCAAAGCACTGATCAAGCTGTTTTGTCGAAATCTCAAGCAAATCAAACATGAAGTTACAACCTACTCAAAACATTCAAAATGTCAGGAGGGAAGGAACTCATTAAATTAATTACCAAAGCTTATTGATCAGAATACTAAAGGCCAATATCACATTGCACCGTAAAACAGAACTGGCTCCTTCAGCATGTAATATTCAGCTGCATGGGGACTCACAGAGGTCACAGGCAGGGATGTTTTGTGCTGCCAGAAATAAAGCAGACACTGAATTTCTAAACTTCCTCATCAACAAATCCTTCATTTAAATGAGCTACTGTATAATACCACCTTAAAAGATAAAGAATGGTGCAATACAGAAAACTAGGTACCACCCAATAAAATACATAATTCTCCTCTGCACTGATGAAATATATTTTTTATGGAAAATCACAAAATTAATGATTAATGTTTACTCTGTTGACACAAGACAAGTATCAAATACACACCAGTAACACATACTTGATGACTTAGAAGACCACAGCTACAAGCCTGGAGGAATTTTCTGTAACTACATGAAAACTATTAAAGAGCATTTCATAAAATGCCAAAAAATCTATAGAAAAGAATCTTGGAGTTTCTATTTCACTCAGAATGTAAGTGAAAATTAAAAATACATCCTGAACAATTAAAATAATAACAACCAAACAAAAAAATCAATTATTTCTCAAATTAGGAGATCTTAACTACAGAAGCCCCAAAGGGGGTGGGCAAAGGGAAAAATCTGCTTTTATCATCTTAGTTAAAGGACTCCCAGAAATAACACTCATCGATGAATCAAGGCAGAATGGGCAGTGCAGCTAAAATAACCATTCATATAGTGTTACATTTGTGTTTTTTACTTAGGGGAGAAAAATCTGCAACACTAGTTAAAACATTCCATTTTTCAGGAAGTTAACTTTCTAGGTTGTTTCCACTGTATTTCATTACCCTGAAGTAAACAGAGTCAAACATCTTGTATCAGTTTTAAAGAGCTGAGCAAGAAGAATACACAAAAAATTATTTTCAGGAGGTCCTGAAACAGGGAAGCTACAGAAGCCTGAAAAACTTTAGCAAGTTGCCAAGATTTTAAAAAAGCATTACAGACAACTTAGGTAATTCTAGATCTTAACCTTCATCAATCTCAGGTAAAACAAATGAATAGCTGATACAAGTCGATTGAGATGAATTTATAAAGATGACAGAATTATTTTTTTTAAATAAGATTAGAAGTTTATTTTGTAAAGCTGTGCTGAATAGAACAGACTTACATTTCTCTGAGTGACATTACCAAATGACACCAATGAGCAGGAAGTGTAAGAGAGACATGGCACAAATGGGAAAGGTCTCCATGTCATTTTTAAGCATGTATTATCCATCCCTGAACAAACATAGTGCAAATTGAAGCCAGCAGTTTTAAAAAGAATTACAGAAAAAAAAAATCAAACTTGGGCAACAGTATAAGACTAAGCAATGAACAAAGGTATTTATCACATAAACTCACTATCAAAGCAGCAGTGTGATACTTTTGAACAGTTTTGCATTTAGAAATAATATCATCGGATGGAAGGGAACTCTTCTCAAAAGTAGCAAATACAAAAAAGGACTCAAGTTCACAATGAACAGTCAACCAGACAAGTTTCTTGATGCTTGAACAGCAACTACAATTGTTAAGTCATTATCTAGAACTACCTAAATACAGGAAACAAAAACTTAATACAGGATTTTTCATCTCATGAAAGACAATATAAGACGAGCAACTGGAAGTTAAGACTTTCATTTGGAAAGTCAAGCCAGAAGTTAAACTTTCCTTTTGTCAGTGACGATAAATCACCACTGGAAGAAAGTTCAAAATACTATGGCCCATTTTCTCCCAATGGAAGTTTTAATCAGAAATAAGGAATGTTTTCCAATAAGATGCTCAAGTTTCAACAAAACACCCATGAGTTAGTACTTGAAATTTGCATTATCTAAGAAACCAAACAAGATGACAAGGATGTCCTTTAGCTTGATAGTCTCTAGAAAGTTGCCAAACAAAAAAACAACCACTAAGCCACAACAGGAGTAACAGCTTCACAAAAATACTGCTCGCTTTCACACTCACCCAAATGTTGCAGATACTGCACTGTCCTCTCATGACCCTTCAAAGGTGAGTTGGCTTTCTTTGACTGATCCACCAGTACCTGTAATGCTTTCAGAACAAAAAATTTCATTCCTTTGTAACAGAAGTACAGTCCCAACTTGAAACACAAAAAAGTGTTCCTGTTCTGCTACTGCAGACAAAACAAAGTTTTGCTTTGAACATACAGATCAAACTGAAATAGGAAAAAAGACTGATTTAATCACAAGATGGTGATTAAACAGTCTCTTCAGAATATTGCCTGCTCACTGAAGACAAGGAGAAACTCAATACAAGGAATACATGTTTCTATTCATCCTCCTCTCCCAATCACATACTTACCTTTCTCATGCAGACCTTTTTTCTCATACAGTATTATCAGCTCACTATATTTGTGGGCCTTCTTTAGTACATGCTCACTCTCCTCAATATGGCAGTGATTGTTCTCCAGACGTAGCAATGGTGCCACCAGCGCCACATTTGTCTGCAAGCAAAAAGAGAGCACTTAAACATCCTTCCCTGGAAGTGCACATTCTCTGTGTATAGTACAAAACACTGGTTGGAAGCAGGGCCTCAGGGGAAAGGAAGCTTTTTCACATAAGAAATATAAGAAATGACAGTTTAACATCTTCGTGTAAGGCCCATGTTCACTTCCATGATTTCTGGGACAGAAAGAAAATGGTATCTAAGCTACTCCCCTTCAAGAACAGAGGCCAGCTTTAAAAAACATTGTAACAACAAAGATCATACCCTTCTGTATTTAACAGTACAAGGCCACAAAAGCATTCACTAGAACTTCAAAACACACAGGCATGGCCATAACCTTTCCACAGACCTATGTAGCAACCAGAAACAGACACATCTGCATATTCCATGAAACAGCTTCCCAACCAGTGAGCAAACTAGCTAACCTCAAGTTTTACACATCATTTTTGAGATCAAACACAGACAGTTGTGTGAGAATTTCTGAAGTAGCATCTTATTCTCCTTCTTACGTGTTTCAGTCTGAAATTCCAAAAAAGCTCATGTGGCAGAGGCAAAGTCTCTAGATCAGAAAGAAACTCACATGCAGGTAACACTTTAACAGGGTGGTATCAATGATTTGTAGCAGCTTCTTTTTTGATTTGATTGTGGGTGTTCCTTCCATGAGCGGTGAGGTACTGGACTGATGGTCAGAATCATTTAGCTTCTTCACTAGCTGACTTCTTTTCTGCAGACATCAAATGAGATTTTAACAGGAAAAGGCCATGGATCTCCACATCCCACCTCAGCAAATATATCCCATCAACTAAAAAGACTAAATTAAGCCAATTTAATAACTTCATCTTATCAATTGTTTCCAAAATAATTTTTATTGTTACTAACTATTCAACACACAAACTTTCCAGCTACATTCAGGTGTATACATTTGTTTTGCAAATCTATCGTTTTGCAAAATGTCGAGAGTCTTGAGAAAATAGAAGGAAATTCTGTTATCCTGAGTGGAGACATTTTTGAGAACTCAGGTAACATTTAAAACATTTGGAAAACGACTTAGGTTTTGAACTACTAGGCACAAAAACTATCCTCCTTCAGACCCAAGCTTTCTTTTAGTCTAGTAAGGATGGCAACCAAGCAATTCAGGTTCCAGGTATGACAAAAGGCAGGAAATTACAGTGCCCTTCTCTAAAATGTTCCACATTTTAATGCATGCTCTTGACCTGTCTCCTGGCCAAAGTGCCCTCCACAACAGTCACCAAACAAAAACAAAAGATCCAGTGCTCAAGTCCTCTTCAGAAGGATACTAGAAATAAAATACTGGACTCATATTCAGATCTGATCCGTAAGTCAATTTAGTCCAGTCATATATGAGGTTTTGCACATAACCGTGGGTTATCTCACGTGTTCTATTTCCCCTGCTTACTCAGGAGCTGCCACCACAGTTTCCAACCATGAAGACGGCCCTCTAAGGCTAGCATGACAGAGCTGGAGTAGGTGTACTGCTTCCTACACATCAGAGTTAACCAACAAAGCATGCTAGAAGTGAATAACCCTGACCTAGAAACAGATAGATGGACACTCACTTGAGTTAGGTAGTCTATCAGAGCTAAATGTGCCTTCTCCAGCTCTGCCCCAGAGAGCCCTGGCAGGGGGTTGGGATACTGTAGCTGTTTCCTGTAATCTGTGGGCAGGAGGTCAGGATACAGACCCATCACATGAGTGGGATCTAAGCAAAAAATAACTAGTATTAGTAATCATTCATAATATTTTGTAAACTCTTAGAGTGAGCTTAGCTTTCTAACAGAGCAGTCTGTAGTCAAATTGTACATCCACAAGGTTCCAGACAACAAAATGCACTTGCTACAGAAGAGAAACTAAAGCAAGGCAAAAGAAGCAAGAGAAAAATTGTTCCATCCTGTGCACTTGGCACACCTGGAGGACAAGACATAATCATCTTACTGCTTGTCTTTCAGAATCCTAGAACTAACTGCTCTGACAGTAAGACAGGACTTCCAGGAAGAAGCACTGTTAAGAGATCATTTACTGCACTTTTGAAATGAGAACTGCATAGTACGATCTGTAAGTAACAACACCCATGTTCAAGCAAATTCAAAATAACTATCCTCAAAATTAAGTTCAAAGGATTTTGAGTTCTCAGTCCTTGTCTTTCATTGTAGTTTTCCAGAGTAAATATGAAGTGTAATCAAAACAAGTTCTAGGTTTAAATGCACAAGAGATGTCCTGTCACCAACAAAAAGAATCTGAGTCTCAAGCACTATTCTGTGGCACAATTCAGTTTTCAAGCGTTCTTTCAATAGCCCTAGTAAAATTCAGAGAAGTAGCGTCAGAGACTATTTTGACTTCCAAAAGCACAGAAAAGTTTCCCATTTTCAGTAGCCTGGTTAAACCAAGGGTTAAGGGTCCTCAGATTGATCTGAGAAAAATGATTTTGCAAATCTACAGATGTTCCTTATTTATCATTCCAAGCTACAAGTAGATGCTGAAACGCTCAGTTTCAAGGGTCTGTGTACGTGCAACGCATGCTGTAAAATACCCTAGAATACAAACATATTCTGCAAAAAGGGCATAATCTTGATTTAACTTAACTTAGTGCAGTTGATTATCAGTTTCACCAAAAAAACAAAACTAAAAGCTGCCTAGGGTATTTACTGTTCACAGGAGACTGGTCTGCACAAGACACCACTGTTTTAATCTAAAACAAAACAGAAAACCCCCATGCAACAGCCCATGAGCTTCATTTCATTCTTTCTAACCTAGGTACCTCAAAGCTGACCCAGCATTTACCTGTACCAAGCTTGGCAAAAACTTGCATAGATTCATCAAAGCGCTTCTGGCAGAAAAGGTTGAAGGCAAAGAGGTTCTTTATGTGGTGAATTTGTTGTCGCTTCTCACTATCTGAATCATCTTTCATTTCCTACAAACATATAAATTAACAAACTTTAAAAGCTCTTGAGCCTCATATATGAGAAGGAAACACCCTAAGAAATAACAGGAGCATAATACTTTGGAGAGATTAAGAAGAAAAAAGATAATCTTAAAAAGTGAACATTTTGGATGGTGCCTGTCAGGTGCTATGCTTATTGTGTCACTGAGATAACCTGCAAGGTTTGAAAGCTACTTTTCATTATCTATTTACTTGCTCTTCCCGGCAACTGTCTCTTCATTCATTTGCCTTTTTCAATTTTTTTTCAAGTCATCAATTCAAAATGCAATTAATTCATTTTAATGTAATTCCAGGGAAGTTTCCAGAAACCAAAAAACCTAAAACACTAAGAACAGTATAATTAAAGGTACTGCATTAGCATTTCTAAACTACTATTCTTTTCAGGAGTAGTATTACCAAAAAAAAACCAAAAAGCCAAGCAACAAAACACACAACACTGTTTACAAGCAGTCTGAAGACTCTGAAGTATGACTAACTTCAAAAATCTAGAAGAACATAACCAATTAAAACAGCTAAGAGACAGGCTTTCACACACCGGATGACATCTCAAAATCTAACCCACAACAGATCAATACAGAATAACCGCAGTGCAAAACTAGAACAAGCCAGAAAGGCTAGAGTTTACGGGGTTGTGCTAAGTGGACAGTTGGGAGGCTACACTGTGACAGATTGATTAGTGGACTTGCTATAGTCAAGCAGATGGCAAACATCTTTTGTTTACTTTTGCACAATTAGATCTGCTGCAAACTCAGTTTTTGAGTACTTACTGCCAACTGCAAAGCCAACTCAAACTGTTTGTCCTGCAGAAGCTGCTGGATCTGTGTGGCTATCGACACCGGAATGAGCCGCCAAACAAAGTGATTACTTGCCACATATATAATATTTGTTCTGTAAACAAGACAAAAGTAGTCAGTTACTAAGCTCCAGTGTTGAGAAAGAAGTAATACACTACCTAAAAAACCCAATCCTGGTTAAGACACACATGGATCAATCTGATACAACTGCAATTTGTGCATTATTGCAAAGCAGAAGGGAAAAGAATACATGTCCAGTGATGAAAAATTCCCAAAGACATTCAACTCTATAATTTCCTACTCAAGGTATGGCCTCCACCAATCTGTTCATAAAAATCCCAACAGACTGCTTCAATGCTACTTCTTAAGCTGAGAGACATAGAAAAGACGCTCCTCTCCTAGTTTTTCAGAGTGCTACATACAGCCTGACAGCCCTGCAGCAGTTAGAATCAGTTATGTTCAATACCCTCCAGAAGTGATGAACCGTGGTCTCTGCAGCTCAATGCTCTGTACCAGCAGCCGGGGCTCAAAAGTGCGGATCTCCACATATCTTGGCAAAACAGCAATGATGTAGGGAGGCTGGTGTTCTATTAATGAAACAAGCAAAAAAGGTAAGTTCATTGCATTCAAGTACTCCTTGAAACAAGCCAGGAGTTAAAATAAGGCTTCTTTTCAGGTTTTTTCCCCTTGAAACATGCCCTTTTTTCTATTTAAAACAAAACTCAATGCCCAACATTGACAGCAATTTCCTAATAGACCACTACCAGGCCTTTCGCTCAACCTTCAACATAAGGAAATTCTGTGGCACAGGTGCCCAGAACAACTACAGTGCTTCAAAACACTACCTTCCATTTCAGATCTTGTCCCTGTATAAAAGATATGCAATATGCCTATTTTATGAGGACAAAGGCAAAGAAGGCTAAGAAGCAAAAGTAGCACATGAAATCTCTAGAGTACTGTAGGAACTGTCACACTCCAAATCCAGCTAGTTTCAAAGTACTAGAAACAAAATGATTTTATCACGTACAAGAGAGTAAAGCATACTTTTTTTTTTTAAAAAAGCAACTTGCTACTTCTCACCCATGGCTATAGGAATATCTGTCCAATTCAAGGCACATTTCTGAGTACAGACCCCTTCTTCGTTAAGCACAACAGTTAGATCATCTTGGCCAACTGCAACTTTTCCATCTGCTACAGGAGCTACCAATGGTTCCAGCTGCTTCCCTGTCGGAAACAGTTCTTTGATGGATCCTTTTCCATCCACCTAGGATAATAAAGAAGATAAAACCTCTTTATTTCAAAGCTGCGCAAGACTAAAGTCAAAAACCCATAGAGGTTTTTTCCATTATTCCATTCCAGACTAATCAATAATAGGACAAGTAAAGTTTTAAAGAGAAAGAATAAAATTTTCTGTGCATTATAATTTACCTTGCTTATACATCATTGGGGAATAAAGAATTAATACTTCTGTGTCTGAGATGATGCATTCCTGTTACTATAACAGTAGCCAAGCCCATCATTCACACAGGTTTATAAACTGCATAGCAACAGCAGCTGATGTGTCCAAACACTTAACTTAGGCCATAACTTTAACACTGTTTTGTTATGGCATGACTGAGTGCTGCCACATAAAAAACCAAACCAAAAGCCTAGTAACATGCCTGACCTTTTTCTCTTGCCCTAGCCACCCATTTTGTGGCCACATGCGGTCCTAAGAACTGAGCCCATACAAAAAATTGCTGTTTCATGAGCTGATAAAAAACTCACTGCCACCAAAACAGAGAATCCTTCCCCTTCAACTTCAGCTACACATTCTTTCTGCTTCCTTTGCATTACAGCTCAAGAACTTTATAAATCAACACCTAGCCAGCAGAAAGCAACATCAAAAAAACATGTATATTTTTTCTGTCTATTTAGTGAAACGAAGCCATGCAAGGATGGGTCAGTCAAGCACCGAAACTAAGACAAAGTAGATACTTAGACAGCTAGTTCCCACCCTGGTTGCTTGAGCAGTTGCACAACTACTCACATAACTAGAATGGAAGGCATAAACAGTTAGGGGAGCACTAAAGAAAGGCATCCCTTCTTTTGCAAGCAGCATCAGTTTCAAGTGACTGTAAAAACTATATGCAATTTTCCTGTTGACTACATATCGGTGCTGCCAACCATGTACAAACACGTGTGTGTTGCATCTCATCTTCCTCTTATTTTCCTATAATATCAGCAGAAACCAATTGTAAAGGCAGAAGAGATAATCAGCTATAGCTGTAAATGAAGCATAAGTGGAAATGGAATTAAAACTACTACCATTCAGCAAGAGAATCAAAACCAAAAAACTAGTTAAGCTTCACTGTGTGCCAGGTAAGATATTCCTGGCCTTTTGTCCCTTTTAGAGCTATCTCCTTTCCTAGTATATTAAATAAAACACAAACTGAGTTTACACAGACTGCTGCCAAAACAAAATGTATCTTTTCCAATGCCTTTTTTCTGCAAGAGCTGGAAACACTGGTTTCAACAGCAACAAACAGAAGATCATTTCCTGACATAACATCAGTTTAAAAGGTCAGACTTAGGACTGCCCTTCCCATACCAGGAGTACCAGACGCTGTTTTTCATAAATCTGTTAGCTAAATCCCTGAGCACAGGAACAGCCTCCATAGTGTCTACTGCTATCCAAGTCTTCTTAAAACACTGTTACCCACCCCAGTCTCACCCGTATCAGGTAATAGTCCCTCTTGAAGCCTACACAGATGGAGTTTTCACACCAGGCCATAGACTTGGGTACATCTGGCACACTGAAGTCCCCCTGAGGAAAACAGGGAGAATGTTAAACTGGCTATTATGAGAGAAAAGCAAAAGTCAAATCTGGCAATGCAGAGCATAACAGGCTGCACTGTTGTTGACACTGCATTCCTCACCACACATGCCTGACATCTACTGGTCAAGGAATGGCAGTATTCAACTAAAAGGCTAGATTCATGCACAGTAAAGTGAGTTAGCTGGCAATTTCCTAGAAGAGCACTGTAAGTGAAAAAGCTTTCACTTCGTTATTTTTATCATTTCAGTGGTCACAACTGCAGCTCAGTACACTTGCTGTCAGTAACTACCTTCTGATTTAATGACATATCTAGAAAACTTTAAGTAGAAGTGCACCGACTTTCATAATGTTATTGTCAGGTATACATTCATAGATGCTGTATGCTAATATGCTTCACTGACTTACAAGAGTATTACAACCCTTTAAGAATGTTAAAATATAGGACATAGCCCTTCATCCAGCTTATGAAACTGTACTAGTGACATTAACTATGATTTCAACCACATATTTTCACTTTTATTTGCTGCTTCGTTGTTAAATCTCTGCAGAACCAACCAGAGTCAATGCTCTGAAAGTCAGCAGTGCCTCTGAGTAACAGGGACTGCGCAGCAAACAGCAAAGGGCAACTACACTCCCTGTTGAGGCATACTAGACTACAGAAACAGCACAACTCACCTGAAGTTCATGGAATTCTCTGTCCTTCCAAAAATAAAGCTGTAGTTTCTTACGCACTGCCACACACATTCTCAGCACCTCTTCCCCTGTATCTGATTGCTGTGAAAATAGAAAGCCCTAACTCAGAGGCAGTCATAAACTAGGAGGCAAGTAAGATAATACAAGGCCAAAAGAATCCTCAGCCTGAGGCAAAGCTGTCAGCTGAAGAGCAGTTTTGTTCAACCCTGCCAGAAGGGCATTCCCTAAAAAATGGAAACAGAGAATTGGGAGAGCAGGATACTTAAAAACAAGCACCAAAGGCATACATGCACACAAACAGAAGATAAGTAGGGAACTATCAGACCAGCCCTGAAACTAGGGTAAACAGCTGGAACTCTGTGCAGTATAAGAGAGGTAAGGAAATGGAACAACGCAAAGAATGTGTTACACTAATAGATAAAAACATGAATAACTTCTAATATTCTAACCTATTGGAAAAGTTTCTTGACAAGAAATACTAGGAAAGCTAAGCACCTCTACACACAAACAACAAGCCTCTTTGCAGTGACCAGATGTAAAGGTGCCTTGAAAGACATTACTTTTCAAATGTATAAAATCCCAAGTACTTTCTAGCAAATACTTAACACTAAGCTGCCATGGGGCAAAGAGAAAACATAATGAAGAGCACTAAGCCACCTCTTCTGGCTATGAATAAGGTTTCTGCACTCACTTGGATAAAAATGAGTCACTTAATAAACTACAGCAAATGAACAGGGAACTGCTATACCTTGTGAAATCATTTTATGGCTTGAATCTACCACAGCTGCCCTGGGACTCCTTGGGCCAATAAACAGAAACAAAAATGTAACAAAAACTGTGATGTATTTGCTTGGAGAAGGGAACCATTATGAGCTAGTACACTGGCAATTCTAGGAAAGGAAATGATCTTTATATTGAAGGGAACCTTTCAAAAAAAGACAGTCAAAGTTAAGTTTTGTACAAAAGCTGCAATCACAACAGGTACAGGAAAATACCTTATAGAAGCAGAGGAGGAAAATGAAGGTGACTACATTAAAAAATTGTTGCCTTAAGCAAATGCAGTAGGTACTAATAGTATCCAAGCAATCTGCATGTAAGACAAAATTAACAAACCTAATCTATACAGCAACATGAAAAAATTATCTTTATTACAAACAGGAAGGACATCTGTGCCACTGTATTTCTCCCCTTACCTGGAGATCACAAGTGAAGAGAGATGCACCTTTTGCCTTGGAAACTGTGGTGATTTGTTGAAATGTCAACAGGTCATGGACATAAATGTTATTTTCTGTTTTAAACAAAATTCCAATTATTATTCAATATTTAATATATGTAGGAGTCATTGCCAATTCAAATAAGTTATCACATATATATTTATATAAAAAGAAGAACTTGTGAAACTAAGAGCTGCAAGAAAGGAGAAGACTTGTTTTCCCAAAAGCTGAAAAGTGCTAAGGCATATATAAATACAGGAAATGCAGAAAAGAAGACTAACCCCAGCATTGGTAAAATTACATGCAGGAATTGAGAACAAGCGCTAATCAAGTAGAAAAGGAAGGGTCAGCAAGCAGGTCAGAGCAGAGCAAGTTCAAGATGGAAGACTGTGTGGACAAAGAGCATTTTTAAGTGGCTCCTGATATTAGTGGAAAGTGAACAGTTGCAAACAGAGGGTAATGTGGTCAAGTTCTTGTACGCACTAGGACGCAAGGAGCAGAAATCTACGCATGCTGGAGTTGGAAGGGCTGGAACTTGGACATCATAGAGAAGGGAGTAGCAACATAAGCAAAAAAAACATAGCAAGATCACAAGGTCAAAGCAAGATAGTCAGAGCCAAGCAAACTCAGATCTTCCACAGGATGGTAAAAGATCACCATCTGCATATAAACTGAATTTCGTGTAACACATCAACAGTAAGTTTGATATAACAAAGTTTGGACAGAAGCTTCAGCCCCTCACATACAGTACACATACACATGCATGTACATGTGTATTTACAAATACCAATACAAACTGTATATACACACACTGCAGCACACCCATGCCCTTCATTTCTAACCAGAAAACAGCATTAATGCTTTGTTCTCCAAGCTGGCTTACAACAAACAAAGCTGTTTCTCAATCTATGCTGCTTAATGCTTCCTCTGCAAAATGAAAAGCCCAAATTCTACACAATGACTTCTCAACAACAAGACTGCTATGCGGAAAGACTGCCATATTTGGACAAGCAACTGCATCTAGAAGAGCTCATTAAATATTAAACTTACCTAAGAGACTGACCAAAATTTTAAATTGAGAAACAACATGAATCTGAAAGGGAGAATGCTGTTAGTGACTCCATTCATAAACTAAACTTCTGAACAAGGGTTGATTATAGTCTAAGAAAATGCATCTTAGATAATCTCAAAATAATGAAAACTAGGCAGCTATACATGCACTACCTTCCTTCAGCAACTGCAACCCTTTTCGCTTACACTCCTTTTTAAAAGCTAGAATAGCATTGTAAACAAAGCTACAATAATTGGCAAGTATAAAAATACTTCTAAAGGATATGCAGAGCATTGCTGAAAGAGGCTGCATTATCTCTGAGGTGTTTTCCCCAAGTATCAATATAATCAATGAACACAAGTTCTCAACAAAAAATAAAAGACTGGCAGTTACTTTACTTCTACCTTTCAAGTAAGTGGAATTACATTCACATTCCTATAGGATTTCATATGAGAGTCGAATAATATATTATAGTGCATTTGCATATTACCATTGTATTTACAAATATTCTCAGTCAGAGTAGCTGAAGGTTTACTGCTAACAAAAGCCAAAAATAAACCTCCAAGTTCCCATTCTTCATTTTTCTCCTTTAGCAAGCAAACCAAGCTTATTCTGTCATGAGAAGAGTGAGCAAAACACCTGTCTGTTTCACCTCTAGAAGAATCTATAGTATTGGGGAATTTTTTTGTTAAGCTTAGCAGAGATTGCAGATGCACATTTGATACTTCACTGAACAGTGGAAAATTGTCCCCTCATCAAGAAGATGACATTTCCTACCTGCTGAATCTTCTTTGAGAAGTTCTTGTTGGATTTCTCTAGTGTCACTTCAAACCTATTGCAACCTATCAGAAAGATTTGAGAGTATGTAAACTGAAGATGCCCTCACTCATGACTGCATATATTACAAATAATTATGACAGTAAACCTAACACTGGAAGAATGACACTTCTAACATATCTGTGCTACTTTTTACTTAATAGCTAAATGCATCAGAAGGTCCTCTACACAGTCAGGTGAAAATGTAAATTACACTTCTCATGCCCATCTGAGGGCCTCATCAACATTTTTGCCTTGTTGGAATTTAAGACTATAAGAATTATATTTAAGTAATTTGAAACCCAGTGATATCAAGATACCCAGTCTTTATTCACCAAATATCAGCAATTTAAATTGCTAGGGAGCACATCACTGCAAAATAGACATGAAAAAACACTACACCAAAAGGGTTTAAAAGGAGTTTTAGGGAAAAAGACTTACAGACACTTTCTGATGACATAACCTCTCCTGGCATTGATGCAAAAAAGGGGAAAAAATTTATTATGTGAGATAAGACACTAGCAACTCAAGACTAGCATGTTCTGATTGGAATAGACAACCTACGAGTTTCAGAAAAAGCAAGCTGAATTCAGTCTGTAGAATCCAAGTAGCTACAAATGAACACCCTTCCAAAAGCTGAGAACTTGGAAACATACATCTATTTTTCACTTTCCTGTCCTTCACTACACAGTATTACTGTGTTCAATAACATCAATTTCTACATAATAGCAGATACAAATCTCTTTAGTGAAAATCAATTTTAACTAAACTGAAAATAGAATCATTCTATTTGTGGCATCTCTAGAACAGACTATGAACAATTATGACTGCCAGAGAGGCAGGAAGATTATATACAAAACAGAACTCATTAGGAGGGATCCCTCTTCCCCATCCATGATGCTCATGGACCCACTGAATATATATGCTCTTTCACTAATCCAGCTCTTCATTAAAAGACAATGTCAAACCTCAGGTAATTGGCACATTGCATTGCTTTTGCACATATTTGTGCACTGTATTCATAACAATTACAGCAGCTTACTATAATTTCAAACACATAGAAACCTGATAAATAACATACTTTAAAACAGAAAAAGAGGCTTACATTACTTTTTGTCTTTCTAGCACATCTGAAAAATGGTATGTACGTTTTCACCAAAGATCATACACAAGTATTCATTAAACTCTATGTAGGAAAAAAGTCAGCAATTAAACACACTTGTGTTAAAATCACTATAGTCTCCTAAAGTGCAGGAAATAAAAATAACATAATCAACTTCTCATGTCATTCTTAAAATCAACTTACCTACATCTTTTTTGATCCTGTAAAGCAGAAGATGCCCTTGTTTGGTACCAACAAGGAGCCATTCCTCTACAAAGACAGGTGAGAAAAGAGTCTAATTAGTTCAACATATACTGCCTTTCCCAGCTGTGCTGGCTTTGGCTAGGGTAGAGCTAATTTCACAGTGCCTAGTACAGGGCTATGTTATATTTATCAGAATATTTGGGAACTTGTTTCAAATGCCAAGTGGTGACTACTCATCTCCTACAATCTCTCCAGGGAAATGCTGTGAAGTAGCTTTCCTTCTCAGAGGAGGATAGCCAAGGATCAAGCAGTAAAACAGAATAAAAGCCTAGACATCACATTCTACTTGTTTATACAAAGGTAAAGAAGCAAACTACTGCACTTTCTATGCAGTCAAAAGAGGCAATAAACTCATCTTCAGACACTATTATCGCTGAGAGGCCTAGTGCTGCACAGTGGGAATTACTGTCAGAAAGAAAAACACGTAGTTCTACATGGATTTAACTGCTACTTTATTAATGTTTTTATAAGAACTCTCTGAAAGACTCAGCTGTGTTTGCAAGGACAGTGGAAGCTTTGCTTAGGTGATAATTGGATCACTTGGACAACCAAGAATCATTCAAGATTTACAAAAAGAGAACCCTTTTATATATAAACTTTGGGCAGAATTTCAAACTCTTCTTTATCATACAAAAGGTACAGAATCTTTATAGGGTCATACAATATGACTGAATTTCTTCCTTGCTGAATATCATATAGGAACGCATAGAAATATTTCTCCCTACATCTAGTACTCCCTCTTTACCAAATATATTGACATTTTAATAAAATCTTGTTTCCTGCAAGACCTTTCTTCCACTGGTTGGTACAAAAGCTGTAGAGACAGAATTACACGTCTTTTTACACAACCACACTGCCATAAGCCCGTAGGTTTAGGCTTTTTCTCTACTTCAGCAAAATAAATGCTTTCAAGGAGATGAAAGATAAAAGCTGCAATGCAGGAATAAACTGTCCTCATATCCTCTCCAGTATAAAAAAATCTATGCATAAATGCAGCACTACAACTCAGGATATAGTTCTGTCTTTAAAGCTGATTAATGGGGGTCACAATTCCATCGTGTTTCGAGTTCAATGACCGATTTGGTGTGATGGTAGTACATCTGACCGCACCTGCCCAAAACTTTAATAAGCCTCATTTAATTTTAATAAGCCTTATCATTACGACAGCTGGTGCAGTATGGTGCAGCCATACCCGACTACCGAGTATGCCCAAAAACATCGCCTAGAATCACATACCATTAACACACGCAAACACATCCTAAACCCAAGGCTTCAACGTACCACCCGCGCTGCAAAGACAAATTTAAGCCAACACATAAGGGGATGCTTTCTGGGCAGGACACCGGGCGGCCTGCGGCCCCAGCACCCCGCCGCACAGCGGGGCCGGAGCGCCGCGACCCTCCCGGGCTGCCGGGACCGCAGAGCGGCCCCTCCTGCTCACCCCAGGCCGCCAGGCAGTCGATCTGCAGCGGCAGCTTCTCCAGGATCGGCACATGCTCGAAGGCGTCGTGCATGGCGGCGGCTCCTCCGGCCGACCGGGAGGGGGAAGGCCCCGGCGGGCGGTGCCGCGGGGCGGAAGTGGCGGAGGGACCGGAAGTGGCGGGATGCGCGGGGCGGAAGCGGCGACGGGACCGGAAGGGGCGGGGAGCGCTGGGCCAGCGCTC
>JAWWEE010000158.1:26182218-26209711 GCA_035221455.1 Xenops minutus
CGGGGAGCGCTGGGCCAGCGCTCCCCGCCCCTTCCGGTCCCGTCGCCGCTTCCGCCCCGCGCTCCCCACCCCTTGGAAACGCAGGGCCAGGATGCGGCCCTCAAAGGGGCCGCCCTACCCCTGCAGAAAGCGGGTGTAGCAAAGGCTGCTCTTTTCCCACAGGGGGTCCCGGTTGCCCGTGGCTGACATGAGCCAGAGAGGGTAGGGAAGTCGCATGGTGTGCAAAAAAACTGGCCTGCACAACCCGTCAGGCAGCCTGAAACAAGGATAGAGCCCAGAAATGGTTAGCCGGGTCGCTAGAAACTGTTCAGCACCTGCCTTGCTTGAGTTTTATCAGAGGACATGGAGTTGTGTTCTGTTCAAGCCACTGGACCTGATCTTAGAGGCTATATATAAATAACTTAGTTCTGTTAATCAAGGCTATGTAGACATTTGAATAGAGCAAAATGGCCTTAAGCCAGTAGGTTTTGTAAGCTTCAGTGATTAGGTCATGAAAAATAAAGGCCAGAGAGTTCAAGGATGAAGAAGAGGAGTTAAAAGACCCCTAGAGTGAGGCTGAAGACTGGCAATGACCACCTAATTCTGATGCCCAAAGACGATTCTGGAAGGCTCCGCCCAGACTCTGCCTAATCATTAATATGCACACTCAGATGTTGTAATCTCATTACTATGCAAAATTGTATGTTGTAATCGTGTAGTGAAATGTATAAAATAGTTCATTTTGCACTGTTGATTCGAAGCTAGTTTGCCCACCGTTAGCTGCCTAGCTTTCCAGAGCTGCTTGAATAAATACTTTTGCTGCTAAAAGAACAAACTCTCTTAGCAGTCCCTTTCATACCGAGGTTTTTCAGCATCAAATCATATGAGAGTAGCAGGGGCTATCTTTCAAGTAAATGTCTGGGTTTGGAGGTCATAAATTCTACTTCAATAAACTTACCCTATGAACTTGTCCATTGAAGTTCGATCTGCAGGAGGAGATCTTTACCTGTTACCTTGTCCCTTCCAGAACAGGCCACAGTTGCATTCACTTTAGTCATGGAGAGGTAAAACATTCAGGATCACTGACTTGGAAACTAAACTAACTAAACCAAATTAAAAAAACACACGACACTAAGTTCTCCAAGCATGTTCACCAACAGAGATCATCGTTTTAGAAAGCAGGAACTGAGGGTGCTGTGTACTGGGAGATCAAAGCACAGGAACGGGAGAACAAGCATGGTGTCCTTGCATCCAGCTTCTTTCCTGCTCAGGGACAAAACCTTGTTAAAGCACAAAACTGTGCTAAGTCACATCATCTTTTCACAGACCAGCAGTGCAAATTGCCAAAGGAGTTATGCCTCAGGCATGTAGCTGGTCTCTTTGACCTAGGATCCCTACAAATGGAAAAGGGGTATAGCAGTGATTTAGTGAAACACAAGTTTCAGTAACACTGGGTAATAAGGGCTTCAATGCAAATTGTTCTAATCCAGAGAGCAAATTATTTGCAAGGCATTGGCCTCTTCAGGTTTTAAGAAGTACCGTACTTTTCCTTTAGCATACAACATATCTTGCTGTATAAACTGGAGGATAAACATAACTCACAAACTCACACACCTCTGCATCTGCAGCATAAGACATCCTATCCTAGGTCTTATGATCCTGACTCACTGCCTATCAAGCCTGTGATTCTGTCATTTCTTTACCATGCCATGTGACCTCTTACTCAGTCCCTCCTTTGGAGTTCTCAGCAGGAACATTTTGTCACCCTAACGAAAAGCTAGTCAACATCACCTTCTTCACTATGTTTTCAGTTTTCTACATAGTATGCACGTGCTACAGTTGCAACAGTAGTATCACAGCTACTTCTCACAAATAGATCTATACAAAACTAATCAGACACAAGAACTCTTAAAAGACTCCTGTCAGACATTTATTTTTTCTGTTAGGTAGAACATTATTAGGAACAGCATGTTGAAGATATCTGAAGTCATCAGCCAAATTTCCTGATGAAAATTCAGCTTTTCCACAATTCTAGTTAATAAAAATTCTTGCAGATCTCAGACCTAAGATCTTTTGTCCCTCCAGCTCCCCAAGTCTTCCAGAATAGCTTGCATGGTTTGTTTAAAAATTACAATGCCCTTTTGAAAGAGTGGGTATAAATTTGAATTGTCTTCCCTGTCTACACAATTAAAGTAACCTGCAGGAATTCTGGTTTCGCGCATTCTAGCAAGCTAGCTTGCTGATGAAGCTTTCCTGAGCTTTTTCAAGTCATGGAGCCAACACATCTTCAGGAGTAAAACCAGGTTTCAGAAGAGGCAAAGATCCCCTCTGCAGAACCAACATACTTGACCAAACATGCTTTTCGGGGTAGAGGCTGCGTTGCTGCAACTCCCTTGCACACACCCCCTTTGCTCCTCACTCACATCTCTCCACTGCTTTTAGCTATCTCTCCTGCAATCCTAATTACAGGTACAGCTGTGCACATGCCATAGCCAACACACTGTTGTGGGAGCTGGGCTCTCACACTATTTTTCCGTAAGACTGCAAACAAGTCACAGCACACACTTGCTGTATCCTAGAAAGCAGATGCTACCTTGCCAAGATAAAGAAACTCTGCTAAACAATTGGAAAAAACCAGAAATGGGTAACCAAGGGGTCAACAAGCCTCCTGTGGAATTCAGGACAACTTCAAATACTGCTTCAAGTACAAGGACAGAAGGATAGAAGGCAGCATAGTTTGCCTAAGACCTGCCACTGTAGTCAGGGGTTGTATGCACCACACTGCTACTACATTTATTTTAGTCTTTAAATTACTAATTCAACTATGAATACTGTTAGGGAAACAGTTTAGATCTTTTACTTTGTTCAGAAATTTATGATTTGCTCTATCTGTATTCGCTTTTCAAATTACAGACTTCCACTTTATTGACAAGCTTAACAAGAAAAAAAAAATAAACCTGTTGAGAATAACTGCATTATAAATACTGTGCAATAAAGAGCTAAAATCAGGGAGCTTTGTGAAGATGTTACCACTTCCTCCTGTGAGACAACAGGTAGTAAGAAAGTGGAAGGACACAATATAAGCCTTTCTCCTCTTTGCCTAGCCTTTATTAAATAGTACATACAAACTTTTGTGCTTCCAGTAGAGAACATTTTTACCTATTTGTTTCAGAAAAACCCAAACAATCCAAAACAATATGACTTTAAAAAAAAATCAAAACAAAACCCCCCATTAAATAGCAAGCTTTATGTAGTTTTACTTCACAAAATTTCCTCTCCCCTAAAGAACATGGAGGTAACTTTTTTTTCATCTGTATCAATTAAGCATAGCAAATTAAAGGTGTTTTTTAATTAAAGATTCTATCTGTGGCCTCAAGAGGATGGCAGAAGAGCTCCAGCAACTCTTGCAGAAGCAGAGTGAGGTGCTCTAGCCACAGCTTTTCTTTCTCTGCCCATCTGCTGAGGGTTTGCTGCCCTACAGCACAGCTAGCAGAAGATACTATGTCCTTGTGCCTCAGCTACTCTACTGTAAAGTGCCACGTTTCAGCTTGAATTGCTGACAGATGAACTACAGCTATGTTACCAGACCTTACAGTGGAATGAATGAAGTACAGGCACATGTTTATTTCTGCTGACATGGCTACGATTGAAGAACCAGAAAAGCTGACTCCCTATGTCATTCCAGCAGCAGCCACATCTGCTCCCAAGCTGTCCAGCTGCAGCTTGCCTTGTAATCATCAGTTGTACAGGTTATGAACCCAAATTAGACCTTTTGTCATACAATCCCCAGTGGGTTTCCATGGGGAAGTTATTGCAAGTGTAGCCGTTAACAGCCAAGCAAAAACTAAGAACACCAAATGCTCTTTTTCATTTCAAAAGGAGAAACAAAATGCAATTATATAGAAGTCTACAACTTTGACTGAAACACAGTGATCTCAGAGTGCCTCTTGGCCACAGGGACCAATTGGGACAGGAAAGCTCATCAAATCACTTACATGGGAAGCAATTCTAAACAGACACTGGGAACAGAACTACCCCAGCACCGTGGACTCCCCATAAAGCCTCTTTTTAGTAAGGTAGGCAGTGCTTGCACCCTCTAGAAAGCAATGCCATCTTCTTGTAGAAGAGTGCCAATTTCTTTGTGGGAGATGTTATGTGTAAAGGGAGGAGAGCTGTGCTGAGTCATCTAGTTAGAATCTGCTTAACATGTGTGGTCAAGCACTTTTGGAGCACTGCAGGAGTGGGTTTGGTGATGTTTGGGTTGGTTGTTTTATTTGATGTTTTAAATTAAATCATGCAAAATATGAAAAATAGGGGCAAATTGTTTTTCCAGGCATCCACCACATTGCCGGCAATGAGATGTGCCACAATAGCAAGTGTTAGCTCTAGATAGCTGTTACCTATAGGTCAATGGCATTTAAAATAGAAAATCTTTCATACACAGTGTTATGAATAAAATTGCACTTGATTTTGTTAAAAACTCTTACCACTGTAACTTTTCCAAATATTTCCATTCTGGCATCTTAGTTTTCTTCATCAACAGGAGCTTCTCTCTAAAACCCTCTCATGCATACTGGACACATGACATACAACAGCGGTTGTATCTACCAGAAAATGGGTCTGTTGTTTCTTCAGTGCTTATTTCTAGCTGTCCCCACCCTCCCCCCAAAAAGGTACAGGCAGTTCACCTCTAGGTGTCAATTGTAACATTGAAATATAAACTCCCCAAGGAGACATTAGGAATTTTAGTTTCACAGATTAAATATTTGAAAAGTTACAGAAGGTGCTGGAATAGTACATACGTAAATTGCTTAAAAATCCAAACTTGCAGCAACTTTGTAAATTCAAATTTCCAAAAGGTTTATAATGTCCTTGTGAACTTCTTCCACAGCAAGACACCCTCCATGACAGTAAAGCATCAAACTTTCAAGGCTGAGATCAGGAAACAAATCAGCAGGATGCACTTGCTCCACCAAGCAACTTTAAAAGAGGCGTCTCCACTTCCAATAGCAAAAAGTTACTCCTTCATTCCATTTTGGACCTTTCAAAGTGTGTAATCATTCTTTCCTGAAAAATAAAATAGTGTTGTCATTTCCCCCTGTAGGTTTACCTTACTCAGAATGTGCACATTCACAACAAAAGTAAACTTATGTGCTTTTTAAGCAAGGAATCCAATTTACACAGCAGATACACCACTTTTTTTAGAACACATATTTAGAATACATGTTTGTATTCTAAGAAGCTGTATCATGGTTGTCCCCACCATCCTTCCCCCCTTGTAGTATTTTACTGCTGCACTGACAAGATCAGAGTTCAGTTCTAATAAGCTAAGTCCTTATCAGCTGTCTCATGACTCCTTTGGCATGTCAGAAGACTAATTTCAGCTGAGGACTTCTTTACTGACCTCATCTGAATCCAGAAGAGCTGGAAGAGCGCTGCAGTGGGGGGAGGAAAAAAACCAAAAAATAATTAGAGCACACACTAAAAGCATACTATTGACAATAATTTCCAAGCTTAATGTTGCTTTTCAGGGCACAGAAGAGCAACAAGAGAGACCTTTCAATTTAACAGAAATTAGAGAAAGACACACAAAAAAAGAAGAGCCCAAGGAGTATTCAGAATGACCTTCCCAGTTTTAAAACTACTTTTTTCTATGCTTCTCATTACCAAGTGAACAATTTCCACATTTCCAAGTAAGTCACATCATTCATACAGGAACACCGCTGAACTACAATGAAGACATTTACAATATGGGACCATGTTGTAAAAACATGACCCAGAAATCAAACAAGTTCCACTGGTACTCCAGCCTTTCAAGCTACAATAGACCTCCCATCTATTAGGATCTTGTCTCTTCACAACCCTGATCAGACTCTCAGGAATGGAAAACCCTGCAGCAGATCACCTCAAAGTGCCCTTTCCTAGCTTACATGAATCTAGTCCTTTTTTTCTTTAGAAATCCTATCAGCCTTCAAAAAATCAGTATTAGAACTGGAAAAAAGGAAAAACCAAATTCAAATGAGAAAATGCACTTTTTTATCCTCTTGACATTTAACCTAATTTGTCTTTACCTCACTTCAAGCAAAGAGTTGTATTTCAACCCAGAGCCTCTGCCAAAAATACCTGTTCAGATTTGTCAACATAATTTATCTGTGAACTTTGGTTTTGCTATGAAAAATGTAGACAGAGGCACTGACATTTTTAGGATGCAAAAGTTATTAAAAGCAGAATAGATATAGACAGCATACATAGCTGACTACATTGACGGAAGTGTAAAAATGACAACAGATATTCCAAATTAAGTTGAAAATTAAATTACATTATTCCATGCTTTACATTCAGCAAGATACTCAAGGGTCTTTTCAGAGCACTAAACAGAAAGAGAGCTGTTTTGTTGTCTTCTGGATTGAACTTCAGCAAAGCGCAAAGCTGTCTATGGTTTCACAGTCTGACACAGTATCCTGTAAGTCAGCACGCTCAAGCCTGACAGACTGCATATAGCCAAGTGTCATCACACTGAGAAGTCAGAGGCCACTGCCAGGCTGAACCCAGTCTTTGCTCGTGTTATCAGAGCATGCAAGTTATAAGGCATGCTAATGCATTTATGTTCCTGAGGGCAAGGAACCTGCTTTTATTGTGACTGTAAAAATACTCACACATCTGTCACTGATGAAGGAACATTCTCCTCTACCCACTTCAGGTCATCCTCCTGCTACAAGTACAGAAATTAAACAGAAAAGTCAGTTTTCCCAAAATGCTGTCACATGGAAGCCTTTTCTTCTCAACCTACTTGACAAAAATCCATTATTTATAATCTCAGTTTAAACATTAAACAAAAACAAAAAACCCAAACACAAAAACTACATTCGATTTCTGAATTACAGAAAACACATTCCAAGAAAAAAAAGAATAAAGAAAAACCCACCTATAACTTGTTGTGAACTCTAATAGTCTAATGGTGACTAGGAAAAGCAGGCCCTCAGGACACTTTGGTTATTTACATAATCTCCCACCAAAAGCACTATCTTTAGAAGATGTTAATAGATGAAAAAATATAAAAAGCACAAGTTAGATTTATCAAAGGTAAGTTAAACCGTATTATCAGGATTTCTCATTTCAATCTGGTGAACAGTCTCTTAACTCTCTTAATTTTCATGTTATCCTCAGGTAAGTAGCATACAGCTGCAACCAACCTTTGAAAGAAACAATGTCAAGGACAAAAATATGACTGCTATTATAATGAATTCCTACAGGTTCTTGCCACTTTTAAATTTATGGATAAATTCCATGAAAATATTCCAAGACATAATTTATAGGTTCTAGCTGAATGTGGGCTTATAAGCCACATCGAAAAAAATGCATGTTACCCCAAAGTATTTGGGTAGGTACATAACAATATCCACATCACCCCATTTGAACAATGAATCACAGATCTCCAAACTAGAAGGCAACATTTAAAATATGGCTCAGCCTCCCTTTCAGACTAGCAAATTTGTTAAAATAACATATTACTCGTTATCAGAATATTGTATTATACAGTTCTATCTATACTGGATTGCACAAACACCTAAAAAACAGACTGAATTCTGAAGTCTCCATTGTACTTACAGAAAATCTGATTAAAAACCTGTAGTCACTTTCTTTTCAGAAGTACGGTAAACTTACAGTACTTTGACTCATTCACACTCTGGAGCAAACCAAAAAGCTCACATTTATTGGCTCAAAACTTTGCATATTTGTGAGCTGCTACTGGGAGCAAACAAAGAGGAGATGAATCTGTATTTTTCAAGGTAGAGAGGGCATACTCACAGCTTTATTTGCTTTTACATTCCCATTTGGTTCTTGCTTTGTACTTCTCATTTTCATTCCCTCTGAAAACAAAAGAAGGAAAAAAGATTGGCATAACTGAACTGTAACTGTTTGTAGACAGTAAGTGAAAGCATTGAGTATTCATTAAGGATATTTCATCAAATACAGAGAGATAGAGTTGGACAAGTTAATGCTTAGAGACTGCTTTCCTTTGAAAGGCTTGTAGTAATTTTTCCTGACAGGTGTAATACCTAGTTTTTCCTGAATTTGGGGATTTTACCTAGGAAATATATACTTCTAGTCATTTTATTTAAGCCAGGCATCAGCAACACAGAACTGAGACACAGCTGCCCAGAGAGGCTGTGAAATCCCCATCCTTGGAGATACTCAAAAGCCATCTGGACATGGTCTGAGGCAACCTCTTTTAGATAAACCTGCTTGAGCAGGGGGTTTTGGACAGGATGACCTCCAGAGGTCCCTTCCAGCGTTAACCATTCTCAGACACAGGCAACTCCCAAAGTTTATTTTACCTATTGCCTGCTGACCAGCCACGTGGTTGACTTAAAAGCTGAAAAGCAGCATGCATCTTGCAGCCTGACAGGCAGATAGAGCTGATTTGCCAAATGCACATAATGGATTACACACTCCTCCTCAGCTCCTAAACAAGGCAAACAGCACTGATATATCCCAACATAATGGATTTGTGGACAGACAGCTGCAGTACCTATGTGGCCCTACCTTTTACACACCTTATAGAAAGGTGTTACAATAGAAAATTTCATTAATAAATATCTTCAACCCTATGTTTATACTGGACATTCTTATGCTAGGCTCTAACATGGAAAATGAAGAAGGTTGCAGAGTTCACATAATAAATGAAAATTCTTAAATGGGATTTTAAAACAAAACTGCACACTAAACCACTGCTCAGCAATAATATCGAGGAGATCCTTGTCATCATGACAGGATTCAAACCTACAACTTGATATATTCAATAAAACAAAGTCCACTGGACATGGCAAAGCAACCACAGCAGTAGCAGTGTCAACTGAAAACCCCAGAATTAAACACTGGCAACATAAATACTAAATATAAAGCCAAATATGTATTTTCTCTACAACTATATGTATCAACAATAATGAATTTTTTGCCAGAGCAAGACACTTTCCTCCACAAAAGTGTCTCCGCAACACAGAAATCAGGTGGAAAAAATTTTCTCTTACCAAAGCTTTCCTTTAGCATTGGCTCTTTCTGCTCATCGTCATCCTCCTCTTCTGACAGAGGTGAGAAAGCAAACCTTCAGGAGTGAAAGAATGAAAGCACCTTAGAATTGTATCTCTTGCCTCCCAAGAGATCCATTACTCCAACATTCATGACTTGATTATTCTGTGTAGTCCCTTGTTTTTAAGACCAATGCTAAAATACATAATCAAAAGTTAAGTCACTTCTTTTAAAATAAATTCAACACCAGGAACAGACAGATTTTTATCTGTGTGACTTCTCTCTGTTTACTCTTCCTCAAGCCCCTATATACACTGCTTAGTATCCTTACAGATCAGTATACAGTAAATAAAAATCACCCACCAGTACTTCTTTGAATAAACAAGCATTCCCAAACCCAGTATTTTTAGGAAGAAGTAAGAAAAGCTGAACCTTTGGTTGTTAGCAGATGGTCTCCACAGAATCATGATGACAAAAAGTATCATTGAAAACAATAAACGCCAGATGGCATCATCCACCCATAGCTCCTGCCAGTCCTGTCAAGAAATAGAACAGCACAAATGGAAAGTGTTGTGAAGCAAGAAATTCCATATCCTTACCTCTTTCCGAGGGTGAGCTATAGGTATCTGTCAAAGAGGCTCATTACCCACAACAGTGAGAATTTTAGCATGTGGTACTATGTGGCAATCTCATTGCCAAATGTAAGCTTGTCAAGAGGCAGAAATTGGAGAAAGTATTCAATATAAACTCACCGACTGACAGTCCACCAGCCTGAACTTCATGGTGGTCCAGATGATAAATACAATAGATGCTGCAATATTCAAACAAACAAGGTGCTTACTATTACAGAAGATGCCAATTCAAATATCCCACTAGAAGGACTGTGTTTCCCAAACAAAAAACAAAGACCTAAACAGCGAAGTCTTGAAATCCAATTTAATAATTTTGGAAAACAAGAAATGGATTTACTGCTCTGACCTTCTACAGCAATTTAAGCACAGACCAGTATATTTTTTTCTTGTTTCTTCAGAGACACAAGGCGTAAATCAAATATGAAGTATTTAGTAAACTCCTTATTCCTATTCTTTTATTTTTATCTGGACTCCAAACCATGGTTTCATTATCAGCTGACAAACAAAGCTTACCTTACTAAATGATCTGATCTGCTTGAATGCCCTAAGCATTCATATCTTGACCCACAACAGTTCCAACACTAAAACTATGCTCTTAACACAATTTTAGAAGAGACTTTCCTCCACTAAGGTGTTCTAAGTTGACTAAGAACCAGGTGCTGAAAGGAATTTCAATCACCTGTTGATTAAAAGGAATGTGCTTTTTTGCTTCATTGTTTAAATAAAAAAAGCAAAGTCTTTAGAAGTTTTCTGCTCGTTGTATTCATAGCAAAGCACCTGAAAGCACCACAAAATTTATTCTTGAAGTTCCGTTCATCACTACTATAAATCGAAAAAGAAACTGAATCTCTATTCTTCCAGAATACAGAGGGCATTATGTTACAATATGAATACAGTTTTTCCAAGACTCACTCCAATCCTTCAGCTATCAGGTCTTCAGACACCTTAAAAATCCCATAGTATAGAGTGATACTGCAGCTTTGGCAAAAAGTATCTCTGTGAAGTTAACAGCATAGGATAATAACCCCCAACAGCCTGTAGTTAGAGGAGCTGCATTACTACTGATCTAATGAACATCAGGATTAATAATCCACTCTCTCTGAAATGCCAACATAACACTTGACAAAGGCCCACTGTTAGAAATGGCTCAAGTATTAGAAATCCCAAGAACTTGGACTGTATTTACAGAAGGGTCACCAAACTTAAAGATTGGCTTTAGTGACCAAATCAAGCCATATATGGAAATGGAAGTAGTCTTATTTGATAATTTTCTGCCTACCTGCTACTGCCAAGATGAGCGTGTTGGTGAAGTGCCGATACAAAGAGAGTTTCACAACGTTCCTTCGAAGTTTTAGTAGCTTCATTGTTTGAGTTAAGCTGATGAATATGTATGGAAAGTCAAGGAAAAGCCTCTAAAGGGACAACCTGATCAGACTTAGTATGAGGATGACACAGATCTTATGATCAACAGCTCCCCCATTCCCCAACAGCCCTCCAAAAAGTTAGACCATTCTCAGTAGAAGAAAAGATTGATCCTATTGCAAAGGTACCAAGAGCAGAATCCAACCCTTTCATGTTACTTAGTCATCTATACCTATAATTCTTGTCACACAAAGATGGTATCCAAGCATCTATTTTGGGCGACAGCCTATTCCTCCAGAAAAGTGTCAGTTGTACTTCTGATAAAAGTCAAATCTGAACTTAAAATGAGTTAAAATCCACTTAATGCATACAGGTGCCTTCATATTTTCTTTTCTATTTTATTTCCACAGTAACAAAACAAGTGCTCAGAAGAGATATCATGGTAGGGGAGAATTGTGATTTTCCTGGCTGGTCAGCTACTCACATTTTAAATGGAGTTTTTGTGACTTTCACTAAGAACACTTTATAGGGGTTTTGCTATACAAGAGTTCAGCACTTAATGTCAGTTGCTCAAGTCACACAAGATTATGGCTGCTTGCCAAGACACTAAAAAATTAACTGCCCCATTTTGCCACCTACTTCAAGATTATTTCAAATTTTACAGAAAGACTTTTAGGTTTGATGCTGCTAAGCAACTTTAAACTGAGTCATAAAAACATAAACTGAGTCAGTTCTCCAAAGGATCTCCTTCTATGGTGCCACGACATGCTACACTGGAACAAATTACTTTCATACTCAACAATCAGAGACTGATAAAACAGATTATATTCAAGAGTAGCTTTAACACAGATTTATCAAGTGCAAGAAAAACTAGGTAAAAAAGCAGTAGGTAGCAGGAGCTTACCTGAAGACTCAATTACAGAAGTTCTATGACCTTTACCAGAAGTAGAAAAAAAAACCATACTTGAAGCTTATTTTAAAAAAAAAAAAAATCAGCCAAAAAGATTCCCAAAAAAACTCAAATTTAAAAGAAAACACACCGAACCAAGTAAAACAGTGAAGGATATCCACCAGCACAGGGCAGTATCTAGGAAAGCCAAGGGAATAAAAGCCAAGGAGGCAAGATCATTCTGGGCCTGGAGACAAAGAGAGAGCCAATAAGAACAAACTGAAAAGAAAACAAGGTACAGAAGTGAGGAGGGTGAGGCTATTGTATGTGAAACCACAAATACACCACCACAGTGTTTCTGTGCTTTGCTACAGAAACAGAGGGCTTGAACCAATAGTTTAGCCCAATGCACAGAGAGGAACTGACAATACCATGTTGTCAGTTCCCAGTTCTCCACCAGCAAGAAGCAGTTTTCCAGATTTAAGTCAATCTAGTGCTGTTAAAACGACTCTCTGCCAAAGCAATTGCTGTGATTAATTGCTCTGGCCACTTCTATTACAGAAAATTAGCAATCGGATTGTTAGAGATGTAGTAAGTAAATCTTTTATACTATCCATAGACAAACTGAAAGCTCCACTGGCAATCCCGAGTTTGACTAAAGAAGCGAAACTTGCCTTTGTGTGTACATCAAAAACTATCAAAGTCCTAACAGAAACAAGCAAACCGCCTTTTATTCCTTTTAAGTGTAAGACAGAAATAATAAGCTGTGAATAAGATTGAAGCATTTTGCAGTTTATAAAAGGATATCCACAAAATAATACAGGCATCAATCATGGACAGGGCCAAGTTTGCTATCAGAGCCACAGTGTCATAGAAAAACTGGAAAAGTACCAAATATGTGACAGGTTAAAAACCTTATCCAAAAATACCAAAAACAGAACAACAAATATTTACATCCCAAGATGCACTTCTTAATGAGTCCAGTAGCAGCAGCACTCACACATGCTTTCCCAGGCACAGCCTGCAAAACTGGAGTGTGAGGATTTGCATTGTTTGTTGTTTAGCCTTTTTTTTTTTCTTTTAGGTTTTTTTTTGGTGTTTTGGTTTGTTTTGGTTTTTTTTCCTGGGTTGGGTCTTTTTGACTCATGGCCAGGTGACCCAAGCTCCTCGTTTGTGTCTTTAACTAGCCCTACCTATTAGACACTAGTGTCCAAGCTGAAACCTGACTAGTAAGAAAACTAGAATTATTTCAAAATATACATAGTTATATCCAAGTAAATAGAGAAGACATTGACCACTAAATAATTGTCAATAATCCATACCCACAGTCTCAGAATTTAACCACTTCATTGTCTCTACTCCTTTTCAGCATAGCTTTAGGACTTTTTCTTAGCATACAAGTAAATAAAGCCAATAGTGTCTGTGACATATGGGAAAATTCAAGCAGTTATTACTGACCCCTGTGACTCTAAGAACACCTTCCATGCCAGAAAATAATAGATAAAGGGCTCCAGCCATAACTACTTTGTGAAGAGTAACTCCAAGGCGAGGCCTGTAGGAAAACAAAGTGAAATTCAGATTAAGTGGGGAACAAAAAGTGAAGTCATGTCAGCTTGAGCCTAACATAAAGCACATGAATAAAGGGTCCTTGTGACAAGACACTTTTGGATCCAGAAATAATTTTATTATGGTATTCAAAATGTACTATTTATTTTGTCTCATGGTATGATGTGGCCAAGGGAGAGACTGGTAGCAGTCCTGTTTCCTAGTTAACCTGTTTAGCTTCTTACAACCATTTCAAGAAGTCACATCCCCCTTCTTGACCAGTTTCCCCAGCGTACCCACACCTACCAAAAATTTCCACTACTACATAGCATGTTTTTTTACCACTGAATACAGCTGGGGCAGCCAGATGAGCAGCAGTCCTAGCAAGAGAAGTTTCCTAAAGCAGATCTCCTCCCCTACCAGTGACTCGTGACCTCCTGCATTTCTAGAAGCTCCCCCTCACCCAGAAGACAGACACATAAAGCTCCCATTCCACTCAGTGGACTATCTCAACAATGACTCAGAAACCGACCTTACAGTAGTACACAGAAACAGATGCAAAGAGGAATAATAGCAACATGGAACTGTATGTCTTCTAGACTGAAGAAGTCTAGACCTTTACAGCACTTAATTAAAGCACATACCTTTTAACAACCAAAGTACAGGGAGATGAATACTGCCACAAGTTATTAAAAACCAGTAGTGAAAAACCTCTTAAATAGAACAGAACAAACTTGTAATAGAATTACTCACTTGACTATGCCATATCCCAGGCTGACTATGATGACCAGAGTTCGAGCCAATGAGCGCTTCACAGCAGAAAGAAGTTCTGCCAGTATTACTGCTCCTTGAACTACCAAAAGCAGAGGAGGAAGTTGAGTTACTAAAATATAATTTCTATTTTGTTAACTACTGCACGCAATTGTAGTACAAGAGCAGGCATAGAAGGTAGGCTACTCAAGTGTATAATCTTTTTACTACCTACATCTAGAGTAAACTTTCAGAAAAAACAGGTTACTTGGCATTAAAAAAAAAGCTACTGAAAATTTTACATCCGTAGAAAGTGGAAAGTAAACGATCCATAAAACATCCATAAGATCAGCCTGGATATTCCTCCACACACATCAGCCAATCTGTACCATGGATGTGGCCAATTAGCAAAATCAATGATATTTTACTTGCAGACTCATATGCATCCAGCCTCAAAATTCAAAACCAGAGTACCACAGTTTTATGTGAAGAGACTCTCTTAAAATGGATTATCAGGCTATGGGCTGAATACCAAGGGTTATCTAAAATGCTGTCATGTTGAACAAGGACTTTCAAAGCATCTTTCCAAGGACAATACCAATTTTGAGAAATTAATTACAAACTACACTTAGGAAGTCCTGTTTTAAACTTCAAGCCAACACTACAGTGTATACTCTCCAAAATCTAGCATTCTACATACCTAAGACACTACACTGAGGAGTCAGACTAAACAACAGCATTTTAGCTTTAGAAGAACACAGAGCATCAAGTGTACAACATATAAAAAAATATAAAAACTCTGGTTCCCTGTTCTTTGTTTTGAAACAATCCTCAAGGAATCATATACTAAATATGCATCTGTCACCTGAATTTAACATACCCATCAGCGCTATGCCTCATCAATTAAACTGGAAGATGCAGCTGTCACCTACCAGATTCCCCTGTGTAGCGAATATTCTGGAACTCTGCATAGAAAACTGCTTTCTCGAGCATTCCCAGGAAGATAACAGCACCAATCCAGAACTGGATCCTCAGGAGATCCCGCCAGTAACAGGCTGACCACGCAAGCCATAGAACTCCAAAGAATACGTACACAATACACATCACCATGAAAAACTATTACACAAAAAGAAATAAGAAATAGGAACTTTAGACCCAGAAAAGTAACTTCCTTGTTTCCATTCCAAAGCTGTAAGATAACTCGATTTTGTCCCAAGTATAGCAACTTTGGAAGTTTTTAAACAGACTGTTTATTTGTCTTCTCTGGATTCTGTAACAGTGACAGGCTAATTTCTCAGTGCCAACAAAGAGAATCAGAGTAACTCACTTTCTGAGCAATTTCTCTCTTCAACAGTAGTCTACCAATTTATTCACAGGCAGTTTTATTAAGAAGATCATGTGCTACTAGATTTTAAAAACTGAAGCAAAAAAATACTAGAAACTCTATTCCTTCTCACATATTGTTCTATTAATAACTTCATCATACATTTACAGTATTCTGCAAATAAACTTACAGGTAGTCTTTACACACCATTCCATAGAACAGAAATAAGCAACTAATGCTCTGTTCAAATAACTCAATAATTTTTCTCAAAAGTTCATTTCCAGCAAACTCAGTTTTTGACCAAGCTTTAGGTCAGTCAAAAACCTGAATTGAAGAAACCCATTTAAATATTAACATTTTGTGGGTTGTTTTTTCTTTTGGTCCAGTGTTACTTGCTTGAGAAGAACTTTCATAGTACATCTCCTACAGGAAACAATATGCTTGACAATGCTACTCAATAGTAAACTTTCTAAAGGACAGCATCATACCACAGCAAGTTAAATCTGCAAAAAGCACACTAAGATTAAGAGGGATTTGAATAAGACATTAAACGAACAGGAGGAAGTAATTAGCCAAAGTATAGGACAGCAATAATGTAGTCTCCTCTTCCAGAAAGAAGATTTTTTTTTTTTTTTAAACCAAGCAAACACTGAAATTATGTGCACAATCCATTGAAACTTTCACAAACTGAAAACACCTTCCTTAGGAGATCCTTAGAGATTTTCACATCTGACTAATCCATGCAATTCAAATGGTAAGGACATAGGCATGATAGTATATGTGCAGATGCTCCATTATGGAAAAATTTAGAGAGACAGGCCTTTTTCTGGACCTGTCCCATGGGATATTCGCACTGCTGAATTACATTTCAGTGGAGCTGCTGGTGGCTTTTACTTCTGCAGGAAGTAAAATGTGTGTTTCAGAAATGCTGTCATGCCATTCTTGCCAATACAGCGAGGCCAGAGACCTTACTTGTTACTGATCCCCGGCTAAAGTTTGCCTTCACTATGTAAACATTTTAAGTTCTTTTATTTTTTAGCCTTCTCAACAGAGGAAACTAGCAACCAAGTCAATAACTGTTGAATAAAAAGGGGATTAGCTCTTTGTAGCTCAGTTATGCTTTCACTGTTAGGCAGTATTAAAGACCTCCTCATGGGGTGTGAGACTGCTAGTGGAGGAAGAAAGATTAAGCTGCAAAAGAACAAAGAAAGCAGTGACAAATGAAAGAGTAGCTGCAAACAAAAGCATAGAATAGCAAATTCTGTAAGATGTGAGCTAATGAGAATAAGTGTCAGTAAAACTGCTCAGTTTAGAGCTAACGATACTGATAACTTCAGAAACTACAAATTAACATCCATTAATTCAAACAATCCAGAAAAGGACAACATTAATGGTATGTGCAAGCATGTGAAATCAGACATCTGTTTCCCCTACCCTTGATAACCTTGCACTTAGTAGAAAAAGACAAACAACAACCCCCCCCAACACCCACAACACAATTAAAAAAAATAAAAATAAAATAAAAAAAAACCACAAAAACAAAAAAAAAATCAAACCAAATAAATTAAAAACCCCATCAAAGTCAAAAACACTAAGTAACTTTTTCCTCCTGAGACACTGGCTCTGTGTTTCCTGAAATATGAAAGCAGAGTATTTAATTGACATTCAAATCAACTGACAATTTTAGAGATCAAAGAAAAGCTGGTTTACTTACAATCATCAAAGGGTAGTCTGCCAGTGAGAGATACTCATACGGCCCCTTCAGTTCTACTGTCACTGTCAAGACAATTCAATAACCAAATTGAACAAAACCCAAAAAAAGGAAGCCAGGAATTAACTGATTTTCACTCAAGCGTAAAGAAATTACGTGTCTTCACATAGCTTTTAAATCTAACTTGTACTTCAATAAAGAACATTAAGACTCATAACACACTCAGCTAAAAGAATGCAATTAAAATTACACGCTCCATTACCAAGTAACTCATGGCAGTACTTAAAAGTAATTTTTGCTGGAGATTCATGTGTAACAAGAAAAATTCAGAAACACATGTAAATTAACTTCTTAGGGTTTTTTCAAACTTCTCTGAAGTCTGAATAGGTTATCAATGCATGGTTAGATATACTAAAACTTCAAGGTGACAACTACAGTCTTTGTACTCTACATGTCTGGTGTTTATTAATATAAACCACTGTATTGGATTGCACATTTTTGAAACAAAACACCAAGCTTCAAAATTGAAATACTTGGAATTCTTAATTTCCATCAGTAAATTGACAGAACAACAGTCTTAGGATCTCCAAGACACTACTAATACTTACACCTATGTGAAGTGAAAGATTGTGTCTTATGAAATTGAACCATACATTAGATATTAAAAATACCTTAGAGTACACTCAGACTGGTAATACATAAAATGGTGCTGTATTTTCATATTTCTGTATAAACAGCTATCTTACTTGTAAAGAGCTTATTTTGATATGAGGAAGGTGTTGTTCTCTCCATTCTTTTAACTCTGGTAACAGAATCCTTTACAGTTGTAATTCCAATTTGCACAATAAATATATATGGCCCATCTCGCCAAGTTTTGATAACAGCATTCATTGCCTGAAAATAAAACATCAAAATGTAAGCAGTGCACAATGGGGAGACAAGAAAAAGACAGAATTAGATTAGCCATATATGGGTGACATCTTCCATGTAAATATAAAGTTCATCTTTTCCTAGCCCTAAAACGTGTAAATAAATATTCAATATGTAATTTTTTTATGTTTATTAGACATAATACTTAAAATTTAGTTGTGTGAATCCAGAAGAATCTTCAAAGAAATGGGAGGTAACCAGGGCTTTTTTTTTAAATTTAATACTGGCTTACTGTAAGAGTACTCAAAGGTATTACAACATCTACAAAGAATTCAGGAGAGCATCCTACTCTTGATTTTCAGACTAGAAGCATTAGGACCATCACAGAGATATGTATTTCCTGCCACAATCAACTGCTTGGGAACTACACAACTGCATATAACTCAGATTCCTGCTGAAGGCGGAGTTTTACAGTGTAAGACGCAAGAGGTAGCTGAGAGGTAAAAGATTTCCACAGTAGCCATTTCCTGTGGACTCTACTACTACAGTTCCTGCAACAGCTCATGTATCTGTAAGACTCAAATCCTGCCAATGAATTAATAGAGTAAGCTTGTCCAGATAAACATCTGCACCATAAAACAAATCAGATTTCTTTAATTTCCAGCATGCAAAAGTGTTAATTCCACAACGGAAGAAGTTCTAGCCTTCTCAGAAACCGCAGTATTTACCAGGAGCTTTAAAGTTAACACTAAGATTATCTACAAGTATGCCACTCACATGGCTAACTGCAGAACTGCCACAAGGACTTTTTTTTAATAACAGCCTCTCCAAGAGATTTTCAGTATCAAGAGCATGCATTTTTTTTAAGAAACCTCCTGACTACAAGACATAGAGCCAGCAGAAGATTATGTATCAAAAAAAGTTTATGCTAATATTGACTGAAAATAAAACTTAATTGGAAACACAGTAAACTCAAAAGAAAATAGATAAATTTATATGCACCAATTTTGCCTTTAAAATATCTCCATTTCTTGCTACATTGACTTCTTATTTCACAATTGCACACACACAGCTATTTATGTTTTCGCTTTAAAGTGAATGGCCCTTTAAGTACACAAGGAATTAAATACATTTTCTGTCTTGGCATCTAGGGCATTCAATTTGAAGCTATTTTGGCAATTGTTCCTGGCTAAGTCTTGAACATAACATATACTAAAAATACTAATAGATTTGAAAATCAAAAGTTATCAGTCAACTTGTCAGGTACATTTTAAAAAATTGAATAAAGACAAAACCAAATATATTCTATAAGAATTAGTCACCATTTAAAACAGGTAACTTCAATTACTAAAGTACAACAGAGAAAGAAAATTATTTTCTAATTTATACCATCAGTTTGAATGGTATGAGTTCTGTGTTTCACATATAGAAGAAGTAGCTACCCTGTTTCTGTTACTCTGATTTCTGGTTTTCCACACAGCACTATATAGTTCCAAGGTAAAAAATTCCAGGTGTCAAAAAACACATAGAATATGCTACCAGCAATTTGTATACAAGGAAATACAAATTTAAAAAAAAAAATAAAAAAATAAAAAAAAAATGCATGTTTAAATTCAGTATTTTGGATTACAAGCCATGCTTAAATTCAGTATACATACGGTTTTATCTGTCACCATTGTGTGATTTCCTGTGCTCTCCTTCTTATCTTTCAAGCCCTTACGGGGAAAAGAAAAAACCACAGAGAATTGGGTAAATCAATATGCCGAAACTATCTCTTCCGTGCTACGCTCACTCATTAAAAGGAAAGAAAAATTACCTCTTGTTTCTCAGGTGAAAGAGGTTCTGGATGAACAAATTCTTTATAGAAAATCTGCAAGATGCAAGAAGGGTATAGCGTTTATAGGCACTTTACATGTTAACATGACATTACCAGAACAACTTCCAGAACCTTGATTCTTCTCTAAACAGCTCCATTAGAGAGCTTTCATTTTTCTAAATCAAACAACTGTCCATTTGTGCAGGTAGTCTAGAATACTTAGTGTTTTGTCATTTGAGAGTTGCTTTTCCTCCCCTCAAATAACAAGTATCTATTTTTAGAATCCACAGACATGACAGAATTAAAGTTAATTTTATTTTCCATATACAAATCTGTTGGATATCTCCATTGCTAAATGAAGTCTACACAGACAAACAATATTCTGAAATTTCTCCCTTAATCTATGCAGTAAAAAAGTTCCTAGATGAATGACTGCCAGTTAGAGATACAGATTTGCCAACTCTCCCAAACTACGGTGGACTGGAAATCTAGCAAAACTGCTATACCACAAGAAAAAAGCCGAACAATCAAAGAAGAAATTTCTGTGAAACTTCAGAAATTAGTATCTGAGAGGAATATATTTTGTTAAAAATTCAGTAGACTTTTCAAAGGAATTGGATAAAAATTCACTTAAAGACTTTTAAAATCCCAGTTTCATAAACCACAACATTAAGATGCCCAAATTCACGCTACACAGCTAAACGCACACAGTCTCTTCTACAAAACCAAGTAAAAGTAGAACTGACACTTCTCATACTATTAAAATTGAAAAGCAGGCAGCATACAGTTTTTTCTTTCTTTTTAAAAACCCCTCAAGCCATCTTTGCACACCAGAGGAATTAGAGGCATGCAAAGAGATTATTAAAAACCCTTTCCAAGTCATCTTTAGACATGTCTTTTTTCTTAAAAAAACAACCAATAAACACCAACAACCAAAACCACTAAAAAACAACCCACAACACTAAGTTCAACAGTTATGAGACATTTCCCAGCATTCTCTAACCATAAACTTTTGTCTAAATCAGCAATGGCTGAACACAGATGCAACACTCCACAATTTACCTTGAATTCTTAAGTACACCATTAGAGACAGTCCACATGTTACACCAGCATTGTCATCGCACAGCTCTGCCTTGCTGATGTACAGCCCGTGTAGAGCTGACGTCTGCACTTTGCTTCCCTGTGCTAATTTTGCACTGTCTTCCTGCTTCCACATCTTTTCAAACATGTTCTAGCACTACTATTTTTCGGTTTTAGCCTGCTATCAGTGCTTAATTAATGCATTTCTCAACACTCTTTTCCATTATTCTCAATTAATATTATCTGAGCAATAAATGCCTGTCCTTTATTGACCCAAATTTAGTGGGATCTTTACACTGCTGCCATTTCTACTCAGCTAGCAGTAGTCTCCTGTAAATGAAACAAACTTGGAACACAAAACCACAAATAAAAAGCACCAAACTTTACAGTGGTTTGGTTGGGGCTTTTTTCACTATAGTGAGCCAGATGTTGAATAGCAAGCCAGAAGTAAATGAAAATTAAGAAATCATCATCCCAGCTTGGTTGTCATAAACAGGTAAAAAGCAGCACCTCCCAAATTACAGTGATATTTACACAGGATGCTAACACATCTAACAAGAATTACAACCTTCTCTATATATTGTATGAGAGAGAAAACTGAAATTTCTACCCATACCTGAGGCCTGAAGAGCTCAGAGCAGTTTGAAAAAAGGAGAGAAGCAGTGGCATAGTACCCTGACCAACCCGGATGCTCTTCAGCTGTAGTCCCAAAATAGTTATCTGCTTGTTCATCCTGCCAAACAGAGCAGAACTTAGGTTAGCATCCAATATTTCAAATGGTTCATCTCAGTAGGCAGCTGCAAGACCTGAAGAGCTCCACAGCTTCACTCTGCACACACTCTTGAACCAAATTTAACAGAATAAAGGCCATCAAAGGCCATCAAGACCACACAAGACTAAAAATGATGGCATACAGGCTCTGAGTAAGAATTAAGAGAGCGGAGGTGCAGAAGCCAGCATAAACTTTAGTCTACACAAACAAACTCTACATTACTATATTAAAGATTAAAGACTCAGTCTTGTGCAATATTATAGTTCCAAGTGTCATACATTTTTAAGCAAACATGGAAAAGTATAAACCATATAAAGCACAATTGTGTTCTATCACATTTGACAAAAACACTAAACATTTTGTACAAATGGCTACTTAAGATGTACATCCATAAAGAACAGAATTTAGACTAAACATGGAAACACCCAATTTCTTCTATTCACTGTCATTAGGCATTATCATAAATATTTTCAACTACCATAAACTCACACACTTTAGTTTAGTCAATGAGCTTATTTAAGCTCCTAGGTTTAGAACAATTCTGACAAACACTTCCACCTTATCCAAAACCCAAAAAAAAGTCAGCAATTGCAGCAAGCTATTGCTAAATTCCATTCCAGAAATTTGTTATATTTTAATGGATGAATATGTCCTTTAGGCCCAAATCACAATGTGGATGCAAAGGCGACATCTCCAATCCCCTCCCCACCCGATCTGCTAACCCCTAAAAAAAATCATAACCTATGGTTTTCCAGGCAATTCTTACCCCAAAGTTGAAGACTTCATTGTAGCAGTCAGAATATCTTAAGTACCAAGTAACATTGAAACCTTGGGAGGGATCACAGGCTTTTTCATCTCCTTCAACTAAAAAAAAAAAAAAAAAACCACCACAACAAACACCAAATAAGAACATGTAAGACACCACCTACCTTCCATGCTTTTCCTCCCAATCTGTGCAAAACTAACATAATTATATTTTAAACATGAAACTGAAAGCAAAACAATAGAAAAACATTTCCCTCAAGTAACCCATTACTGTCCAGTGAAAGAAAGCACAGAATTCCATTATAACATCATACAATTCTATTAAAGAGCTGAAGATAATTTGGAAACTTTTTGTTCTGAAGACAATCAGGGATGTTTCAGCAACCACAAATACCAAACAAGAGGAGAACAGCAAGGGCTCTCAGTGATTACAATACCAAAAAAAAAGGGCTTCCCTTTCAGAGAGAGGGGGAATACATACCAGGTGGAGAGAGCTAGGAACATAATACTAGGAGCAATGAAATTTAAATACAGAAATACGATCAACAAGAAAATTAATAAAAAGGTAAGATTTTGCAAGTCAACATCCACCCCGCTCAAAAGACAAACAAACCATCTACACGTCAGCTCACACTGTCAAAACTGCAATGCTACCTAAAACAGCAGTAAGACAACTCTCCACTTTGATGTATTAGAGAACTACACGCACAAGAGTGAAACCTGAGATTTTCTCCCTGGTCAGGAAAGACTGCATGTTTTTTTTGTTTCAAACCTCATTCTTAAACTAGAGTCTGATGAAGACAATTTTACGTAAAGGCAAGCTTCACCCTTAAACAAAATGAGTAGCAATTATTCAAAGTCTTGGAAGAGCCATATAGATGATTATATTTGCATTTTCCCAGTCAAAACTCTTTTGAATTAACAGCATGTTTGCAGTGCCTAAGAAATTCCCACAACCTCACAGGCCACATGCACCTCAGACTTTGTTACATATACACTCTTACTGATGTTTCCATACTGACCACTGCAGGTAAAAAAATGCAAATAGAAGAGAGATCCTGCCATGCAGCCTTAATTGACTAATCTCACTTTAAACCTCATGACTACTAAAGCATGTATACACTGAGCTAAAAACTCAACAACAGTTCCTAACACCAAAGATTTAAGCAAAATCACTGAAAAATAAGAGTTTCCTAATGACATCTTCCAGTAAGCATGAAAACAAGGCATACATGTTCCTTGTAGCCCTAGATGTTGCAGAGGGCACAACAAGGAAGCTAAAAGGCAACACAAGCATTGCAGTAACATGGGCAGATGACAAATTCTTTGATAACAAAGGCTCTTCCAATAAAATTGATCAAAGGAGGAACATCGCAAAAAAGTGCTAGCAAAAAAGGAGAGATTCAAAAATACCTTTTAAATACCTTTTCATCTATTAAAAATAATTAAGCAACTACATATTCAGCAGCACCCGCTAAAGGTGAAACAGGTCCTGACTAGAACAATCTGCAATATCTGCAAACATCAGAATTACAGAAACCTGAAAAGGAAGTACTCTAAGACAGAAAAAGAATCCATGGCATTTACTGAATTCAGCAACATGGAAATCTAAGTTCCTCAGCCTTCAAACAAATTCCAGCAACATTCAACTTGAATGCAGTCTTTGTACTCATTTACAGAGAGCAGGATTTCTATGATGATCCTAAAAAAGAAACCAAATGCCTACTACAACAGCACTTCAGAAAAGTAATAGATAAAAACAAATTCATTATTGACAACACTAAATGCCAGCAGCAGTCTTCCCAGCCAGAAGCAGAAAGCATCAGATGTCAATACATTACACACGTACAAATAAAAATAAAAAAAAATAATAATAATTAAAAAAAAAAAAAACCAAACCAGCAAGAAGAGTTAAAAAAAAAGAGGCAGAGGAAAGGGAGATGCAGGTGCTCACCAAAACCATGAACAACCCATGAGCAATCATGTTTGACAAGAAGAGTCATATTGTCCACACAAACATCAGAGCAGATGGAGAAAGCAACAGACACCAAACAAAAGAGACCAGTTTCCAGAGACATGGGCAGAAAAGAAAAAATATGCACAGCTGAAGCTTCCCAGTATCAGATGCAGTTTAAGTATCATCTAGGTTGAGAAACTAAGTTCACAGCCTTTTTTCCTTCCTTTTTCAGTGATTATCCAAATTCATGTAAACTTTTAATTATAGTGTTATGTAAAATAGGTGTCTTCAGTAAAGAATTTTAAGGGTTAATGCCTGATTAAAGGCTGACAGTACAGTGTAGTTCAAGCCCATATCAGGAGCAAAGGGATCAAATTCTGCCAGATCTGCCTTTTAACAAACAAATTTTATCTTTCCGTCCCTTAGTTCTTTCTCTTGGTTATTTCAGCATGATTAGAATTACCACACACTTCAATGCAGGGACCCGTATCTCAGATGCCATGTTACTACACTATTTCCATTAAGCTTTAGGAAAGAAAGTCTATAACCTATCAAAGCTCCAAATGCTCTTTTAAACCCCCCTCCTTTTCCCCAAGCATCAGATTTCTACATTTTGATCCTGCAGCTTAAACTTGCAATTGCCTCACTGCAACAAGCAAAGCTTAGCTTTGGAGCTACACTTGACAAGTAGGAAAGCCTTAACCCTGACATGATGAGCCTTCACTAACAACAACTTGAATACTAGCCTCCTATTTCAGATTCACGTGAGATCAACAGAGGCACTTCAACAAATTCTAGTTGAAACGCTGTCCCAAGAAGGACACTGGAAATCAAACCTGAAAAACAATAAGGTAACTACTAAACATAACAGAGCACACCAACATGCAATTTCACCAACAAGCATCAGGTAATCCTCATAATACCTTAAATTTTTCTCAGTTAAAAAGAGCGCAATCACCGAAGCAACCAAGTCTTGACATGAAAAAGTCACAAATTCCACTCACTGTCTCTAGAGGGACTTTCACTTCCTCACTTGACACAAATGCAGAAGGATATTCACAGCCACTGTACCTATATAAGCACCCAATTAGCAGACTGAGACCAACTTCCTCCCCTCACCTCCATGGTAAGAACTGGTGCAGACCAGCTTCCTCCTTAACCAACCCTTTAAACTGCTCAAACCACATGGCAAAGATTTCAAGCCTTTCTAAATCAGCTCATCACTTCTACAGCATCTTACTAGTATTTAAATGCTGTCCTCATGTTCACAGGTAAAAGGATATTTCACAGAAACCCTCCTTTGAGCAGTAACTTACTTAACCCATTGATGTGGCCAGATGAGCAGAGAGCAATACAGAGAACAAACGGGAAGACTGCAAACATGTTTGCTCTGTAGCTCACACATGGGGATCAGGAGAAGAAAACACCTCTCAGGTGAGCTCTGTCATAGTGTCCAACATTCCCATACCACTCCCCGAAGCGGTCAGCTAAAAAGAAATAAGCCCTCGAAAAGCCTTCTGTACACTGCCATCAGTCCCCCTGGAATACAAACAGCCCCTGTCCCAGCCAGAGGAATTTAGCAAATCTTAAACAGGAAAAGTACACCTCACAGCAGAGCTCAGCACATCCCATGCCTGATTACCCACCATCTGAAATAGAGTGGTGTTCCCATTACCCATCTTGCCCTCTCCCCAGAGGGCCTGAACAACCATTCACTCCTGCTACAGCCTAAACAGATGACGACTGGAAAGCTTCAAGGCTGTTAACCAACCCAACCATACCAGAACTATGGCTTTCATACAGTGCTAGATTACTGAAACACCTCACAGTGTTTTAAGCCCCATATGTTCAAAGCAGGAAGGGTGTCAAAAAGCAAAGATAACAAGTTAATTCCCTATAACCACTTACATCTCAGGAAAATGGTTGTGTTGCTGAAGAGAATCTTCCCAAAGCTAAACTTCTTCCCCTGCAAAGGCACAAAAAAGGGAGAGATATTAGTGAGCTTAATGTCACTGAGCTTAAGCAAACATAATCTTCCATTCTGAGTTTTAAATCAATACAATAATGAAAGCAAATGCCAAATCTGGAGCCAGACTTACTGGACTTTCCAGTCATGCTTCACCACCCCTTCAACATAAAGACGGCTTGAGAGGCTCAGGCCTTTTTATTCTGCAAATGGAATCAATTTCACATTGACATTTGTTGAAATTATTACCACTGTCTTGCGAATGAAACAGTCTGGACTACTGAACATAAAAAAGCGTGTTCCAAGCACAAACAGGAGCATTCACCATGATCCTTCAATTTTGTTCCTGAAGCTTAGGACTCTCACAGAAAGCTCACACTACTGCTCCTGCCTGGCGGAGGCAGATCTAACGTGAGTCCGAACAGCTTTCCCCCGCACAACTTCAAGCGCACGCCGTTTGCCAGCAGTGCGGAAACCCCTCCCCTCACCTGCCCGGGCCCACAGCTCTGCCGGCACGGCTGTCGCAGCCGGGCCCTGCTCTCGCAGCCAGGCCGCGGCGCTGCGGGCCCCAGCCGGCCCGCGGGGGTGCCCTCCCCGGCACAGGCCCCCCCCGCCGCGCTCCAGCCGGGCACAGGGAGCACCCTCCTTCTCTCTTTCCTTCTCTTTCCTTTCCTTTCCTCCCTGCCCCCGGCCGGCACAGGGGCCGCGCTCCCTCCCCTGCCACCACGGCGCCCCGCCACAGAGGGCTGCAGGCAGCCTGCCAGCGGGGCGGCAGCCCCTGCCCCGAGCCCTCGCACCAGCGCCGGGTGCAGGCAGGCTGCACCGAGCCGCGGCCCGGGCAGCCACCCCCCGAGGAGGGGGCAAGGAGCGGCCACGGCCTCCTGCCACGGCCTCCTGCCACGGCCTCCTGCCCCTGCCCCTGCGCCCGGACACGTCCTCTCGGGCCGGGCCGGGCCGCGCCGCCCGCACTCACCAGCAGCACCGGCAGCCGCCATTTGGAGCGCTGCCCGGCGCCCGCCGCGCCCGCCAGCAGCAGCAGGGCCAG